>JAPDOI010000231.1:600000-1151944 GCA_029168955.1 Aplectana chamaeleonis
TGGAAAGTAGCACGCGTCATCCCATTGCCGAAGCCGGGTAAATCACCATCCACGGCAAAAGGTTACAGGCCAATCAGTCTTCTCTCACCTATTGCCAAAGTTGCGGAAAAATTGGCTGTGGAGGAGCTTGCCGAACATAATAGCAAACAAAAGCATCAACATGGTTTCCGTAAACTACATTCCACCACTACGGCCCTGCTGGAAATTATGAGCTATGTTTTGGACGGCTTCAATGCCATGAAACCTCAGCGAACCGTAGGTGTAGCCCTCGACCTAACGAAGGCTTTTGACACTGTAAACTTGGGCATTTTGTCGGAGAGCCTGTTAAGGTCTACCATTCCGCCCTGGCAGAAGCGGTGGATAACCGCATTCACCAAAGGACGTCGGGCAAATGTGCTATTTCAAGGGCACGTCTCCAATAGCATCCCAATTGTCGCCGGCGTACCTCAAGGAGGAGTTCTAGCGCCTGCTCTTAGTCTGTATATGGAAGATCTACCCGTTTCATCCAAAGACATCAAGGTCGTTGCATAAGCGGATGATATTACTATACTACGCCAGGATCGCGACATAAATGTAGCTGCCAGTAAGATCAATGACTACTTGATCGATTTGAAATGTTTTCTCGATAGCAAGGTGCTCACGGTCTCTGCCGCTAAATCATCCGTCACCGTCTTTTCCACTGATCCTGCGGAGCACAGAGCTCATCCCATGGTGAAATGGGACGAAACTCACTTGTCGGCCGCCCGATTCCCTAAGCTGCTCGGACTCGTGTTGGATCCTTCGTTCAGGTTTCATAAGAACACTGAGCAGAAGCAAGCTGCAGTGAAAACAAGACTTTACGTCCTACGTGCTCTCGGCGGAACGTCCTGGGGATGCAGTAAAGAAACGATTCTAACCACGTACAAGGCCATCGTACAACCCGCCCTAAAGTATGCTGCACCAGTCTGGCGACATATCGTGTCGGACACATCCTGGTCCAAGCTGCAGCGCATCCAAAATGGAGCATTGCGAATCGCAACAGGCTGTTCTAAAAGCTCTCCAGTAGAGCACCTACATGCCGAAGCTCGCATCCTGCCAGTTAAGGACCATTGCCAACTCCACGGACAACAGCTGTACATAAACATTCTAAAGCAGCCAAATCATCCGTCGCGAAGAGTATTAGAGCCCGTGAGAAAGAGAGGTATAAGAAAGCCGTTCGCTGATGCTCCCACGAAAATAAATATACAGAGATGGACGAACGCAAAACAAGAACGCCTCCGTCTCTTACGTGCTGAGCATACCCAATTCGTCAAGGCTCACTTATGCAAGGCCGCCGTAAACTCCATTCTCGGAGTCGTGCCGCCTGAGGTCAGCGAAACCGAGATGGAACTCGGTAGGCGTGCCAGGTGCACCCTTGCCTCGTTGCGCTGCGGGCACTCCCCCATGCTCATGTCTTATTTACATAAGATCGATAGCAGCAGACCTGAAGAGTGCCCGGATTGTGGTAATAAAGGGCGTACTACTACGCACCTTTTCAACTTCCCGATGAGAACGACATCGTTAACGACAGTAGATCTGTGAACGAATCCGACGCTTGTGGCTCAGTTCCTCAATCTATGACAGGACCCTCTCTGTGGCTGCAGAAGAAGAAGAAGAACAGTTCTGTGGTGTCACCGTATTAACGCGCACAACGGTGAAACTTATCAAATAAAGGTCGAGATTCTGGGACGAGAAACTGATACGCCCGCCCGGAAAACCCTGAAGGCAATCTGGATCCAGGCGAGCGACCTCAAAATCAATCGGAAGGGGAATGCCTATTTATAGCTGGAGAACTCAAGCTCTACTTCAGACCCGCATTCTAACGGCGAGAGGTAGCGGGATCACCAACGTTCCGCTTTACTGCTATCGTTCCATGGTGTTACTATCCAGCGAGTTTCCTGGCAAGATACGGTATTTTCAGTTTCTACGATTTCGGCTATGCATAAGAAAAATCTCTTTCATATTTCAGTGGTGTTTAGTCGAAATTTGACCGATTAGATACATTTACAATTTGCTCCTTTCAGGCTCTGAAGACGGCGATCCTGCCGAAATACGCGTAAGCCAATAAACCATCTATCAACCTCGTGGTGCAGTTCAACAACTTGCTATTGATTCATAATTCATCGAGAGTCGTGCATTGAGATGTATGAGAATCCAACGGAGTCAGGTAAAGAAACCTAGTTCGCGTTATAATGGAGTATAGGATAGACATGATCACGGAAGCTTGAATATACCAGAAAACTATAGAACTTCATGAATGACAAATACCGTTACTATACCGCCAACTTTGTCAGCCTACTTCTCACCTCAGCAATGGTGAGTAGCATGTGATTGGGCAGAACGTAGTGAACACTTTCATCCTCTTCGCGAGCGACACGATCACGCCAATGCCAAAGAACACGCATAGCAGCTTCCTGTCGATTATTAAGTCGACGTCGCTCTAAACCGCGGAATCCATCTTTATCGAAACTTGGCTTTTGATAGATCTGGAAAGCAGAGAATACAATGATATCGTCACGAAGTCATCAAAGTGTCAAACAGGATTATAAAATACTCTTGCGCAAACGAAGCCGCTCTCCGAATACACAACTCGAAGAAGATTTTTCAAAGCGTCTCCTCTCTCCAAAAGTTCTTCCCTAAGACGGTCGTAGCAGTAGAGGAGATAATGCGTGTCTGCGCGAGCGTAGTGGATCATCTCAGCATCCAATGGCCTAAAAAATCTTTTTATAGCCAAATGGTAGACCACAATGACCTTAACAGTAACCTTTCGGCCACACCAGCCCAATATCCAAGAGAACACGATGAAATCGTGGAGGGGAGGTAATTGTGGACAGCAAGAAGGTTTGCTCCACAAATTTGCTTGATCACGCTCTAATTTTAGAGGTTAGCGCAGTTCTATACCGTTTCGGTTAGCCACGTTCGTCCACATGATTCAGACAACGACGTAATTAGATTCGTAGGACATACCACAGTGCAGACGCCGATAGATGCGCCTAAAACGAGGCAGGATGACCCTACTTGAACAACCTCAAGTTGCCAGCCTTCTACCTATAACCTAGATTAATAGCGCTATCAAAAGAAAACCAGTCCGACTGATTATAATATGACATGCCTACATACTAGCTAATCCCTCTCTCAAATAGGCCGCAGTAGACCCCCTTTACTACAAATGATTCCCAAAATGGCGCGTACGAACGATTGGTAGGCATGCTTATATCGCAAACAATCAGCCTCTGGCACGAACAAGCCAGGCTGTTACCCGCATATTCACCAATTCTGAAGTGTAAATCCTAGATTATCATTATCGGATGTTTCCCCAAGTGTCGTCTTTCACTCTGTGTCCGCAAGCATGGGGATCAGGCGGCTGCCTACACAGGTCTGTTCAGTTAGCGCCACCCTGGCTCAACTTTGGTGCTTCCGACGACGTTGGAATCATGTTAGGAGCCGTACGGGCTTCTATACGTTGTTATCTCAACTATGCTTACGAGTGTACACTCGGCACGAACTGGCCGGATATTTGCCGTTCATTATGTGCGTTGGCCCAAACTCGGTGCAAGTCTGCTATAACAAATGTGCACCGAGTTTGCGCCAACACATAATAGTGAACGCGAAGTATCAGTGGGATCAGTCCCAACAGTACATGCTGCGCTTCACGCCGAATTACAATGCCGTGAAAACAACTTAGAGACAGTGTTCAAGATGATTTTCGTTCTCGAGTATTCCACTTGAAACAATACATCGGGCGCCGTTTGTTACATAAGAACGAAGAGACAGCGAAGAAACGCACTAAAATGCATCATTTCAGCGAAGTAATTTTCTTGCCTTAACTAGTTGTCCGGCAGGATGAACGAATTCTCGATGGTTGCGATCGGTGAAAAACGGCCTCAACCGGAAATCTAAGTTTCTAGGCAGAAAAGTATTGGATACGATGCGAAGAAAAGAACGGGGAACAGAGAGTAAAGAATTTCAAAGGACGGGTCCACAAAACGAACGAACAGATTCACAGACTAGGGACCACCCCGAACGCAAAACGGAGTTTTGACAAACGGTTTTTGGGGTTATAGAGGAGATAAAAGGAAACTATTCAAGATTTTAAAATTTCGCTCAATCCTCACGGGTGGATCAAAACGACCAAAAAAGGAGAGAAGCCAGAACGCTGGATTGGAAGGATATATCACAAATCTGACCCATACAGCGCCTTGAAATCATCTGAAAACGTTCTCCAGAATGTTTAGAGACGAAATCGAGCCGGGTTCTGGAGTTATGGCTTGTTTGCTAATCCCTAGAAGAATGCTCGTTGCACGCAAACCACCGATCATTTACAATCAGATAGTCGGGCTGTGCTATCCCTACACAATTGCTCAGCCGGTAACGCGCCGACTACAAAACAATTGGATAGCGAGGGTTGATGGTTCGAATACTGTAAGATCATTCCTGCATAATGGCCGGCAGTAATGGCATTTCTATGAGCTCACCTTACTTAATTTGGGGTTTACGGTGTTGCTTGCTTTTAATACATCTTTCTAATACCGCAGAGATAACGGGAGCGTAGCTATTTCAGGTTAGATTGATGTGTTCGAACCTCTCGGGTAAAAAAGGAGAACGTTTCATATCTATGTTAGAAACTATGAGAAGCCTCAGGTCTCAACATTTGCTAGACTATCAAATGTGCCCCCTTACGCTTCTGCCCACATATGTTACAGAAAAAACCGTTTTTCATACGGTGAAACATTTTAGGGAATTCGTTTTGATATATGAAAAAAGGTTTGGACAACATAAAACTTCCTGATCTTGTTCCTTGATTGAAAACCAATACTTTTTCCATCAGAAATGATCATTATAAACATAAGTGGATTTACCAAAACCACAGAATCCAATAAAGCGACCTTGATACATTACCGCATAGCCTGGATACTCAAGACAAGTGTTTCATTATCAACTACAAAATATTGAGTAGAACCGAACCACTGTTTTAGAAACGCATTCTGCAAGGGAACTACTTAAAGGCACAGTACACCCTCAGACATGACTTTGTGATTTTCATTGGTTTGTGTAGTAGATCCCACCTGTATAACACTTGCCAAATGCGAGATCTCAAATCCTCCAAATAAGCGAGATATAAGCGACCACCACAGGCCCGACCTCCTTCACTCACCACCACAGGCCCGATGGATGGATGAATTCTAATAAGTCAGCGTTCTTCAGTCCATTGCCGGTCTATCTCCTCATCCTGTTTTGCTCACGTGCAGAGATTGCGAATGAAGAGAAATACAGGCCTGAGACAACTCGTCCACAGATTTTTCACCCTAAGAATATATGCATATTTAGGGTGCCATAACTTTGTATTTAGGGGGTCTTGGACGATTTCAGAGGTACCACTGTGATCAGCGTGTCACCCTCTCCTAGATCAGCATGGAAACTGAAAAATAATTTTTTGGGTGTCCTGTGCCTTTAAAGGCAGTGTTCCCGATAACAATCGTTTTTCTGTTTTCCCGCCTATCTTGGAAATGGCCCCATGCTGATTCCAATGATGTCTCTGAAATCGTACAAGACCTTCTGGGAACGGAGTTATGGTCCCTCAAACATTGAGCTAAGTAAACATGGTGGACGAGTTGTCCGAGACTTGTAACTTCCGTCTTTTGCAGCCGATGTATGCGAGCTGACCTGAGTGAAGAGAGAAGTTGATAAAAAAGGGAAGAACGGGGCTAATGATTGGAATTCATCGCTTATCTCACGATCTCGAGCATTCATTTGTTCACGTCGGTGGGCGTGTGTTGCGCTTTTGAGGTTTGCCTTGCGTGGCAACCTCGAACTCTTTTGAAGCTTTTCCTGGCTCGTTTTCATGCGTTCTTTCGACGCTAACGTTACAGTGTGCCCCTCCACTACCCATTCCTAGTAGAAACTGAAACACATTTTTTATCGTGAACACTGCCTTTAAGTCAGCGTGGACATTCCGGAATACCTGTACTTTTCTGGAACCATTTTTTACGTAGAATTCGACTATGCTCTTCGCAGCTGGCTAAACCCACTCTGAAAAAAGTTATAGGAGCTTTTCAAAGCCTCGCGGCAAGGAAAGGGTACCTATCGGGAGTTTTTTAGGGTGTCCTGAAAAAATTTTCAGATCTGTCTCAAAACTTGTATTAGAGGTAATCTAGGATGCTGAACACGAATCCGCGGCCCGCTTGCCCGAATTCTGAGGTTTACTGTCGGATGCGGTAGGAGCGAAGCCATTTAGGAGCTGAACCTACCTTAATAATTTGAAAATCGACAAATTCGTATTCGGCACCCCGAATAGCCTCCGCTTGGAAATTTTGAGTCAAATCTGAGACTTCGACCAAATTACCGTATACCCACCGTAATCTACCGTATTCTGTCGAAAATCGATAACCGGACCTCAGATTCGTGTTAAGAACTTCAAATAACCCCTGAGAGCGTAGTTCGGGACTTAATTTTCTTCGACATTCAGAGCCCCATAAGGTGTGTAAGCTCAATGCCATTTTCGAGAGTGTAGAGGTCCTCAGGAAAATTAGGGCGTCGACAACAGGTTGATAAGTTGTCATCTCATAAACCGCTCCCTGTTGACAAGTCAAATCGCGCGTATTGTCAACCTGAGACCTGCCAGTTGCCCAGCGACGTCCGCCTGTTGTCGGGCTGTTGACAACTTGATGTGTCGCGTTAAGCGGCCTATTTAGCAGCTGTTCACATCCTACAGGACTGTTTCATCTAGCTTAGGTACTACTTTACAATGACGCGCGTTGCGGTCGGCACACCGGCACGCGCCGCGGTCGGCATTCCGATACGCGTCGCGGTCGGCATTCCGACACGCGTCGCGGTCGGCATTCCGACACGCGTCGCGGTCGGCATTCCGACACGCGTCGCGGTCGGCATTCCGACACGCGTCGCGGTCGGCACTCCGGTACGCGTCGCGGTCGGCATTCCGACACGCGTCGCGGTCGGCATTCCGACACGCGTCGCTGTCGGCATTCCGACACGCGTCGCGGTCGGCACTCCAACACGCGTTGCGGTCGGCACTCCTACACGCGGCTGGGTCGCCCAGCCTCCACTGGGGTCACCACCGGATAGGCAGGACCTCCAGATGCAGGGCGGGGCCAATGCACCGCAAACTTGGGTAATTGTACCGGCTGCGCTCTCATCATTCACAGCATGCCTGAAAAATGCGTCGTATACTTCCCTTGTATCTAGAGCGTTTACTGTGCAACAGCTCGACATCGACTAGAACATAACTCGCGGCCACGGCTCCGCCGAATATCGGCGCATTGGCCAGCGGTGACTCATGGTGGGCGGATCAACCTGTTGTCGACGCCCCAGTTTGCCAGAGTCGAAGAAATTGTTAGCCCAAACTCCGCCCAGGGGGGGGTTTGGAGCGCCGAACACGAATCTGAGGTCTATTTCCAGTTTTTTGGCGGATTATGTTAGGTTAGTGCACACTGAACGGCCTGTTACCTAACATAACCCAATGTTTTAGTCGTTTTTGATCTACCCGTGAGGATTGAGTGAGATTCTAAAATCTTAAAATGTTTGTTTTTATCTCCTCTACAACCCCCCCCCAGAAGACCGTTTTTCGAACTCTACTTCCCGTGGATAAACTAATCGTTTCAGCTAATAATCCCTAAATTGAAGGTTATCGTGGACGCTGCTTTTAACCTAAACTTATTGTGACAAGAGACTGCCTAAGTTGAATGATCTTGAAAACCCGCTCAGCCTACGTCGTACGTTCTTTGTTCTCTGTTAATGTGTTCACTGCTTCAGCAGCCAAGAAAGCAAGCTCTCGCATCGCATTTTGTCAGCTGCAATGACAACAATAAGTGGTGACCAATAATGACATCGTAGCTCAACAACACACATTCAGGCCCAGCTCTTTTCCTTGAGTCCCGTCTAACACGGAAATTGGTCCAAGATTCATGTGGGAGCACAATATCATGGACATGGGCATCGGCTGATCTGAAGAGTCGGTGTACTCATATATGAGCCTCGTTCAAAAACCAACCACCTCACAATGTCGACACGGAGTCGATTGTTCGATGCACTTCCATAAAAACTGATTAACTTACACCTCATCCGACTGAAGACAGATATTGTAACGGAAGCAGAACCACAAACGTACTAGGTATTCACCTCTCTCTCCAGTCGGACAGCTGGTATTTTTTATCCAGAGTTATATCGCAGTAGTGATGAACAAGATAACGTAAATTGAATTTTTGCATCTCGAGACGCCGCATTGCCCTTCCGGTGTCGAACATGTTCACGACATAAATTCCAAAGTCTCTTTGCAGCCACTCGATATCGCGCTCGCCTCCATGGAAGACCTGTGACAGAAAAATCACATCAAAAACATTAATTTTAGAAGGACAACCTGAGGTACCTTCAGAATTGCAGGATTCGTGAAAGGCTCATTGAGAATGTGCATCTCGTTCCATATAGGGAAAGGATCAATTATGTAGTCCGCCGTTCTCGTGGAAATTTGCATTAGACACGTGAGGCCAAGATAACTTCGGAACTCGTGATGCTGCAGTTACAAGCGAAATTGAGGGCTGACAGGAGACAGCAAGCGGAGCTAGCCACATACCTCTAAATCTACGGCAAATTCTTCAGATGCATTCAGAATGTCGTGTAACTTCTCTAACTCCTCCTTCGTCTTCACCATTGTCAACGGCGTCTCTTCGATGAGGAGCGATTTCTGCACTAGATTTTAGATTATCTCCTACATACGGTAAGAATATTTACGTACTATAGGCTCCTTCGAATTCATTTGTGTTTCTGGTGCCTCGAAGTTCTCAATTTCTCGCTGATACGGATGAGGGACATCTGTGGCATCGAAATCGGACAAATTGGTCCTGAAAATCGAGCTCCAGCAGGTGAAGCGAGAAGAGTAGGAAGAAAGGAATAACTACGTTTTCCTCCGGTCGCTCCCACAATCTTCATCTATAACAGTGATTCCGGCGGTTTCCTTCCTCGGCAGAGCATTGTGCTTCACTTTCAACTTCGAAACGAACGCATCCGTTGAGTTGTCTATGGATGATTCGATACCGTACTCAATCTGTGGCTTCAGACGTATGTTCTGAAATAGTCCGTCACCCCTTACCAAAAGAGACAGCGATTTGGATTGAAAAGGCAAGCACGCACCGTTACTTTTACAGCTTTAGCCTTTTGATAAGCTAGCCGGAGTTGCTCCGCAAGAACGGAGCCAGGATCGGAACTGTGTATCCGTTCCTGGAACATAGCTTCAGCCTCGGCCTCTAGAAAGATTAGAGACAGAAATCACATGGTATTATTCGCCAGTAGTCGAAGACAAACTCTTCCGCTTAGTGGATTCTGCTCCAATTATGGTTTTCGGTACAACAATGTCATTTCGGCCTCCACGATCCAACTCGTCCATTATGATTCCCTGCAAAAGGCTAAGGCAGCCATTCCACAAAATCATCAGAACCCTGTTTTTCTCTACACCCCGCACAATGCTGAGGAACTGGGCGCGGATACGAGCGTTTGCCCTAGCACAATCGGCCAATCTCAAGTCGCGGTAGACACAATTCTTTCAGTAGCGGACGTCACACACACAGCTTTTCTACGTCCTGATGAGCGCTCTACGATAGACGGTAAATGATCGTTCGGTATTCCTAATTTCAAAATAGTAAATGTTAATTTGAAATTTTAATCAGAGGCAACGTTCACAAGGATCATTATCGGTGACTTTCCACAGTCAAATGTGAGGCGAAGAGACACCTCGGCTTCCAGTGTCGAAAGAATGACAGAAAACGAGCTAGGGATGGCGAAAGAACGACAGCAAACAAGCGTTCCGCAGTCTCCGAAACGCCTCATGCCCCCTCGACATGAACAAATGAAAACCCTAGATTTCGATACAAGCAAATAATCAAGTAAAGGAAATAGTGCTAAATGGGTTATAACGCTTAATTGCATTAATAGATTTTATTCCTTCATAGCGTCAATCCTTCCATCTCAATAGTCAGCGTGAGCGTCCTCGCGTTCTTTCAAAGAATGATTTGCTATATAGGACACCAGATCTTCCGCATACCATGGAGAACGCGAATGTGAAATATGTCGTGAACACTGCCCCATTAGGACCCCGTCCGAATTGGTCGAAAAACCGACTGAGTCTGACAGAGACCTGTGCGGAAAAACCAACCTCGAGTGCATTGGCACTGCCCGTATTCACGCGTAGAATATTGGATGCACCCGCACCGAGTGGGTGGATTGCGGACGCAAGCAGACGGTCGCAGACAGACTCAATCGGTGGATGGATTTTTGCCCCCGTCTGTCACTATTTCGCTGCGCATCGACCGGGTCGACCTTAGTCGCTCGACCAACTCCGAATGGGCCTTAACGCCGGGATCATACATCCCGTGACCAGCGACAACGGCACTGCATGTCAGGCATATCGATTTTCGGTCGATATTGATGGTACACATTGCGTGGCATGGCCCGTCGCTGGAGGTATGATCCCGGCGTTCTTAATCAAAACTGTATTTAACGAAATAAATTACACCCATTCGATCGATAGTCATTACTCTACGCTTCCTCACGCGCCACTGATTGAATGCTGATCGCCGCCACGGAGCGTATTTCTCAGTCCTCACTCATTTTCTCGGGCGCCACTATTTGACTACTCAGGCTTTCATTTGAACGAGTTGTCAAAGTACGCCTCAACCCATTTTCATTCACAAAGAATTTTCCAGATAGATGAATCTCTCAGCCCGGATGACTCGAAAGATGATCGTATAAATACTAGCGATGTTCCATCACGCTGACGGTAACAATTCAATTAATGAATAACTGACTTGGTAGGCTATTTTTTCACACAAAGCTCTTGGTGCTAAGACCAGGCATGTTGATCGAATACACAAACTGGGTGGCGCCTCGGAGCAAATCGGCGGGCCAAATGCGATGCTTGCGACGGAGAGCCAATGGACTGACGTCATCGTTGGAGCGCCGCAAGCCTCGCAATTAGCCAGCCAAACTGCTCCTAGGTGTCTCCCATGAGTGTGCTTGATCAACAAGCCTTATAGTTAAACGCAGGTACGCGCGGCTTCCTCTTCTAATGTAGTCAACCACACAGCGTGGATCGCAACACTCAGACGATCACTAAGTGTTTGATGCCGAGGGAGTGGGGCAACAACTCAGGTATACTGATCCGGCATCGCGCTGCCCACGAGCGAGAGTGACAGCTAGCGGTCGAAGGGCTGCCAGCAGATCCCCAACAAGCGGACGGCGCAATGGCAATCAGCGAGCTGCGACCGGGGCCGGGGTTTACTCGCCAGCTGATTTACAGTGGGTCGCCAGTCCCAATGTCTGGAAAGAGGCACCACGGTTCTACTACCTGCAGTCTCGATCATCACTGTTGTCGAACACTGACTGTGAAAAATGAAAAGCGCGACGGCCTAGGCCCCTCGGCTCACGGCCTACGGCAAACATCATGAAGTTTTGATAAGCTTAAAGGCTGATAACTTTGTTATTTCCCAACCGTTTCGAGTGAAAAGTGGTCGGTGGGTAGAGCTGATGTCACTCTAACGATGCCCAAGAGGAAATTATAAAATGTTCAGTCTGAAAAAATTTATGCTCAAGTCTATTCAAAAACTAATTGATCAAAAGGCCAAAAAGGCATCAGATCACTCCAGCCGCTCCGCAGTTTTCGATTTCGCAGATTTCGCGGTAGGTTTATTGTCGCTTGGCTACCGTGACCTGCCCCAATCTGGAGTGATTCGAGCACTGTTCAAGTAGCAAAAGTTCTTTTTCAAAATTTTCCCGGTTTTCACGGAAAACGCAAACACCGTTCATTCTCTGAGGTAGGAATGACGATGCAACCATAAATCACATCGGGCAAATCAAACCAACCGCTCTCTCCACAATATGGTCGTCTACCATCACAATCCTTTCTATGTATTCATCGACTTCGGAATTCAATTTCGGCATTCGTGTGGGACAACCAGTGTTGCGCATGAGACCTGTCAGCCTTGAACAGCAAGAGTGAAAGAACAAATCGGTCCCTCGGAAGATCACTCACATCAGCCGTATCCTCGTCTCTTGTTGTTCCATGAATGCGGTGAACGCGCAGAATGAATTGCACAACTCGAAGTCATCCCCACGCCTTGGTAATTCACTTGCCGCCCTCACAAGCATCGCCGCTCTGCGCATTGTGTCCTGATTCATAAAACAATAAGCAGCATCACAGGCAATCATTCTAGTCATACTCACATTTGACGTTTCCGCCGTCATTTCAGGGACGGCGCCTGCAACATCGTCAGCTGTAGAGTGCTCCATAGTGTCCGTCATGCTCCTCTATAACACAAAAGCTGAAGCATTGCCCAGTTCACAGCCGCTCGAAAGTCACAAAATATTCAATCAAAATGAGGAAGATGTGTTTTATTGATGCATTACCACAGTTACACTCTAAAACAGGCTGATTCTGTGGCCGTTTGAACAACCTTTTTGCGAGGTTGCCGTGGCAGTTAAACTGCAAAAGACTGCTGGAAATATCATAATGCGCGTCGACTTACAGCACTCATTCAGACATGACGTATGGGCGCAGGGTACAGAGAAAAAAAAGAAATTTGGAGAAGTATAGACTGGCGCCAACCATAAAGCATCAACAATTCTATGAAGAAAGATACGCTATTTATTGACTAGAAGAAAAATAAATTAAGTTCACAAACAAGTATTTGAAAATCTTCGGCACAATATGACAAAAATACTGCAAATGTGACAATACCCAATTATAAAACGTGAGAAATAAGGCCGTAACCAAGGTAAAGCAGGGAAGGAAAACGATCACAGGGCTAGTCCTTCCCAAGTGAAAGTTTTACGGCAGTGAATTCGAGCACAAACATATGCAAATTACGGAAAACCTCTTTTGTAACACCTCATTTTGTAACACCTCATAGAGCCTGTGAGCCTCTACTCGGAATTCCTTGCAACGAAAACCTCCTTGGCCAGCCAACATGATCCTCTAGTGCCTTGAAATCACTGGGTTCGAGAGCATTCAACAGACCCTATCACATAGAAACACTATTGGTGTTGTGTAGCAAATTCTTACTATCCCTTTCCAAACAGCGCGACGGAACACGCGCTGATTCCTTTGAGGAAACTGAAACATCCCTAGGGTGGCTAAATGACACACCTCCCAATTCTACCCAAACTGCTTACTCGTCGATAAGGAACGGTTTGAGCTCGAGTTCAATGTTACGAATGTAGAAGAAGGTGAGCGTAGAGCTACTAGGAACAATAACAAAAGGCCCCGATAACAGTTCATAAAAAGCGGAAATGAAGCGACAAACAATCAAAGGAACACGTGTAGAGCAACACAAAGCTGGACAAGTCGAACGACCGGAGCGAAAGCTGAATAAATTATATTTACCCCATGCAAGCAAGTTTCAGATACCAAAAGCAAAAAAGAGCGAAAAACATCGAGCAAACTGAGGAGAAAATAGCTTGATGACCTGCACTCCAGCGAAACACAAAAGCTTTTGTCACATTCATAGCAGAGTGAGAAGGATAGCATACCCAATACACATTTCTCAATGAAAACTCTCGAATTGATTCTCAACTCGGTTCAGATTTCCACTTGCTGAACATTCGACTTTTGAATATAGTCGAAATTTGGCTTCTTCGTACATTCGGCTTTCGACGGAGTCAAAATCGAACATATTCAAAAAGTCGATCGCAAATATTCGAGTCGAAGCAATGCATAATAGCCAAGGAATGTCATGTAAATAATCATCTATAGCGTACATTGGACGCAAAACTACCTATCCTAAACTAGCTTCTACAGTCGGTATGAATCCTAATAATACTTTGCGCACCCCATTGAAGGTTGGCGCAAATTCTGTGCAACTATGTTATAGCGTATGACACCGAGTTTGCGCCAACCTTCAATAAGGAGCGCAAAGTAACACTAGGCCCCATGCTGACTGTACATTGTTTGAACAGAGTTCAGCACACCAGCTGCTACGAGTGGATAGGAGACTCAGGTCCAACGGGAAGGCATGTTTATTCTTAAATGTCGCTTCATTTCCCCAGGAATAATGACCAGGGCTGTGCGGAACTGCTTCGTTTCCGCTTCCGATTCCGTATTTGTGTCGTTTCAAGACCTGTTCTGTCAAATTTCCATAACGTTGTTTCCGGAAACGCAAGAAAGTAACGCTATACGGCTAAAGTGACGTCAAAATTGTCGTCTTGGCGAGACGCGCTAGAAACCCTCATCCTTTTCGCGTGATCAATCGAACATCTTAGCATGGCTGATATCGTTCACAGAAATCGGAATCCTTAAAGGCATCGTACGCGCTGAAAACCATGTCTCGTTTCTCAGATATTTGTGGGGAAGTTCCCGAGGACAATAGACCTGATTTGGTCGTTATCACTCGGTCGGGGGGGGGGGGGAGAGGAGCGAGACGTCCCCCCGGAGGGGGACGTCTCGCCCCTCTCCCCTCGAATTATTTACAACGATAAGGCGTTCGAAACAGTCAACTCGGGGGGAGAACAAGGGAAGTTCGCTTCACGGTTGTTCCCATGGCCTCCCCCCGAACATGATGAACGCGAGAACAAAGCCGCAGCGTACACGGTGATGCAGACGGGCTAGTCGCGCGGTGGTCTCACACTTCGCAAGTTCAGGGGGTAGATCTGCCACTCAAGGACTACGCAAGGCATCTCTGTCTGGAATTCTGAGAAGCTGATAAGATTCTCTATAACCTTTAGTCGCCTATTTTTGGACCGATCGCAGTTTTTCAGGAACAGGAGACTGTCGAAAACAGCGAGTTCTAGCAAGCTGATTTTTGATCAATCATTGAACAATGGGAAGATCTGCAGTCGGAAGGTCGCGGGAAGACCTGCAGTCGGGAGAACAAGGGAACTCCTGCTGTGGGAACTTCCCCTATTACTCTGCTGTCGAGAGGTCCCCTTCGCCTCCCCCCAATTCGGGGGAAGTTCCCCAGTTGTTTCGAGGGAAGTTCTGCTGTCGTTCTCGGGAACTTCCCCACGAATGTCTGAGTTTTGAGCGTTTTTGAGTTGTTACACCCCTATAGTGACTAAAGTTAGCGAAAAGCCCCCTCGAAAAAGTTTACCTTTCAAGAGAGAACCGTTTTAGACACCTTCTGCTAATCATTTGAAAATCGCGCCGGCATCGACTCGGGATAGTTACGCGGATGGCGCAAGGAGCAGTTTTCGCTCGTTGCGTGACGAGAAATTTCCAGTCGATAATGCAATTTCGTCCGACGGTGCGTCAGCGTACAGTGGCATGCCCTGTACTTAGCGACGCGACGTTCTGCTCAAATATTGCTTAAGTGCCAAATGACTGACGGAAGGGCCGGCCCCTTTTGACGGAATTCCTTACTTTCCACTTCCTATATGCTCACAATGGTACGTTTTTGAGCAGCCAAGCTCGTTCTACGTTCTCACGGGGGCCCGAGGAAGGGAATGAGCATAAAAAATGGAAAGTGGATTTCAGCGCGTACGATGTCTTTAAAGGCAGTGGTCGCGATGAAAAACGTTATCTAAAAAATTATAAAAATCAGCTTAGATAGAAAACAGCTGAAAAACTAAGAAGGTAGCGCGGTGATAAACGGGCTAGAATTAGAGTTTCCAGGGCCCCAACAAGCCAGCTCGTGCACACGTGCACAGCGCCGACCAAAAAGATCGCAGTCTCATGCCGAGCAGTCAAAATCATCGACATTCAGAGGAAGAAATGCATTCAAATTTACGCAATGAAAAGAGTTGACCAATGAAAGCAAGCACTTTAGTCAATGTTTTTGACTACAAGAGTCCGAAGGATAATGTTCATTGTTCGAAATTCAATTTCAAGCCAGCTGATGTTCTTGATATGAGAGATCATCGATGCCGATGATGTGGAGTGGGCTCGTCCACCATCAAAAGACAAGAAAGTTCAGGCTTCAAATGTGGCCCGAGACAGCGATTTTTTCGCGATTTTTTCTCATTGGTCCTACTACTCTAAACCCAGAAAAGGGTTTAAAGAGGAAAAGAAGAAAAGCATATTTCATCGCGACCACTGCCTTTAAAGGCAGTGTTCACGACGATTTTCCTCCCCGAGTTTTTCACATAAAACAACGCGTTGCCCTCCAAGTGTTACCAAAATTACGAGAAACGCATTAAAACGTCGTATTTCAGCGACATTATTCCATAACATGGACTAGTCGTTCGGTTGGATGAACATGTTCATGGTAGATGTCACCGGTGGAAAATCGGGTCAATCGAAAATAGAGGAATATTTTTGCAAAGCATGATTAATTAGAGCCCTAAGGAAAGAACGGAGCAATAGAGAATAGAGAATTGCAAAGAACGGGTCCACAAGATTTCATTGTCACAACAAACACTTCCTGTGATACTTAAAAGGCGGTATGATACTTGAGGATTTCGTGTACTTCTGATGCGTTTCTCTCAATTTCTACCTCATTTTAGTTCTATCCGGGGGCCACTTAATCATTATAGCTGATAATCTCAAAATTGAAGATTATCGTGAACGCTGCCTTTAATTCGGAAGATAGCGCACTCATACGATGATGACACGAACTGAACGTCTCGATCTAAACGAACGAACGATCTGAACGCTCTATAGAAGGATTCTTCGAAAACATGCTCCTCCCAAAAATATAGGGCTTATTGGAGCCTTTCCGCTATATATTCTTCTCCTTCGCGGGCCTGCCTGTACAGGAGCATAAAAAGGACGAGATACATTTTTTGCGCTTATAGCCTGTATAGAAACCAGATTCCTGCCGCTCCTTCGCGTGTGTGCGCGGAGCGGAGAGCAGAGACAGCGAGAGAGTGGAGGGGAGACGGATGGAGCAGCATCGTGCGCGTGATTAGTGATGGGAATTCAGTATTTTTTCATAAATTTACGCTGCCTTTACAGGACGGCTACACCGAGTGGACTTTCAACAATGGTTTGCTTGAAATATTATAAGAGTGGAAAATCGAATATGTGGAATGCTTCGACAGTGGTCTCAATTCGAATAATCCTTAGTTTGTTGAATGAAATCACAAGTTATCGAAGCAGACCTGGAAGCATGTTATTGGCACATTCTATATTTTCTCCTTCTTTTACGTTTCCGAATTTCCGTATCCGCCATTTTTAGCCATTTTCTTACGTTTCCAAAAGACCTTGAAAAGGGTTCCAGCAAAGCCTATTCATGCCTTCGTCAGGCAAGCGTTCAGGATTGCGATATGATCATGACTAGGAACGGGGAAGACGCCTGCTCAAGGATATCAACCTAGAACGATCCCAACTGGTAGAACAGCGCTACCATTTTAATGCAGGACAGAACGAAAGAGCAAAGTTCCGCACGGGTTCGTTAAACAAAACTGTGCTAAACCCTGTATGTACCAGGTGCGAACCACAAAATACCCAAGGCTCCAACCCAACTAGTACTCATACACGAAACGACCTAGTTTGAGGCTATCATCAAACTGAAGACAAGATTTACAGAAAACAAACGAGGCATTGCAACCGCGGAACTCCCAGAAAACTACTTCAACACTCCTACGCCCTAACAGTTGGTGGGATCCGTTCATAAAGTGTATAATTCGCAAATATTGTATACTTCACAGAAACTCGAGGAATGAAGAAGGCACGATAAAACCAATGCGATTGTGAAGATAATAGAAATGGATGGGAATAAAGACGTCGGAAGGTGTCCGTCTGAAATAAAACATTGGACATTTTGCATGACAGAAAAAAACTTGAAAAAAAAACCAACCATTGCGCCATAATTTGGCTCATTGGCAGCAGTTGAGTCTGGAGTTTCCAAATCAACAACGTAGTCACATGTGTCAAGTGGCACGTATCTAAATCACACAAATAATGCAGTCAGCAGTCCTTCTCACCATATTGAGTTCGCCGATTAGGGAAATGAAAGGGGATCCGACCACCGCTAGCTGGTCAGACAATTCCTCGCTCAAAAAAGACGGAAGGGGGAAGGACCATACCCTGTGATTCGTAATAATATTTGCTTTGTTCCTCGCGTGCGTGTGCGGAGCGGAGAAACAGTGAGTGTGGGAGAGGAAGAAAAGCAGCATATGCGATGAATGCCGAGCGACTTTCGCTCCGAAATAGAGGAGGGTAGGTACACACATGAAAAAGCTCACGATCCCTACACCACATGATAGTGTTTTCCTCATCACTTCGTAAATGCGGGGCAAAATGCACGATTCCCCTAGAAATTCGTATTTTAGCATGAGATGTTAAAAACGCTTTCACAAAGAAATGTGATGTGAAACATTGAGATTTTGTAAAGAAGATGTTCTCATAATTCCGTGAATTCTTTGTCTCTCCACATCAGTGGAATGCGGAATTTAAGGGTGAATGTGACATGGGTCCTCTGTAGTACCACAAGCTAAACACAGGGTGCGTGTGGCGTGATGGCAGGAGTAGGATTCGATCCTCGCCCAAGGTCAACCAAACCTACTATCCCTCCGAGGTCCTTGAATTGGTACCAGATCAACGTGAGTAGATGATCGCACTGACTGGAAAGTCGGCTGGCACGCAAGCCACTAAATAGGCCCGAAACGCATTCAAGCCTCAAAGAATACGATAACGAATGCTCTGCGAAACCCAATAGGGATTCGGGAAGCCGAGCCCATATCTTTATTTTACAGTGGTTACCCTCACCCGAAGGTTTACCGTTGATGAATTCCTCAGAAGGTATGCGATGTAGTTAAGTGACGCGAAAACTACAGTGTTATTGTATAATAGAAAGAAGAGTCATTAATAATTTTCAATGCCCGCTATTCATAAGCGATTTGACCCGGCTTCTGAGTATGAATACTTTACTTCGCTGTTCATACGCGATTTGACCCGGCTTCTGAGTATGAATACTTGACTTCGCTGTTCATACGCGATTTGACCCGGCTTCTGAGTATGAATACTTGACTTCGCTGTTCATACGCGATTTGACCCGGCTTCTGAGTATGAATACTTTCTACACTTGGGCAGAGACTATGAGTACCCCAGCTCTACCGCTTTAGTGGAGAGGAGTAAAGTTGGGCCTCAACTTCGCCATAAGCGCAAACTCTAAATACGTGTTTTAAGTTATTGCAATGCAGGACGACACATACTCTGTTTCATTCCAAGTGAACTCATGTTTTCGGTTATCACAGCGCGGAGCGGTGGCTTTTTCGCCGGAACCTCCTTATCATTGATTGTATTTCACCGAGGCTCACCGCTCCGCTGCCGATGATAATCGAAATCAACAGGTCACTGGAGATGTACCAGAGCTTACTTCGAATATGATGAAGCGCAATGAAATTGATGGTACGGCTATGAGGGAGATGATAAAACTGCAACAGAGGTAGGAGCAGTCCCCCCTCCACGGTGGAGCGAGCGGCGCGTCAGGTCATTCATACTCGAACGACACAGCCGCGCGGTACGAGCGTTAATGCTGGGCACGGAGTAGTTAAGGGTTCGAACCAGCAGTTATCCCTAAATCAGTATCAATTCATGTAAACTATGGAAGGGTGAATTCGCTTCGACTGTATCTATGTACATACGTACTCCTTGCACATACAGGCTATAAAACGGCTAAATTCACATGGTTCCTAATCGTGCTGGTGCGGAGCGGAGGTTAGAGACAGTGAGAGAGCGGTGGGCAGACGGAGGCTGAGGCGTCGCGCGCGCCGCTCGCGCCTCGAATGGTGTGAATTTCTACGTTTTATAGAGGGTACATATTGAGCTTCTGATCGAGTAATCTAGCTGTTATTGTCTGGGAAATAGAGGTTAGATGAGCATTTGTCATCTCTGCACTTGGAAGCTGCATTTCTTGGGCTTCTCTACCCAATACTCTGCCCAGATTTTGAGTTTTGGATATTATGCAAAGAATTTATCACCTAAAATGTATAAAAAAGTTCAACGCTATGAAGTGACTGGTATAGTGGTATACGGAAATTCACAACTGTTATTGATTTTCAAAAACTTTCTGTTTTCTTCCCGTTTTTGAAGATTTTTCTTTTATTTCTCTCTTTTGTCGAACTGGATTTTTTGTTCCCAGAAAAAACTCCGCACATCCCTGCCCCTCATATATTTTTAACAAATCAAAAAAATTCATTAGAAACGTTTCCGCAAAAAAATTAATGGATTTATTTTCCGTAAGTCTCTAAACGTTTTCGAAAATGTAGAGAAAGAAGGAAAGGCTGCGCGTAACCGCTTGTGAAAGAAATATGATTTATTGCATTTATTTTTTGGGCGAACTCTCGCCTCTCTGACAATAGATGGCGAATCGCTTCAGTGGGCGCGGCCGAAAACGCCCATCTTATCATCATGGCGAAAACTTCACCGATTTCGCCTAATTTAGCTAACCGCCTTTTCTTGTTGGCGAGTTGGTGAAGTTTAAGCGAGGTAAGCGTGGAGCGAGGCGAATTCGGTGAAGTTTTCGCCCCAATTCGCCACGGGATCGCTTTGGCAGCGAAGTTGTTGATTTTTGGACTCGGCGAAAATCGCCCTACTTCAAAAAGGCGATTTCAAATTCCGCGGCACGTCAGTGGTGGGCGCGAGTTTCGAAATGCATATGCATTCGTGCAGTTTGCAAGATTCTTGGCCGCAGCTGATTTCCTTGTATCGACTCATCAAATGCGTCCATCTTCACACGTCTTCCATGTTAATTTTTCTTGCTCTTCGTGGCACCACTTCCCAATTTCGCCCCTCCCCCCCACGCCGCTGCCAGAGCACCTCCAGCTGGATTTTCTATTTTACCAAATTTCACGGTGAGCTATTTCTTATTTTAGACTTTGGTTTTATTTCAATAGTTTGAACTAAGTTTAACTGTATATGATCTTAGTTGTTCCAAATGCGAGTTTGACATACAGAAACTGTTCATTTAGTGGCGGTGTCATGAATGGGGTCAAAGAAAAGCTAGGCGTCCAGTAATCAGCATCGTGTGGGAAGCCGCAACATCTACGGGGCACAAGCGTTAACGTGTTTGTGATGAATAACGATCTAGTGATAGTGTTGTGCCTTGCTGCCTCGTGGCTTCCGACAAAAGTGGCACGGCCTTTTCAAACGGTTGCTGTGGGACTTGTACAGGTGTATAGTCCGTCCGAATGAGACTGTCCGCCCAAGCGGCCGGCGTGCCATCTCGAAAACATTTTACGGACTCGCAAATCGGGTATCAGGATCATTAGACGAATAGTGAATAATATCTCAGCCAGCTGTTTGCAGTCGTGGAAAGGCTCGTCCAAAAAATGCCTTCGCAATGGGCGCTTGACACGCACGTCGACCGCGTGGGCGGACAGTTCTATTAGGATAGACTTTACTGGGCAACGTATTTCCGAGCAGCATCTTCGCGGGTAACGGGTCGCGGTCGCGTGGCGGCGTCGCAGCAGTACTGAGCCGGGTCCTGCATTCTAACGCGTTAGACCGCGTAACTCGCGAAAACGCGCTGTTTGAAATCCCAAACGCGCCAAACGACTTTCCATATCCAAATCTACACGTTCAAGTCTACATCATATTCATCTTTCATGGCAATACATCATATTTGGGTTCAACATCTAAACTAACTCACTTGGAATAACGCATTTTCCTGTGGCCTGTGGAATCCCAAAAATGGAACAGTGCCGTTTTTCTGACGTGCCCTCCTCCCTTACTGTTTAAAGGCAGTGTTCACGATAATCTTCGATTTCGAGATTAATCGCTAAATCGATTGTTTGGCCCCCGAGTAGAACTGAAATGAAGAAACCGAGAAAAACGCACCAGAAGGGCACGAAATCCTCAAGTATCAGCCCGCCTCTTAAGTATCAATGGAACTGTTCGTTGTGACACTGAAATCTTATGTGGACCCATCCTTTGCAATTCTCCATTCTGTGTTGTTCCGTTCTTTGCTTCGGGCCCTAACTTATACTGTTTTGCCCAAAATATTCTTCCATTTTCGATCAGGCCCATTTTTTACCGGTGACAACCACCGTGAACATGTTCATCCAACCAGACAACTAGTCCAGGCCATATAATAACGTCACTGAAATAAGACGAATTAGTGCGTTTCTCGCCGTTTCTTCGTGATTTTGGTGACACTTGGTAGCCAACGCATTGTTTCGAGTGGAAAACTTGGAAACGATAATCATCGTGAACACTGCCTTTAAACTTGCACTGGATCCAGATAGATAACTGTGAATGTTCTGTTTTTCGTTAATTCTCTGTTCTCTCGATACAAGGTTCACACCCACGCCGCTTCGCGGCGTACTTGTAGGCGTGTATAATGACGCATAGAATAATCGAATTATTGCCAAATGAAAACTTAGTCATTATCGTTCCTTGAAATCCAGTCTGGTCTCACAGCCTGCCCCCAGCGCGTGGCGCATTCACTCTTGGATCCCGCACATTCTTCATGACACTTGGCGGGGTCCCCAGGTCGGTCCAACACACTTCTGACGGCGCTTGGCGCACTCAAAGTTGGGTCCAGCACATTCTGCGGTCAACGGTCAACTCTTAGCCATTTATTATTATGCACGATATCTCTTGGAGCTCACCGGTTTTCGCCGAATTTCGTGAATGATCTCAGCCGAGCCCAGATATTCGCTAAACACAAGAGGTGGGATGTAGTTTTCAGTGTCTCATGAACTTTCAACAACCGTTGCCTAGACCCACTATCAAAGAATGTGTTACACTTTATTCCGTTTCCGGGCCTAAAACTCGAAAACGGAAGCGGAACGAAATAACCCGAAAAACACCAAGTACGGGAACGGAGCTGTTCCACAGAGCCTTGCTTATCGCCTTTTCGTGTTAGCGAGTTGGTGAAGTTTTCGCCTCAATTATCGCCGAGGAGATAAAAACTTTTTCATTCGTGGAGAGCTCTCCATTTCGAAGACAGCCCGTGGCAAGCGGTAGTGCTGCATGCTTTTTTCCTCAACTCTGGCGGAACGTTCCGTTGACGACAGGTAGATCCGCTCACGCGTAGTCACTGTCGCCAGGTCCCTGATGAGAGCGCGTCAAAATTATGACATGGCTCCGGTAGGCACACTCCATCCTCATCGGAGCAAAACTCCTCTCAGCAATTGCGGACACCCGTTGTTGCAACATGCAGCACGATGATAATCTTGCTGGGGCCATCAGGTCCCGGCATGATCATCCCTTGCCTCAAGCATGATTATCATAGTGCTGCGTGCTGTAACAGCGAATAACTGCATAGCGGAATTTAAGATCCTGAAACTCCTTAATTTTCTAATTAAATTTTATGATCTTGAATATTTAGTAACGTCACGTCACGAGGTCAGGCAGCTACATCTTTATGCGAGTCGCGACTCGCAGATCTCTGAATGCTCCCTTTTTGAACGATTGTGATTTTTTACCGTCGGTTTGGTTGGTGCAGACAATGTCCACACAGTAAGTAATTTGATGGCAAACCCATGAGCTTGTATTATGCTTATGAAATGCTTCCTTAAAGACACAGTGTCCACGATAAAAAATCGTTGCCTATTTTTGGCCAGAAATCGCAGGGTTGATGCCGGAATGTGCCCTTGATGAAGAAACACCGCAGAAAAGTACGAAAGAGCGCGAGAGTGGGCGTCGCTCCTCGAGGGGAAACATCGCTGCTGGAAGAGTTACGCGGTAAATTGTTAAAGAGCTCACGCGCTCCAATGCTAATATTATGCGCGCTCGCGCTCATAAAGGTGTGGAGAAGCCAAACCGTTGAGATGGACCAAACTCCTCCACGGAAAACTCTACCGCGAGCTGAAAGGACCAGCGAGCGATTTTCAGAGCAGATTAGGGCTCTTTCGGGCCTGTTCATTGTTGGCTTCCTCGATCCCATCCCGGCCATTCGATTTCCGGCGGAAAACAGGGGTGCGTTCCAAGAAGATTTCCATGGGAGTAAACTGGGTCTGATAAGATATAACAAATGATAATCTAACAGATAGGCTCATTTCATGAGAACTCTCAATCTATCAATGGCCGGCTCTTATCAAGTTCATTTTTCCTTCCGTGGAAATCTTCTTGGAACGCACCCCAGATGAAATTTATCGTAGGCACTGCCTATGACACGTAGAGTTCGCGCAATAACTTTAGTCTGATGAATGGACGGGCTGCGACGGTAGATCACCCCGCGCGAATCGAAACCCCATTCTCCAGTGAGGCTGCCAACCCCGCACGGCCAGCCGCCTGGTCCATGCTTCAGACTAAATTGAAAACGGAAACCATATACTACTCGACTCCAGTTCTAACCTGTGCATTGAGGCCGCTGTAATTCTGCTGAATCCTTCTGGTCAAAATTGATATGGGAAGGTGGGGTGATTGTGTAGACAACGCCAAATACGGATCCAGCAGTTGTGAAAGGTGAAGTACGTTTTACAGTAGACTTTACAAAATCTTCATTGATTTATTCTCTTGTAAGCTCGATCATGGACTAACCTTCGGTTATTTTTTTGTTTTTTAGCGTGTTTGAACGATGATGGTGGTGTTTTGGATAACTGTTAGGCCGTTAACCAATTCTGATATTGAATGGAACATTTGAGTCGGACATAATTTACGCTGGCAATGTGATGGTACGAAGCAGATCGGGTACTAAATTACAATTTTGTTTGGTTCTTCTTGTTTGGTTCTTCTGTATTTTTTCATAGTACATATAATACTTCTACAGTGTTGCTATTCAACGGTTACATTCGATTTCCGGACATCAGAGTTCATCCCCGAAAAAACGGCGGTAGTTTCGTTGCTGAGTAAATTCTCTGCGCCATTGTTCAAGCTGCTAGATACGATGATGACACTGCGCTCCTTCGGAGCTTTCTTTCCCTTCCTCTCAATACCGAGCAAAGAGCACTCTCAATACCTGCAAGAAAGCAGGACCAAGTTGAAACGTGAGGTCACTTTTCGCAGTACAAGCCTCTCACTCATTTCAACTTTGGCTTTCATGCGCACGTTGAATATTTTCCCTGTAGGGAAGGAGCCCCAGAGGATCGCAGTGTCACTAGCGAATCAAGCTGCGGATCAGATGGTGCAGTAAACACACTCCGACGTATTAACGTTGAATGAAACCGCAGAGCATCTGCATTTTGAGGGTATGTGTGGGCAGACGCCGTTTTCGCAAATGTAGCTTTCCTTCCGTTTTCTTTCTATTCATGTTATGTTATCATATGTATGTGATCATGTGTTTTCATATCTCATTACTCTTTTTCACGCAAATATGAGTTCTTCGCCCAGGTCTGAAGACATTGAGCAATACTCAGGCGATTCGCGGCCCCGAGCCGCACTGAACAGGAATCGAAGCCGCCTGACAGTTCGGCTCGTTCTTCTAATCTCCGGGCCACTGCTGTTGCTGTTCGGGCCAACTGGAGAAGCCCGGACAGCAACAGCAGTGGCCTGAAAAACAACAGGAGCGGCCCGGACAGCAACAGGAGCCGACCAGCAGATTGGGAGAACGAGCCGAACTGTCAGGCGGCTCGGGGTCGATAATCGCCTGAGTAGCTACTGAACTTGCGGTCGAAGGCGGTGTTCACGATAAGAACAGTTTTTGAGTTTTTGCCAGAAATGGAGGGATCCTGGGCCCACAGCATCAGCAGCAAAAACGGCTAGGAACGAGCACGAAACAGCTCTGCTGGGCTCAATCTCGAGTGATTCGCTCGCGTCCCGCCTTCTACGTTCAAAGGCTACCGATCAAAGTAAACAGCTGAGAATTGAATTTAAAGACAGTGTTCACGATAAGAATCGTTTCTCTGCTTTTTCGCCTATCTTGAAGACGGTCCCATGCTGATTCCAATGATGTTTTTGGAATCGTACATGACCTTCTGGGAACGGAGTTATGGTCCCTCAAAGATTGAGCTAAGGAAACATGGTGGACGAGTTGTCCGAGGCTTGTAACTTCCGTCTTTTGCAGCCGATGTATGCGAGCTGACCTGAGTAAAGAGAGAAGTCGAGAATGAAGGGAAGAACGGGGCTATTAATCGGAAACCATCGCTCATCTCACAATCTCGAGCATTCATTTGTTCACTTCGGTGGGCATGGAAAGTGCATCTGGGTGTGACGAGCTGACGGGTGTTCAACTTTGGGGCCGTAGGGGACCGTTCCGAGCTCATTTTTTCTTAGTTTTTTCAACGTTAGGGTTGCGCTAGGCCCCACAGCTGCCGATCTCCACCAAAAAATCAGACATGGTATTTATCGTGGACACTGCCTTTAAAAGAACAATAGATAATTGAAACATTATGAATCGTTAAACAGACAACTTTTTTTTTCTTGATAATCGACCGCTCTCTTGAAACTGATTTTTCAGTTGTTTGCTTCTTTCGGTAGCCGTTGAGAGGAGGGGCGGGGCGCGAGCGAATCACTCAAGATTGTGGCCGTACCCGGTTCCGGCATTGGGCCCCAGCATTTCCGATTTTCGCTAGAAATTGGAAGACTGTTTTTGTTGTAAACACTGCCTTTAACACTTGGTCTGCGTCTGCGATTCACAGTAGCTACTCTCACACAAAGGGAGGTTTCCTGTCCAGAACACAATGCCCTAGTTGTTCAGGGGTGCGTTCCAAGAACATTCCATTGGCAAAAGGCTTCCATGGAAACGTAGGCTCGGCGGCGTGGAAGCAATTTTCAGCTATAATTAGCATCCATGGAAAGCAAAGTTGTCCATGGAAAGGTTGCTTGTTCTCCCACGACGTCGTGGGAACGTTCTTGGAACGCACCCCTGGGGCTATTTGACCAGTCTCGCTCGAAAAGATGCCCATTTACACGAGCTAATTGGCGCCTTCTATTTTCCGGTGGCTAATGTCTAACCCTGGCACGCTATCCGTCCTCTTCCTCAATTCGATGGATAGTCCTTATAGAATTGTTGCGACACGCGACATTAGTCCGAGTAGGTCGAAAGGAATGGCAGGCGAGGAGCTGCCAGCTGAGTGTGATGGCTGACTGTTTTTGTATCGAGCGGCCTCGACGATTCGCCTTCTTCGATCCCGAATTATTGGAGTAATGAACGGAAAAAAGGGTTGCGCGAGCTACTGTCTAAGACTCAGGCGAGGAACGTGAATGATTGCTGTAACAGTTTGAAATTCTTTACCTCGCCGACTCACTATCGTTCTTTGCTGAGCTGCTAAAGATTTTCGCCCAGATCTAAACCACTGAGTCGCTCGACAAAACTCACCATTTTCTGTTCTTCGCTCAATTCCTTGGGGGCGAAGAAC
Organism: Aplectana chamaeleonis; assembly: GCA_029168955.1. Lineage (NCBI taxonomy): Eukaryota > Metazoa > Nematoda > Chromadorea > Rhabditida > Cosmocercidae > Aplectana > Aplectana chamaeleonis. The sequence continues at coordinate 627,142 of JAPDOI010000231.1, forward strand.
TCAAAATTGCGCAAGTTCGTTGCCTGCGTCACAGTTCCATGTCTCATGGCCGCTTTTGATGTAAAATCATCACTGCTGCCTTTTGCTCTCAAAACGCGTATTGTGCATTACCTAGCGCACTCCGGTTTCATTTTTTTCTATGTTCAATGTGTCTCTACCTTTTCTGGAGATTTCTCTACGCTTACGTGTACTATAATTTATTTTGTTACGTTAGTTGTTGGATATGAGACGTGCGATAAATATGTATTAACAAATTGGTAAGATGTTTGAGGCGATTATAGAACGTGAGTTCTATAATCGCCATTGTAATTGGCCTGTAATAGGCCAACAGGCGAAAATTCGGGGCGAAAAAGATGAAAAATTAAGGCGATCTTCGCCAGCGGAGGGGCGGAGCGTTGATTTTGGCGAGAATCGCCCTCAATTCTCACCAGCTCGGGTAACGGGAATGGCTAGAATTTCGCCAGTACGCGAAGGATTAGGGCGATTCTAGAATTAAGAAAGGCGACTTTCGCCAAAGTCGACTCTCGGCGAGTGTTTTGGCGACAATCGCCCCCAACTTTCACCAGCGGAGGCTAAACCATCACCCATATGGTGAATTTTTAGTCCAAATTTTGTCCGAATCTCTGACTTGTTCGTCGGCGATTCCCAGTTTAGTCTGAGGCTAATCGCCAACGAATTTCGGAGCTTTGGAAAACTATCATTAACAGAAGACGGCAATCAAGGTCTTGCCACATTCTTTACCCGGTAAGTGAGCCCGGCTTGGTTGACTATGCTGGTAGCAATTGTGCGAAGTCCAGACTTCGTCACGCCGTTTATCAGCGATTTCGATTAAGAAACTGTAACGTAGTGCTTGGAGACGGTTTAGTTCCATAATGTCTACATTCTGACACCAACAAGCGGCTCCATGAAACTAGCTCTCGCGAGAACTATTGGGTGACCTAAAAGGTGGCCTTATGTTGGGCATTCCAAAACAATCCAAAGAGCAATCTTATTTTGGAACTCAAAAATTGGAAATTCTAATCATTAAAAATCGGAAATTTTCGAAACTTCTGATTCGAATTTGGGAGAACGGTTTAGAATGTAATTTTCAATGAAATTCAAGCAATCTTAATCATTTTATCAAGTCAACATTTTCAGAAAATTTCGTGCCGTGGTCATCATCGGTGCACTAGGCATCACTGAAGCAGAATGCGGTCACTAAACCATACCCTTCCATGTCCAAGAAACGTTGATCTATGTCGTAAGGCGTTTTTTTTTCTTGGAGACAAAACTTGGAAAGCAATTCATCTTAAACCGAGTAACCGGGATTCGGAAAGACCTATTTGATTTCTGAACTTCAAAATCATCAAAGCTCGAGAGACGCTGGTAAGAGTGGGGCGGATTTTTAGTAAGCATTGGGACCTGAATCAGATGATCAGGTGTGAAAGGAAGATTCAATGAGATCGCGGTCGATTGAAATGATTGATGAAATGGATTCTATGGCATCTCGTCCCCAAATCTGATCACCCACTATCCAGAAACTGGAAATAGCCCTCTTAACAATAGGGGGTGTGTATACAAATCTGTTGGTACCTGCTCGTTGGTGCCCCTGCTTCTACTGAACCCAGCAGACGTTTGAGTGTACACAGGGAACGTTCGAGCGATATAGCGTGCACAACTATATCGCGAAAGTATCTCGCACATTGCATAAAGGTGTTGTCGTCCGGCACACTAGGGCCTCTGGTCCATAACACCTTAGGATCCGTACCTAGGGAGTTCATGGAGTCTTTGACCCAGGCCACAATTTCGCCACCCTGAATTGCCGGTCATTGTCGAGTGATATCCAACAATCTGCGTTGTCCTATCTTCTGAGCTACTTCCATGCACCGTTTGCTGCTTTGCAGGAAACTCGCCTCAAAGATAGACCAGTCATCAACGTCGGAGAGTACGTCATCTACTGTGGTGACGCTGATGATAGGAGAGTGGGAGGCTGTGCAATAGCTGTAAGGAAGGACTACAATGGTATGATCGAGGAATTCGGCTCAACGTCGTGTAGGAATGCATTTGTGCGACTGCGGGATCACAGAGGATTCAATCTGTGGATAGTGAGTGCTCATGCGCCCACCGAAACCGCCGAAGACAATTCCAAGGATGCCTTCTACGAGGAACTCACTAAGTTGCTAGCCAGGATACCTTGTCAACATGCTGTTGTGGTGGGAATCGACGCAAACGCGAAGATGGGACTTGATCAGGAATCCGAAGTACTCGGTAAATGGTTCTTCCCAGTGGAGCAAATATCGGACAATGGCTACCGCCTTGTCGACTTGTGTGAACGCAGTGGTCTGATTATTGCATCGACATTCAAGAGGAATCATCGCCGCCATCAGCTTCCGTGGCAGGGACCAACCCAGCTATCTCTGGAAGAGCAGCGGAAGCGGAAGATGACAACTTTGAAACTACAGCTCGACTATGTTCTGACGAGGAATATTCCAGTATCGGACATTCGAAGATCTAGAGCTGTGTGGGATGTCGCATTCGATTCGGATCACCGTCCAGTTCTGTTGAACTTCACTGGAAGGATTCATAAGAGGAAGCGAGGGGCTAAGCCTCTCCAGAGGATTGACATGACAAGTCTCAGAGATGAAGAATGCAGAAGGAAATTCCGAGAACGCGTTTCTGTTCATATTGGAGTACGGACTAAGAAGAAACTTTGCGACGCGGACTCTTTCGTCAAGTGCATCCAGGACGCTTCGAAAGAGGCACTCCCGGTTGTACAGCCCAGGAAGAAGCTCGCCTACGTCTCAGAGGAAACAACATCTACTTACAACAGAGTATGTGCTCTCCGAACTGCAGGAAACTTCGTGGAGGAGAAGCGTCTCAGGAGGAAGTTGCGTCGGCAGCTTCAAAATGACCGCGAACGAGAATGGACGTGTAGAGCTAAGGAGTTTGAGAAGGCTTGGGAGGAGAAGAATCCGAGGAAAGCCTGCACGTTGTTACGACAGTATAGCGGCAAGATGAAGAGATGTTCTGATGTCCTCAACACTACCAATGGAGTTGCAGTTGGTGATGCGACGCTGCCATTATGGAAGGATTACTTCAGTTCACTTCTGAATCGTCCAGCGCCGTCAGTACCAGAGCTGCCGCATGTTCAGAGAGCACATTACGATGTCAGTGAGGAACCGCCGACTGAGGCTGAAGTTTCGAATTGTGTCCGGAAAATGAAGAATGGAAAGGCAGGTGGAGATGACAACATCACTGCTGAAATGCTGAAAGCTCTTCCTCCGTCTGGGATTCGTGAAATGACCAACACCATCCGTGCCATATGGATGAGCGAAAAGATACCCGATTCGTGGAGGCATGCGATCATCGTACCTCTTCACAAAAAGCTATCCGTCACGGATCCTAAGAACTACAGAGGAATCTCTCTACTTCGTGTCATGTACAAGGTTTAAGAACGTATCATTCTCGAGCGACTCATCAAACATCGTGAGGAAACGACCAGAGATGAGCAAGCCGGTTTTCGACCTGGAAGATCGACCATCGACCAAGTGTTCGTTGTAAGAAGAGTAATCGAATCTTGGCAGCGGTATTCGAAGCCATTACAGCTTGCTTTTTTGGACTTTGAAGCCGCATTCGACTCTCCTCATCGTGGTCGATTGCTCAACGCTCTGCGAGCCGATGGAGTCCCGGAAAAGTATGTTCGACTAATCGAGGACATCAACAGAGGAACAACAGCAGCAGTTCGTACGCCTGTCGGATTTACGTCAGCTTTCGAGGTGAGAACAGGAGTAAGGCAAGGAGCTGTAGCAGGACCTTTCCTATTCAACTTTGCCGTTGATGACATCATGCGTAGAGTTGCAGAACAGTTTCCTGCGGACGTGATCCTAACACCATCAGGACGCTCCCTTGTCGACCTGGAGTACGCCGATGACATTGTGTTATTCGCTGAAAACAACGCAAAACTGCAAAGGATTGTGAACCTCGTTTCGAAGTATGCCGCAGCCTATGGACTTCGTCTTCGTCCCGACAAGTGCAAGCAGATCTGGGTCTCTCAAAGGCCTTCAACAGGAATTTGTATGGACGGACAACATATCGAACTGGTGGACGATTTCTGATGTTTGGGCTGTTTGCTGAAGAACGATGGTAGTTATGCAGCGGATATTCAGCAACGATATGCGAAAGCTACGTCTGCATTCAATTCTCTAACCAAGTGTTTGTGGTCTACCCCCATCGCGAAGAAAGTCAAGTTGCGCGTCTACTTATCCGCTATTCGCCCTATCATGATGTACGGATCGGAGACGTGGGCAGCACCGAAGACGCAGATGGAAAGGTTGGATTGCACGGAGAGGAAGCTGTTTAGACGTTTGCTCGGATATTTCTGGCCGCGGATGTGCCACAACGAAGATCTCTACAACGAGATTGACGCCTTACATCAACGTTTGACACGAGGGAGGTGCCAACATCTCCCAATGCCATCTCAAGCGGCAACGGAAGGTCGTCTTCTTCTGTTGGGGCATATTTTAAGAAGACCGCCAGATCGTCTTGTTCAACACGCTCTAAGGATGCTTCCAAGTCCTGTCTGGAAACGGCCGCCTGGACGTAGGCGAAAGTTTTGGACGGATGTGGTGAAGGAGGATTTGAAATCACTCGGCATTGAAAGGCAATTCAGGCGCGATGTTTTACTTCGCAGGAAGTGGAATAGTGATCAATGGATGGATTGTGTTCAAATTGTGGCTGAGGACCGTGACAAATGGACACGGCTGACTACTAGGACGGCACACCTCGGTGAAGATGCGGAATGACCACGTCAGGAAAAAGCCAACCGATTAAGTCAAGTCAAGTCAACAATAGATCTTCGTTAATCCTCGTGCCTGATGGATCCGATATACTAAACCTAAGCCTTAAAAGGGAAGGAAACTCCAACATGTGGCAAGAAATGACTGTGGTGTAAAATCACCGCGGGGACGAGATGCCCGGAAACCGATGAAATTTGTTCTAAGATCATTTTTCATTCTTAAGTACAGTCGAATCCGAGAGAACACTAAGTTCACAGCCGCGCGCTCAGTTTAGCGTAGCGCGACTTTTGTGTGCCACAGTGATCCAATGCAGACTAATGCACCGCCAATTACAGCTAGAAATTGAAAAAAAAAATAGGAAAAAGTCATAGCGACCGCGAAGTGAGCCCCTAGATCACCGAGTCAATTCAACGCAATTTAAAGCACAGTCCAACCTCAGAATCGTTTCTCTGTTTTTTCTGCCTATCTTGAAACGGTCTCACACTGGTTGCAATGATGTCTTTGGAATCGTACAAGACCCCTAAGAGCAAACATATGGCCCCTCAAAAATTGTGCTTTGGAAGCACGGTGGGCGAGTTGTCCGAGGCCCGTAACTTCCGTCATTTGCAACCGATGTATGCGTACCGACCTGTACAAAAAAAGAGGCTGGGATTGAAGGGTAGAACGGGGCTACTGGTCGAAAACCATCGCTCATCTCGCCGCTGTTGAGCTCGAAAAACCGTAAAAGGGGCGTGATAAAGTGGCTTCCTGGTATGGGCGCCCCAGGGTGGCTTCTCCCTTATCTCGCTTATTCGGAGGAATTGAGAGCTAGCATTTGGCAGTGGCTATATAGGGTGGGTGAACTTCACAATTATGTAGAAATCTCGGATTTCGTCCCTGGGCTTGGACTGTTCCTTTAAGAACGATGCGGGAGAATTCGGGCCTGACCAGGCACCAACAATGCAGAAATACAACACAAAGCATGGTTTGTCTCTACAGAAAGAAAAAATCACATCACAATGTAATACCTCGACATTTCCTCTTTATTCATATCGTTCATCTCAGTGGGAATACGCCGTGTTATGAAGGGCAATCTTCCCTGCGGATAGTACTTCGGAAGAAGACCAGTAAATTCACTCTTGAGAAAGTATAGATGAACACCTGAAAAATGCCTTTTCACGCAACGATCACAACGGAGCACTAAATACGCGTATAAACTCGAACATTGTTGCGCAGAGACGTGGAGGCAAGCACCGGTGCGGATATTGCTTTTAAAACTGGTCATCACCGTTGGCTTGTCAATACCCTGTTCAAATCGAGTGGTCTCGTTAAAAAATCAGGGAATCGACAGATTCTGTGAAGGAAATCCGCTCAAAAGAGTTAAAAAAGGCTGCATATGTCAGCAAAGTTTGAAACGCAGTATCTGGAGGTAAAACGCCGCTTGGAAGGTCCAACAAAAAAAAACTGCTAACGTTACAATCCGGCAGTTTGGAGAAGCTAAATTTTCTGTGCGTATACTAGGACTTCATATGTTAAAGGCTATAAAACCGCGAAATTCTCATAGATTCTACGCGTGCTGGTGCGGGGCAGCGGTTAGAGACAGTGAGAGAGCCCATCACAGACGGAGGGAGCAGAATCGCACTCGCAGCTCGCGCCAAGAGTCGAGAGAATTACGACGTTTTACAGAGGATACTTGTGCAGAAGTCTTAGTCAATCAGCCGGTTTTCATCGCAATGCACTCAATACATTAAGGACTATGGCATGCTCCTCGGTGCGAGCTTTGAACGCATCCGTTGAGACCTTCTTAGTTTCGGTGATTGGTGAAAAGCAGGCTGTACTTTCCAGACAACACTTGTAAATCTAAAGTGCTTTACATCTACTATACTTGGGTAAAACTGTTTAAATTTTCGAATGACTTACTTGACTTAATGGGTTAGCTTTCGCCTGACGCGGTCATTCCGCATCTTCACCGAGGTGTGCCGTCCTAGTAGTCAGCCGTGCCCATTTTTCACGGTCTTCAGCCACAATTTGAACACATTCCATCCAGCTGTCACTATTCCATTTCCTGCGAAACGAAACATCGCGCCTGAACTGTCTTTCGATGCCGAGTGACTTTAAATCCTCTTTAACCACATCCGTCCAGAACTTTCGCCTACGCCCAGGTGGCCGTTTCCAGACAGGATTTGGAAGCATTCTTAAAGCGTGTTGTACGAGACGATCCGGCGTTCTTCGTAGTATATGCCCGAGCAGACGAAGACGACCTTCCGTTGCCGCTTGAGATGGCATTGGGAGATGTTGGCACCTCCCTCGTGTCAAACGTTGATGTAAGGCGACAATCTCGTTGTAGAGATCTTCGTTGTGGCACATCCGCGGCCAGAAATATCCGAGCAAACGTCTAAACAGCTTCCTCTCCGTGCAATCCAACCTTTCCATCTGCGTCTTCGGTGCTGCCCACGTCTCCGAACCGTACATCATGATAGGGCGAATAGCGGATAGGTAGACGCGCAACTTGACTTCCTTCGCGATGGTGGTAGACCACAAACACTTGGTTAGAGAATTAAATGCAGACGTAGCTTTCGCACATCGTTGTCGAATATCCGCTGCATAACTACCATCGTTCTTCAGCAAACAGCCCAAATAACAGAAATCGTCCACCAGTTCGATACGTTGTCCGTCCACAAGAACTCCCGTTGAAGGCCTCTGAGAGACCCACATCTGCTTGCATTTGTCGGGACGAAGACGAAGTCCATAGGCTGCGGCATACTTCGAAACAAGGTTCACAATCCTTTGCAGTTTTGCGTTGTTTTCAGCGAATAACACGATGTCGTCGGCGTACTCCAGGTCGACAAGGGAGCGTCCTGATGGTGTTAGGATCACATCCGCAGGAAACTGTTCTGCAACTCTACGCATGATGTCATCAACGGCGAAGTTGAAAAGAAAAGGTCCTGCAACGGCTCCTTGCCTTACTCCTGTTTTCACCTCGAAAGCTGACGTAAATCCGACAGGTGTACGAACTGCTGCTGTTGTTCCTTTGTTCATGTCCTCGATTAACCGAACATACTTTTCCGGGACTCCATCTGCTCGCAGAGCATTGAGCAATCGATCACGATGAGGAGAGTCGAACGCGGTTTCAAAGTCCAAAAAAGCAAGCTGTAATGGCTTCGAATACCGCTGCCACGATTCAATTACTCTTCTCACGACGAACACTTGGTCGATGGTCGATCTTCCAGGTCGAAAACCGGCTTGTTCATCTCTGGTCGTTCTTTCACGATGTTTGATAAGTCGCTCGAGAATGATACGTTCTAAAACCTTGTACATGACACGAAGTAGAGAGATTCCTCTGTAGTTCTTAGGATCCGTGACGGATAGCTTCTTGTGAAGAGGTACGATGATCGCATGTCTCCACGAATCGGGTATAATTTTCGAATATATTCGGAAACATTTTTTTCGAATTTCAAATTTTCGAATATATTCGAAAACAAAACTTTACGAATTTCAAATTTTCGAATAAATTCGAAAACAAAATTTGTAAAATTTTAATTTCTCGAACAAATTCGAAAATGGTATTTTTCGAATTTCGGATTTTCGAATATATTCGAAAAACTGATTTTTCGAGTCTCCAATTTTCGAATATACTCGAAAATCAATTTTTTCGAATTTTCAAAAAAAAAATTTCGAGATTTCGAATAACTTTTTCTATTTTTCGGATTAATTTTCTCGAATTGGCAAACGATAGCTTCAATTTAAAAATGAGTTTTGAGCTGTCATTCACTGTGACTATTACTGTGTAGAAATATTCATCGGTTACACTTACTTTAATCTCAAACCAATTTTAATCAGGATGGCTGCAGAATCTGTCCCTAAGGTTGGATTGAGTCGGAACTGGTCAGGAGAACCTACCACAATGTTGGCACAAGACGCTTGGCTTCAGGCAAGACTTGACCAGCACTATTCCTCTCTGGGGAAGCGCCTTACCGCACCCAAAGGCCGAGACCATAGCGCCGCTCTCAAGATTGTCCACTACGCCACGGTGAGGTCTAGGCGAATTCGCTGCCGCCAAGCTTGCACGCCTTCGGGTGGGAGGCAAGGCTGAGCGCGCAATTGAAATCCTTACGCCCTAGTAAAGTGCGGCTTACGCCGCTATAGCGGTAATAACGATAGAGAACGTTTTCTCCGCCACCGCCGCGTTTTATCATTTTTCTCTAGGAGCGGCATTTGACACAAAAGCAAAGGTATGAGAAGGGCGTTAGGTGACGTTTATACTCCTGCCGCCGAGGAGCGCGGCGGAGTGCTATCCCATAATATCGATCGTGCTGCGCCGCGTAATCATTATTACAGAAATGCACTGAGCCGCGCCGCTCGGCGGCAGTAGTGTAAGGGGTCGTTTATACTTCCGCCGCTGAGCGGCGCGGCACAGTGCATTGCTGTAATATTGATCACGCGGCGCGGTGCGATCAATATTATGGAATTACACTTCGCCGCGCCGCTCGGCGGTGGAAGTATAAACTACCCCTAAACGACCCCATAGTGGGGATGGCGCATATTGAATGCCGCAGTGAGGTCAAAGAAAAGGAATTAGTGCTAGTCGACTAATGGTGATCCCAACGGCGTTTTGTCGTCAAGGCTGTGTTTATTTCAAAGCGGTTATGATAAGTAAATTTTTAACACCTTGTCCCACTGGTGGAACACGTCTCCAAAAATCAGATTCTTTGCCATGATAATGATTTCTTAAACTTTAATATGGTTGATTTATTAGCATAATCGACACTCTACAGCAAAATCCGTGGTTCGTCGTTAGCTCCTTGTTAACAACACACAATTTCATAGCGAAATTCCCATAATACATGACGCGCGCGTGACCTGCTCCATCCCTCCCCCCACCATCTCTCGCCGTCTATTCTCCTTTCTTCTCCCTGATCCACTATGGACCGAGCCTATAAATGCAGATTATTTGAACCTTTCTGCAAGCACAACCTTACCTTTGGTAGAAATTACCGCGATAGTGCCTGGATCGTGCCGTTCTTACAGGCACCAAAGCGGCACTAGAGTGGATCCGCAGCGGCAGCGCCGTAGCGGCCCCGCAATCGACCGTTGAGCCTTCGCAAAAATAAGCCGACTGCGAGTAACTCGAATAAAACTAGTTATGAGTTATATTACAACCAGGCGGTGCCTACGAAAAAAGTACGCACCTGCGGTTGTTACGTCCTCTGTCTGACAGAAACTGAACGTAATCCCGTTACTGCGATCAAGGAGATGCGGGATACATTAGGCTGATCGAAAAGTCTTGACAACTTTATTGAGGTTTTTCTAATTTATTAGTTCCTTCTTTTAACATTACAATTCAATCAACAATATAGTCTCCCTCATTAGCTATGACAGTGGTCCACCTGTCAGGCAGGTCATTGATCCCTTTCTCCGGAAAGTGGGACTGGGAATCGAAGAAGTCACCAATAGCCTTCACAATGGCATCACAATCAGCGACAGTATTTTTAGCCAGGAATGCCTTAAAGGCAGCATACACGCTCGTAAACGTATTTGAGGTTACTATGGAAATAGAATCGTATGGCTAAGAACACAATGCCAACGCAATTTGAAGCGTCAAAAACGACCCACAATGCCGTTACAGGAGTAGCAAGTTTGGCCCCACCCGTATTTTCACGCCCCCTGTATTTGGCTTTTTCCTGCAGCACAAGGTTGGTGGGTCATCTTCGCCGTCGGTACTGTTGGTGGATTGCCTAACAAGTGAATCACACACGTCACTGACTGCGAAGATGACCCAGCAACCTTGCGTTGGAGGAAAAGAGCGAATACAGGGAGCGTGAAAATACGGGCGTGGCCAAACTTGCTACTCCTGTAACGGCATTGTGGGTCGTTTTTGACGCTTCAAAATGCGTAGGCATCATGTTATGAGCCATACGGTTCGATTCACGTTGTTATCGCAACCACGTTTACGAGCGTGTATGCTGCCCTTAAGGGGACAAACAGGTGGAAGTCAGAAGGGGCAAGGTCAGGAGAGTAAGGCGGGTGGGGCACCGTTTGGCAGTTCAGCACCAGCAGTTTGGATTGGGTTTCCTTCGCGATGTGGGGTCGAGCATTATCGTGAAGGAGGTGTATCGTAGCTCGTCTCGGGCGCTTCTGTCGCAGGGCGATGGCCAATTCCTTCAACTGACGTAAGTACACGGCAGCGCTGACCGTCTTCCCTTGAGGGAGCAACTCGTAGTAGAGCATCCCGCGCTTGTCCCAGAAGCAGCACAGCAGTTTGTCTGTTTGTCTTCCAAGTCCGTATCTCCGTCCTTGAAGCGGGAGATCCAACGGGCCACCGTGCAGTAGGAAACGCTGTCCTCGCCCATTGCAGCGTTGACGTTGGTGACGACTTTGGACGCCGATTAGCCGCGACGCCACTCGTAGAAGATAAGTAATCGAAGTTGAGGTTGGGTGAGATCCATTGTAGTTACCGTCCCAAACGAGCTCGCGCCCTTACATACCCCTACCATGGAAGCTTCAAGAAGGTTCTCGGTGCTGCAGTTGTGTACCAGCAACAACCCCACTTTTCACAATTTTTCTTGGGATAAATTTGTTTTGCTGCCAAAACTTTTCGATCAGCCTAATACCTCAAACTTGGGAAGTAAAACCGGCGAAAATCTCGTTTTACGAAATATAGTCGACGCGGGTTTGTTGATGCACTCTCGCGGGGCCGGCGCGCTTCTAAAACTGCACCGTTGCAGTACCATCACGGTAAAGTCGCGGACTTGTCGAGGCTCAAGACGCCGCAACTGAATCGCCTCGACACAGAGATGATCGCGTATCCGCATTGGTACTATCGCGGAACTATCGCGGCACAGACGAGGGTAGCAGCACTTTCCCGGCACTGTCGCAGCAAGTTTTCTCAGAGGCGGGCTGAATTGGGAAAAAACCGCTGCAAATTTTCCATACTTTTTCATTTTTCAAGCACCTTACGTCTTCTTTTTCTGTAGCTGATTTTCAGGTTTTTGATAAAGAAATTATCCCTCTAGTTGTATTCTATTACAGTCTTGAAATGTTTCATTAGCATTACGGCATCAAAATATCGCTGTTTTGGCCAAATTCGCTCAATTGTCAAAACCAAATCTATCTATGATCAGAAAGTACAGAAATGGAGAAATTCGCTAAACACAACCCATAATAACTACTCGAAGCTAATGTTTCTAGAGCAGTCAATGTAGACTTTGTTTCAGTTGAAGTGAACTCCTGTTTTCGATTATCACAGCGCGGAGCGGTGGCTTTTTTGTCAGAAACACCTTATCACTAATTATATTTCGCCCAGGACCACCGCTCCACTGCTGGTGATAATCGAAATCGTCAGGTCACTAGGGATTTACCAGAGTTTAAATTAGCGAGCTCAATCGCCCCCGTCCGTACTTCAAGTAACCCTTTCTCTGGAAAGTGAGCGTTTTAGAATCTAAAACCCTGGCAATGTCTTTATCTGGCGGACAGCTACATAATAAATGTGAAAAAGAGGGAAAATTGATTCACACTGGCTGGCCGTTCAAGTCAGCCTATCCCACCGATAGAGCACCTATTCACCCCACGCCCGATTTGGGAATACACCACGCTTGAATATTGCACGCGACCCAGGCGTGTGGTACCCCAAATCCGGAGTGGGGTGAGTAGGTCAAGATGGTGGATGGATCTTGCAAAGGTGGATGAGAAAAAAAAAGTTCTAATGAAATGATGATTGTGCATTTCGATTATTCGAATTTCAAAAATTCGAATATGCTCTTCAAACTATTCGAATTTCGAATATTATTCGAAAACCAAAATTTCCGAATTTTGAATGATTCGAAATTCGAAAAATCATTCGAATATTGTTCAATAATATAATTCGGTCCGAAGTGTAACATATACGTAGCGCGCATCTTCAGGAAGAAGAGAAACGATCGAGATGTAAAGAAAATGTAGACCCAAGGGTAGCCATGTTCTGAGACAAAATATTACATAGAAAAACCTGTAAAAGTATCCACTATACTTTCCACACAGTCAAGTTCAGATTTTTTCAAAAAACAATGAGAGTGAGATATTTAACCATATTTTTGCATACAAACCTCGTTTTCGAGAACGGGAGTCAACTGCCGTTTGTGGAAGAAAGAATGATGATGGAAATCGATACCATTCCTTACCCACACAAACGCGCAGGGGATCCTGAATTGAAACATCAATAATTTTTGAAGTTAACGCTGGGAAAACTAATAGAGAATGGAAGCAACAAACCCCGCGTTTGGAGAAGTCGAGCTGATGCTGATGGTTCATGAGGTGCTCGTTAAGGCTCTTGTAAATCTGAAACAGCGTATATTCACGCTTCATTTTGAAAGCGCAATCAATGGAATAGTGCTAAGGGTTCACCCAAAAGTTATAGGATGAACTCTACAAACTATCAAAGCCTAGTATGTAGATCTGCGATTCTTATTTCAGCATTTATGGGTCAATGTGAATGCCATCATGGAACTTTCGACGGGGGGAAGTTTTGACTATTCCATTTTTTCTAAGGGCTTGGAAACAGCTAAGAGCTTCGTTTTGTGACCTCCTCTGCTAGACTTTCTGGTGTCCTAATGCAAGAGCGAAAGCCTCGCACGGCACGAAAAAGGGCCGACGAACATTTGAAAAATCTATCCTAACACAACCTCTAAAGCCGGGATCATACTTCCACCGACGAGCGACGCGACAAAATGCTTACCATCCATATCGACCAAAAATCGATATGCCTGATATGCAAGGTCGCTGTCGCTGGTCGTTGGAAGTATGATCCCGTCCTAACATTAGGCACAAAAGCAACAACAAATATGACAGAAACGTCTAGGCTTCGGAAGAAACCAACATTAAAACCTTAGAGCCAGCTAGCGGTAGCTGTGCCACACTCGAGTGGACAGTAACCTCTGCGATGGTAGCATCTACCCTCTATTCCAGAGCGAAATTTACTCGCGTAAATAGCGTGCTTGTGCGCGCGTATAAGTGTGTCTCCTCTCGGTTCGAACACGCACGCATAGGTACAAGGTGAATTTCGCCCCCAGACAGAGCGTGTTTAGAGCTACAGCTGAATGAACGACCGCGCCAAAATGAGGACAGCTAGCGGAAGCCGACCATCACAAGTTGTTTGACACCTGACTATGTATACCTCAATGTGAGCGCTGAAGTTTCTGTGTAGGGCGTACGTTCTTGACATCGATGTGCAAACAAAAAACAGCAGCACAATCCAGCCGATTGCGGAAAGTGAGGGGAACAACCGGGAGGCTATCCTGGAGGAATGTTTTTCGTGCAATTAGAAGAAGCTTGAACAAGAGCAAGGGGACGTACCGTTCAGCTGAATCTAAGGCGACAGCGGCAAAAAGGGCTATCTGTGGATATATAGGAAAAAGGAATCTCTCTTCCTTATGTGGTTGACAAAAAAAGATCAGACACCACAGAGAAAGTGACGCAAACAGCAAGAAAAGTGAGGAATAATGTCTCCAGTAAGAAGGATGTACAGCTGAAAAAGGGTTAAGCGCAAGTGCTGTAGGCAGAAGTATTGCAACTATTTTCAATTCATTTCGTGTTTGCAGCAATGAGTTATACCAACTTCGCTTCTTCTCCACCAACTGATGGCACAGAAGCCGATGGAGCTGATGATTCCCTCCCCTCCCGGAAGTTCGAAGTAAATATTCCGGTCGTATCTCGCATTTTAACACACTTTTTAGATTCTTTCGTGCAGTCAAATAGGGAGCAGCGCTACTAACTATAGTTGGGATGCTCAAAACATGAGCCGTAGAATCCCACGTTGAATGCGGCATGAAATATGCTCGGCCTGTAAATTCCTTCCCTCTAGCTCCCAATTCAGACTAAAAATGAATATATAAAACCAAAGAAGTGCAAAAGGAAGCCTTGTACGAAAATTTGTGTTAGACACTCAATTTCTCTTAAAAATTTTGTCAGCAAAGCTGTGTTTGCAGAAAAGTCAAAAACTTTGGCACTCCATAACGTTTTCTCTGCAACATGATCTTCGGGTTTGCCGATCTAGAACGGAAAAAATTGAAGATGACCGCACAATCGAAATGCGCAACTCAGCCAAGCCGCGTTCAAGGGGACAGCCGGAAATCCACCCGGTAGGCCCTTATATTGCTGTGTTTCATTATCAAGAGAGGTATGCAGAGCGTAGATTGCATCTGTGGAAACGAATCGCATTATTAGTATCTCTTGAGCAGTATACCGCCCCGAGCCGCCGCTTACGAGAAGTTATAAGCTCAAGACGGTCGTTTTTCGTGATTTTTGTACCTTCCAAAACGCTCAGTAAACTTTCGAGAAACTGGAACCGGGCCTCAAAATTGACAAGTTTATAATTTGCCACCGGCACAAAATTCTCACTGAAGTGTAGTGGTTTTTCTTACCAGTGTTCTCTATGTTTAGGCCCCGATATCGTGATATCTTTATCACCGTTGAGGCTGTTTCCCTAATCTGTTTAGCATCAACCGCTCACTTCCGGAGAAAGACGGTGTGTGAACGAAAACATACCGCTCTCAATTTCTTTTATACCCTACCCCTTATCAAATGGGTAGCATCAATTTTGTTTACCGTGAGAATTTTGTGCCGATGGCAATTTATAATCGTCTTCATGATTGCGCTCAGCGCCCAAAACAACCCCCCTGAGCAAAGTTTAGGTGAAAACACATTTTCAGAACATTGTGATAGCGTTTTGGACTTGTATGGAGTTTCGGTTGAGCGATTACTTTCATCAATTAGGGATTCTTGAAGCGCTTCAGAAAAACGTACCAGATTTGACTTAAATTGATCCTAGAGGGGAAAATTTGGGGCGCTGATCACGAATGTGAGGTTTATTTGTCGATTTTCCACAAAGTTTTCGGCATAATTCGCTCAAAGCATCCTAGTAGAGGGAATTTTCAAGAAAAAATGCGACTTTCGAGATTTCCGATTTTCCAGATAGATGTGGCTTAAAATCATTATCTGAAGGGTTATTGGAAGTGCTTTGCACGAATCTGAGGTCCGTTTGTCGATTTGCGACATATTACGGTAGATTACGGTGTGTGTACGGTAGTGGGGGTGTGTATACAAGTCTGTTGGTACCTGCTCGTTGGTGCCCCTGCTTCTACTGAACCCAGCAGACGTTTGAGTGTACACAGGGAACGTTCGAGCGATATAGCGTGCACAACTATATCGCGAAAGTATCCCGCACATTGCATAAAGGTGTCGCCGTCCGGCACACTAAGGCCTCTGGTCCATAACACCTTAGGATCCGTACCTAGGGAGTCATGGAGTCTTTGGCCACAAGCCACAATTTCGCCACCCTGAACTGTCGATCGCTGTCGAGTGATATCCAAAAAACTGCGCTATCCAGACTTCTGAGCTATTTCCATGCACCGTTTGCTGCTTTGCAGGAAACCCGCCTCAAGGATAGACCCGTCATCAGCGTCGGAGAGTACACCATCTACTGCGGTAACGCTGACGATAGGAGAGTGGGAGGCTGTGCAATAGCTGTAAGGAAGGATTTCAATGGTATGGTCAAGGAGTTCGGCTCAACGTCGTGTCGGAATGCATTCGTACGACTGCGGGATCACAGAGGATTCAATCTGTGGATAGTGAGTGCTCATGCGCCCACTGAAACTGCCGAAGACAATTCGAAGGATGCGTTTTATGAGGAACTCAATACGTTGCTGGCCAGGATACCTTGTCAACATGCTGTTGTCGTGGGGACTGACGCAAATGCGAAGATGGGACTTGATCAGGAATCCGAAGTACTCGGTAAATGGTTCTACCCAGTGGAGCAAACATCGGACAATGGCTACCGCCTTGTCGACTTTTGTGAACGCAGTGGTCTGATTATTGCATCGACATTCAAGAGGAATCATCGCCGCCATCAGCTTACGTGGCAGGGACCAACCCGGCTATCTCCAGAAGAGCAGCGGAAGCGGAAGATGACAACTTTGAAACTACAGCTTGACTATGTCCTGACGAGGAATATTCCAGTATCGGACATTCGAAGATCTAGAGCTGTGTGGGATGTCGCATTCGATTCGGATCACCGTCCTGTTCTGTTGAACTTCACTGCGAGGATTCATAAGAGGAAGCGAGGGCCCCAGCCCCTCCAGAGGATTGACATGACAAGTCTCAGAGATGAAGAGTGCAGAAGGAATTTCCGACAACGCGTTTCTATTCACATCGGAGTACGGACTAAGAAGAAACTTTGCGACGCGGATTCTTTTGTCAAGTGCATCCAGGACGCTTCGAAAGAGGCACTCCCGGTTGTACAGCCTAAGAAGAAGTTCGCCTACGTCTCAGAAGAAACAACATCTACCTACAACAGAGTATGTGCTCTCCGAACTGCAGGAAACTTCGTGGAGGAGAAGCGTCTGAGGAGGAAGTTGCGTCGGCAGCTTCAAAGTGACCGCGAACGAGAGTGGTCGTGTAGAGCTAAGGAGTTCGAGAAGGCTTGGGAGGAGAAGAATCCGAAGAAAGCCTACACGTTGCTGCGACAGTATAGCGGGAAGATGAAGAGATGTTCTCCTGTCTTGAACACTACCAATGGAGTTGCAGTTGGTGATGCGACGCTGCCAATATGGAAGGATTACTTCAGTTCACTACTGAATCGTCCAGCGCCATCAGTACCTGAGCTCCCGCATGTTCAGAGAGCACATTACGATGTCAGTGAGGAACCGCCGACTGAGTCTGAAGTTTTGGATTGTGTCCGGAAAATGAAGAATGGAAAGGCAGGTGGAGATGACAACATCACTGCTGAAATGCTGAAAGCTCTTCCTCCGTCTGGGATTCGTGAAATGACCAACACCATCCGTGCCATATGGATGAGCGAAAGGATACCCGATTCGTGGAGACATGCGATCATCGTACCTCTTCACAAGAAGCTATCCGTCACGGATCCTAAGAACTACAGAGGAATCTCTCTACTTCGTGTCATGTACAAGGTTTTAGAACGTATCATTCTCGAGCGACTTATCAAACATCGTGAAGGAACGACCAGAGATGAGCAAGCCGGTTTTCGACCTGGAAGATCGACCATCGACCAAGTGTTCGTCGTGAGAAGAGTAATTGAATCGTGGCAGCGGTTTTCGAAGCCATTACAGCTTGCTTTTTTGGACTTTGAAGCCGCGTTCGACTCTCCTCATCGTGATCGATTGCTCAATGCTCTGCGAGCAGATGGAGTCCCGGAAAAGTATGTTCGGTTAATCGAGGACATGAACAAAGGAACAACAGCAGCAGTTCGTACACCTGTCGGATTTACGTCAGCTTTCGAGGTGAAAACAGGAGTAAGGCAAGGAGCCGTTGCAGGACCTTTTCTTTTCAACTTCGCCGTTGATGACATCATGCGTAGAGTTGCAGAACAGTTTCCTGCGGATGTGATCCTAACACCATCAGGACGCTCCCTTGTCGACCTGGAGTACGCCGACGACATTGTGTTATTCGCTGAAAACAACGCAAAACTGCAAAGGATTGTGAACCTCGTTTCGAAGTATGCCGCAGCCTATCGACTTCGTCTTCGTCCCGACAAATGCAAGCAGATGTGGGTCTCTCAGAGGCCTTCAACTGGAGTTTGTGTGGACGGACAACGTATCGAACTGGTGGACGATTTCTGTTATTTGGGCTGTTTGCTGAAGAACGATGGTAGTTATGCAGCGGATATTCGACAACGATGTGCGAAAGCTACGTCTGCATTCAATTCTCTAACCAAGTGTTTGTGGTCTACCACCATCGCGAAGGAAGTCAAGTTGCGCGTCTACCTATCCGCTATTCGCCCTATCATGATGTACGGATCGGAGACGTGGGCAGCACCGAAAACGCAGATGGAAAGGTTGGATTGCACGGAGAGGAAGCTTTTAGGCGTTTGCTTAGATATTTCTGGCCGCGTGTATGCCATAACGAAGACCTTTACAAGGAAATCGACGCAGTACATCAACGCTTGACACGAGGGAGGTGCCAGCATCTCCTAACGCCATCTCAAGCAGCAATGGAAAGTCGACTTCGACTGCTCGGGCATATACTAAGAAGAACGCCGGATCGTCTCGTACAACACGCTTTAAAAATGCTTCCAAATCCTGTCTGGAAACGGCCACCTGGGCGTAGGCGAAAGTTCTGGACGGATGTGGTTAAAGAGGATTTAAAGTCACTCGGCATCGAAAGACAGTTCAGGCGCGATGTTTCGTTTCGCAGGAAATGGAATAGTGACAGCTGGATGGAATGTGTTCAAATTGTGGCTGAAGACCGTGAAAAATGGACACGGCTGACTACTAGGACGGCACACCTCGGTGAAGATGCGGAATGACCGCGTCAGGCGAAAGCCAACCGATTAAGTCAAGTAAGTCAAGTACGGTAGTTTGATCAAAGTCTCATTATTGACTCAAAATTTGTATGCGGGGGTTATTCGGGGGTGGTGAATACGTATTTGATGCCATTTGCCAATTTTCGAAATACCAAGATAGGTTTTGTCCCCTAAATGGCATGGCACCTAACGTAACTTACAGCGGACCCCAGATTCGTTTTCAGCACCCCAATTTCCCCTACGTACGAGTTTTGAGCAAAATCAGCAGAAAGGAATTCAAAACACCCCTAAAAATCTCTGACGGGTACCCTCATCTTTTCGCGGAGCTTCAGAAACGCTCATAACTTCTCGGAACTAGCAGCTCGGGACGGGGTACTGCACAATTTTGTTAGTATCAAGAGATACTGACAGTACGATTCTTTTCCGCAGATGCGACCAATGCTTTGTAAACTTCCCTTGTAAGGGAGTTTTTCTTTTCAAAAAAATATAGGAGAGAATCCTTTGTTCGCGAACCTAGCTGGTGCAATACGTTCACTAGTTGTTTTACCAAGGCAAGGCACACAGATTTCTCTAACACTGCAGAATTCGTCAATCGCGTTGTACTCCAACTTGTACCAACTAATTTGCGTATAAGGGTTGCTACAAAGTTCCCACGCAATTTTTCATGAGAAGTGCGAGCGAATAAGCCATTTTTCCATATCAACAATGACGATGTTTGGGCGATCGCCACTCACAGGTGTCGAGACTACCTGCAGACAGCCGACAAGTCTTTAGTCAGTGGTTATGATTAAATGCTATTTCAGCATCAAAACTCTAGATAACGATTTCAACTTCAACGTAGCACTATAGTTGTGCCATTCGAATAGATTCGAATCGATATATTCGAATAATTCCCATTCGAATACGTATTCTTTATCGGAACTTCTAAAATCGCACTATTCGAATACTATTCAAAAATCGGACTTCAAAAAAAGGTGGTATTCGAATCTATTCAATAATCGGACCTCTAAAAAAGGTAGTATTCGAATCTATTCAATATTCGGTCTTTTCGTCTAGGGCACAACTATATAAAGCCCTAAGATCGTGTCTAGTGAGCTCCACTGAAGGCCCGGAATTGAAGTATAAATAGAAAAGAAAAGATAAAACCTCACGGATTCCCCATTTTTTGTGATCCTCGGATGCTTTCCACGAGTAAAGGTAGTTTAGTGCAGAGAGTGGAATGGCGAAGGGAATCAGAAATGCAGCTATATTCCAATTTAAAATAAGGTTTTTCAAATAATAGGATATGGGCTCGACTCCGTAGAGATCTGGACCATGTTCAGAGAACACATTGTAGAGAACGATGTTAAGAGGTGCCTGCAAAGAACAAGTTTCCTCGAATATGAATCATCAGAAACTTTGAAAAATTACCAGAACTCGTTTTCCATAGTAATACGAGTCCACTGTAAGAAGAGATCCACCAACCAATATACCAGAAACGGCAGAGAAATACCAAAACATTTTCAATCTGAACGATAAGTAAATAATCTGTCATTCGAAATCTAATAAAAGACAGATAAAGGAATTAACTACAAATATGGATTGTCTTAGAAAATGTACATAAAAACGAAGGCATGCAGCCAAAAGCCCAAAGGTAAGTCCAAAACCGCGGCTTGTTGATCTGGTATACAGAATGGGAGACGCCTCGGAGTAGTTCAGCTGGCTAGATGCGACGCGCAACGAAAAGCCGCAACGCAGTGTTTGCGACTTGGAGGGTTTTCGAAACCAGTGTCGAATACTATGACCCTTGCCCCCAATTGGGCATTTCATTTCACACGAAAAAGGAGAACTGGTGAAGAAAATCCACGCTACAGACTCGCGTCATGGCATAACGCGCATTTAGTACGGGATTTGTAATTTTCGGAAGGCTGCTAAAGAGTGCAGCGATGTCAAATCAACCGAGCCGCACCCTGTGATAAATACTATGATAAAAACCACTACTATCTCAGCCAATTCGAGACTTGATGCCTCAGCAAAAGACTTGATGCTCATGTACAAGTCGGCATGAAGTCTTAATTTGCCGCGTTAATTTCACTGTATGGGTGAATTTGCCGCTAGGATAGGTGAGAATGGGGTGAATATCCCGTAAAAATGGTGCGAACAGGCAGCGAGAGAGGGTGCAATTTACCCCGAAAATGAGGTGATATTACCTCGAAAAATGGGTGAGTTTACCTCGAAAATTTCACGAATTTGAAGGTCCACAGCACAGGAAGCCCCACCTTGTCCGCAACATGGGCGTAATCTTCACCGAGGTCTGCGGTGAGGAGCCACCCTCTGCGGACCGCGGCGTAACTCGCCCCCCCCCTCGCCGTGAGGATACCCACTGTAACCCTCCCAGCAGCCAAAATTATGCTGGCCTCCGGAGAGTGACCCGAAGTCACCTTTCAGGGCCGGTATCAGAATGCAGAATGAGGACTCTAGTGAGATGAGGCGGCTTTTATACCGGCTGTGCTCATGGTAAACACTCGAGACGTGATCAATCGTTTTATCATGTTTTCGCTGGGATGTTTTCACTTGTTTAGAAATTTCTGACATGCCAGCAACGGCGGTAATTTCACCCTTTGCGCTGATTGATATCCAGCCGCTCAACAACTGATACGCATTGACATGTTAGCGCTGGCGGTATTTTCACGCTTTGCGCTGACTGATATCCAACCGCTCAGCTAATTCACTCTTTGCGCGGATAAGCTTTGATGACGGCGCTAAAGGTGAATTCGATGCCTCATGATAACAGAGCGTGATAAAGGCCGCTTTCTCCGAAGCATCAAGTCTCGAATTGGCAGAGTATATTGTTGCACCGCCGCCCCCGGGAGTATTTTTTTTATTCACTACAAATGGCTTCTGCGACCTTAACCCTACTACAGACAACCGAAAAACAGCGAGATCTCGTAACATGATCGCCCTCAAGAAAAAAAATGCTATGCGTAGTCGATAAACCTAGAAGCTCAGCAGAGCTTATGACGCCTTCATTGCTGAATGAAAATATCTGTTTTGCCCACTTTGAATGAGAAACGGATCATTCAGACATCACCTAGCTATCCCAGCCGCCTATGGGGAGTGTACTGACACCTGTGAAACACTCGATTGCAATGAACTTCATCGACATTCTGGAAGTAACGAAAAAGACCAATTCTTACTTTGGGCGAATGATCAGCATTTCCACAACAATAGGTAAACCAAGAACCGCCGCAAAAGGCCAACCAACAAGAGCAGACACGGCAGTGCAAAAGATCGCATAGAACCTGTTCAAAGAAAAGATCTCGGCTCAGCATTCAGCAGGTAAACATAACAGACAAAGTCAAGCGTACGCTGCAAATTGTGGTGCGCGCCAAGCGCGCACCAGATTTGGTTTTGAATCGGCCCCGCGCGCAACCCTTTTCTCGAAATCTCAGTTCAGAGTAAACGCAGAAATCAGCTCTACACTGCATTAAAAAGAGCGCAAAAAGTTAGTCATCCTACCAAAAATGGTTTGGAATGGTTTACTGGTTTTCAAGAAAAAGTGAAAAACCACTCGTTTTTGTTGTTAATCTCCTTTTCTTTTTTTCAAACGGCGTATACGATCTTGCTGGTACACTTAAAATTGAGCTAGGGAGCTCATTTTTGAAAAGGAGGCTGAAAATGGATGCAGGTCGCTCCTATTCCAATTTGAACTTGATAACTTAATTTTGAAGGGTACCAAAAATCGTTGGTTTACATACTAAATTAGCCATGGAGCACGAAAACTGCTTGGGAATCAGGTGTGTGCGGAAATTTCTGTTTTCTGGCCGTTCTGTTTTCTGATGCGAAAAACGGAAAAAAATTAGAAAAAATTCAACGAAATCCGGATCTGAGGAACAGCGCATCTTACCTAGTCCTTCAAGGGGTACTATTTGCGTTCAATGGTGCGATTTCTGTTAAGGGCAGGGTTCGCGATAACAAAGTTCATTGTGGTATCTTTTTGAGAAGGTAGGCCTGGTCACCACAAAAGAGAAAATAAGTGGAAAGTCGGGAAGAAAACGCTCAAAAAGAAGCTATTGCTGGGTCTCATCCCGCCCCCATTTAACAAGATTTCTACAATTGCTTGTTTGGTCGTCTTTTATTCTGCATTTAAAGTAGTTGCTGGACAGTAGCTGCTGACAGCGGGGGGTTGAACCCGATGTCTGTCCTTGGATGCAACTCTTATTGTACTGACGTACTACCATACGGGTGAAAGCTTTGAGAGTTTTGGCCAAGCAATAGCCAACAAATAGCCACAAATGCCTGTTTTTTTTTTCGTAATAGCCGAGAACAAAGTCGTGTTCTGGTTGGAAATAACTGGTTGCTGCGAAATAGGCGTCAAATGCTGCCGAGATGTCGTACGTTCGTGCCGTGGCAGTGTGAAGGAAAGAAGACCACCTCCGTGCAAACCGACGTCAACCCCTCTGCGTAGAAGGTTTTTGTCATGGGAGAGATGCTGGCTGGCTGCAGCTCTCCTAAGGATTCTACTACAAATGGCCGGCGTCGAGAGGAATCCAGGACCCGCTCAGAAGTACCCATGCGCCACGTGCGGCAAGGATGTCACATGGAGTAAAACAAGCGTCCAGTGCTTCGGATGCCAAAGGTGGGTGCATCTCTCCTGTTCGGGTCTCAGTTCTGTGAGGCATAACGATCCTTCCTTCCGTTGTATTCTGTGCCCTGCCCCCAGCAACTCTGATTCCTCACTTACCAACCGCCCCCTCTCTATGGTTCATATTAACCTCAATGGCCTTCGTGCCAAGTTGTCTGAACTCTCTCTTTTTGCTCGTACTCATCATCCTGATGTCATAATGGTTCAGGAAACAAAGCTTTCTCCTTCTACTACCACTCGTCACCCTAACATTCTTGGCTATACTGCTTATCATGCTCCAAGGTCATCTCACGGCGGAGGAGTTTCCACTTTCGTACTATCAAATCTACCCTCTCATATCATACCAAACACCCCATCGGACGGTACTCTTGAGTGCCTACCTATCCACCTCCCTCTTAAAACACCTCTATCTCTTTTTAATATCTACATCCCTCCTACCACGTCCTGTCCCCAATCTTATGACCCCACTCCTTCACTCAAGCAGCTGTACGACTGCTCCCTTTCACCCTCTGTTGTCTTCGCAGGCGATTTCAATGGTCATACATTCTGCTCGTCGCTTGACACTGACGCTAGAGGAGAAGACGTCGAAGAATGGGCGTAGGAGTGCGATCTGGTCATTCTCAAAGATGATCAGCCCACTCGTCTCCCGGCCAACGGCCGATCCTCTAGTCCAGACATCTCTCTTGTGTCATCTAATCTCTCCAGCGCCTGCTCTTGGTCGACCGCTACAACTCTGTCCTGTGATCATATCCCCGTCTTTGTCCATGTCGATCTCTCTAATTCTCTTGCTCCTTATTCTGGTATCCGTCAAAGGTCTTATCTTAATCTTTGCCTTGCAGACTGGCGCTTGTTCAGGGAGGTGGCACTTCGCCATGTGGATGACTACCCATGGAATGGAAACGTGCATCAGAAGGAACGTCACTTGCCCGACGCGATTCGCAAGGCCATGAAAGCAGCCATTCCGGAGGGCCGAGTTAAGACCTTTCCCAATGTCACCAGGGAAATCTTGGAGAAGATAAGGACAAGGGATGCAAAGAGAGTCGTAGATCACCTGGATCCGACCATTGCTGAGCTGGATAGCGAGATTAAGCGAGATCTGGACAAGCACAAGAAGGAGTGTTGGGAGAAATTTACGGAGAAGATGAATTTCAAGAGTGATGGAGCGTCAACTTGGAAAGTTCTAAAGAAGATCTCGGGCAAGAGCACCTCCACCAAATATTCCACGATCGAGTTCGAGGATGGAGTTTTCAAGTCGGGGAAGGAGGCTGCAACCAGGGTTGAGCACCGTTGTGACCCAGCACAACGGGAGGGGGTCGTAAATTTTCGGAAAAAAATGATGGGGGTCGTAAAACTCCTAAAGAAAATAGGATTTCCCTCCACGCCCCTTTTCTTGAGGCAAAACTAGGTAAATTTGTCCGTTCAAAAAAAGCCAAATGATTTGTTCGTCCCGCAGAGGGGGTCGTAACATTTTAGATTTCTTTGAAATTCTGGCCAACTGAGGGGGGGTCGTAGTTCCGCCGAAAATCTCCACAACGGTCTGCTCATCCCTGGCTGCAACGGCTCTCGGAAAGAATTTTTTCATAACTCAGGCTAAGAGAGGGAAGCAGAACCGAGTGACTGTAAGAGAGCTCTGTAAGTTACCACTTATGAATGAAGCAGAAGCTGTGACGCCCGCGCAGATTGAAAGGGTGGTTAAAGAGATGCGCCACTGGAAGGCTGTAGGGCCGGATGGCATTAGTCCAGCGGTATTGAAGAAACTGCCGAGTGAGATTATGCCAATCCTGGCTGACGTCATTAACACTTCATTTCGCACGTGCATCCTACCCCAAGACTGAAAAATGGCAAGCGTCATCCCGTTGCCCGAACCAGGTAAATCGCCCTCCACGGCAAAGAGATACAGGCCAATAAGTCTTTTATCACCAACCGCCAAAGCCGCTGAGAAACTGGTCGTCAAGGAGCTGGCTGAGCATAATAACAATCAGCAGCACCAGCATGGATTCCGCAAATTACACTCTACCACCACGGCGCTGCTGGAGATTGTGAGCTATGTTTTGGATGGCTTCAACTTCTCAAAGCCTCAACGCACTGTGGGAGTAGCCCTGGATCTCACGAAGGCATTTGACATTGTCAACTTAGGCATACTGTCTGAGAAGCTATTGAGGTCCGCCATCCCGCCTTGGCAGAAGCGATGGATTACCGCACTCATCAAAGGACGCCGAGCAAAAGTGCTGTTTCAGGGGCATGTCTCTAATAGCATCCCGATCGCTGCCGGTGTCCCTCAAGGAGGAGTCATATCGCCTGCTCTGTTCAGTCTTTACCTGGAAGATTTGCCCGTCCCTCCCCAAGTGACATCAAAGTCGTTGCGTATGCGGATGACATCACCATCTTGTGCCGAGACAGAGACATTAATATAGCTGCACGCAAGATCAGTAGCTACCTCATCGTTCTGAAGAGCTTTCTCGATGATATGATGCTCACTGTCTCTGCCGCTAAATCATCTGTATGGGTTTTCTCCACTGACCCTAAGGAACACTGCGCTCACCCCGTTGTGAATTTGGAAGACGCTCGTCTGCCTGCCGCACGTTTCCCTAAGCTGCTCGGCCTAGTATTGGATCCTTCGTTGAGGTTCCACAAGAATACTGAGCAGAAACAGGCTACAGTGAAAGCAAAGCTCAACGTCCTACGAGCTCTGGGAGGAACGTCGTGGGGAAGTAGCAAGGAGACAATTTTGACCACCTACAAGGCAATATTGCAGCCGGCGTTGGAGTACGCTGCACCTGTATGGCAGCACATGATATCGGATTCATCGTGGACAAAGATGCAGCGAGTTCAAAATGCTGCACTTCGGATTGCCACAAGGTGTGCTAAAAGCACCCCAGTGAAACATCTTCATGCTGAGGCCCGAGTTCTGCCGGTTAAGGAGCACTGCCAACTCCAAGCGCAGCAACTGGTTATTAACATTGTCAAGCAGCCTGACCACCCATTAAGAAGGATCTTGAATCACGTGAGAGAGAGACATATCAGAAGGCCTTTTGCGGATGCTCCCGAGAAAGTCAATATACAAAGATGGACGGACTCCCAACTGGATCGTCTGCGTCTTTTACGTGCGGAGCACACCAAGTTCGTCAGGGATCACTTGAGTATGATGACCGTCAATCCCATATTGGGGGTCGTACCACCCGTAGTCAGGAACACCGAGATGGAACTCGGTAGGCGGGCTAGAAGTACCCTTGCCTCGTTACGCTGCGGTCATTCCCCTATGCTGATGTCATACTTGCATTAGATCGATCGCAGTAAGCCTGACGAGTGCCCGGACTGTGGTAGCCGTGGCCACACAACTGAACACCTATTTGATTGCCCAAAGAGGCCGACCACTCTGACAACAATGGATTTGTGGACGAATCCGGTTTCAGTCGCCCGTTTCTTGAACCTTTGACAAAAACCTTCCTGCGGCTGCAAAGAAGAAGAAGTAGGCGTCAAATAATGGTAGTCGAGAAACAGTCGCAAAAGAATGCTTTCAAAGGGAAGTGTAAGACGCATTGTTGAGGCAGATTTGGATGTCAACACCGCCGTCGGTTCAACTACCCATGTTTTTCGGTTATTCCTCGCTTATTTCGCGAACAGCATGGTCGCAGCCACCTAGCAGCCAAGAAATAAGAAATACTCGAGAAACAGCTCAACAGGATCATTTGTTGAGCCTGGTGGGCTATTTCTCGGCCAAGACTCTCAGCGTGTCTTTAATGATGTTTTATCCGTCACTGACGCGCCATTGCTACTATCAATGCCTTATAGGCAGGGCTGTGCGGAACTGTTCCGTTTCCGATTCCGTTTCCGTATTTCCGGTGTTTTTTGAGTCGTTCCGTTCCGCTTCCGTTTCCGACTTTTCAGGCCCGGAAACGGAAGAAAATAGTGCTACACGGGTAATGGTTGTGGGTATAGGCAAGGGTGCTTGGAGGCATCATGAGGAGCTGAAAAATACTTTCAACCTCTTGTGTTCAATCGAATATCTAAGCGTGGCTCAGATCCTCAGCAAAGTTCGGGTTTCTAAATATAGAGGCAGATTAAAAGTGACTTTTCCTATTGTCACCGAGTAGTTTGTTTTCTTTTACTTTTAGAATTTAATCGTGCGGTATTTGCTCCGACAGGATTCAAAATAAAGGTTCAACAGAAAATCTAGAACGTCGTAGGTGAGAACCTGGAGGTTCACTTCTACCGGTCCTGAACACGCAACGCGGCCGCCCCCTCCATCTGCACCTGGTACAGCCTGGACTGCTTTCTGGAGGGCAGGCTGTACACTGTTTCGTAGGGGCCGCTACATATACTAATTTCCAAATGTCTCGGATTTTTTTTGGGGCGAAGATCCGAAATCGTGGAACGCCTCTTAGTGAGTCTATTTAGTTTGAATAATTGTTGATTTATTGACTGAAACCATAGGTTATCGAATGAGAACTGTAACTAATGAGCAGCGGCGGAACGTGAGAATGAGACGACCCATAGTTTTTTGATCTCTTCCGTTTCCGAATTTCCGTTTCCGGCGTTTTTTGGCCATTTTTCTTCCGTTTCCGAAAATCTAAGAAAAAAATTTCCGCGCAGCCCTCCTTATAGATCATATGTGCAGTTCCGTAGATATTATATTACAAGTATGACAAAGGTATTTAGAATTACATCCTCTCCTCACTTGGAAAAAAGTTAGAATGCAATGAGTATTTTTTCTAAAAATTTTATGTTTTCTGATTTCTGTTTTCCGGCCGTTTTGGCCTTTCTGTTTTCTGGTTTCTGACAAACTCGATTTTCTGTTTTCTGAAATTTTTCAAAAAATTTCCGCACATCCCTGTTGGGAATGCTACGACTGTGGAGACCAGGGTGTCTGGGTGGATCTGCAGCCAATTAACACAGGTCGTCGGGGGTAAGTACTGAACTTGTCAGAATTCGTACTCATGACACGTCATCGATCGATAATCAATATTACGATTTTCGTGGTTTTTGCACAAAATGCGGCGAGGGATTACTAATGGGATTGGTTTTCTTGGTTGGGCAATTTTGCTCATCAGTCATTATCGTTAAATACCAATCAATAATATCGATTTTTTCGCCTGTCGCAACGAATGCCGCAATGATTGTTGATGGCTCTAATTCACTTGTTTGGAAAATTCTCCTCATCATGCAAAATCGAATTTTAATGATAAATAATATCGATTTTGACATGTTGCACAAAATGCGGCAATGAGTGGTATTTTTTATGGTTGTGGGTCTTGACTTACTTGACTTGAACGGTTGGCTTTCGCCTGACGCGGTCATTCCGTATCTTCACCAAGGTGTGCCGTCCTAGTAGTCAGCCGTGTCCATTTGTCACGGTCCTCAGCCACAATTTGAACACAATCCATCCATTGGTCGCTATTCCACTTCCTGCGAAGTAAAACATCGCGCCTGAATTGCATTTCAATGCCGAGTGATTTCGAACCCGCCTTCACCACATCTGTCTAAACTTTCGAATACGTTCAGGCCGTTTCCAGACATTACTTGGAAGCCTGCCGCTTGAGATTGTCTTGGGAGATGTTGGCACCTCCCTCGTGTCAAACGTTGATGTAAGGCGTCGATTTTGTTGTAGAACTCGGTTGTGGCACATCCGCGGCCAGAAATATGCAAGCAAACGTCTAAACAGCTTCCTCTCCGTGCAATTCAACCTTTCCAACTGCGTCTTCGGTGATGCCCACGTCTCCGATCCGTACATCATGATAGGGCGAATAGCGGATAAATAGACGCGCAACTTAACTTCCTTCGCAATGGGGGTAGACCACAAACACTTGGATAGAGAATTGAATACAGACGTAGCTTTCGCAGATCGTTGTTGAACATCCGCTGCATAACTATCATCGTTCTTCAGCAAATAGCCCAAACATCAGAAATCGTCCACCAGTTCGATATGTTGTCCGTCCATACAAATTCCTGTTGAAGGCCTCTGAGAGACCCAGATCTGCTTGCACTTGTCGGGACGAAGACGAAGTCCATAGGCTGCGGCATACTTCGAAACGAGGTTCACAATCCTTTGCAGTTTTGCGTTGTTTTCAGCGAATAACACAATGTCATCGGCGTACTCCAGGTCGACAAGGGAGCGTCCTGATGGTGTTAGGATCACGGCCGCAGGAAACTGTTCTGCAACTCTACGCCTGACGTCATCAACGGCGAAGTTGAATAGAAAGGGTCCTGCTACAGCTCCTTGCCTTACTCCTGTTTTCAACTCGAAAGGTGACGTAAAATCGACAGCCGTACGAACTGCTGCTGTTGTTCCTTTGTTCATGTCCTCGACTAGTCGAACGTACTTTTCCGGGAGTTCATCGGCTCGCAGAGCGTTGGGAAATCGATCATGATGAGGAGAGTCGAATGTGGCTTCAAAGTCCGAAAAAACAAGCTGTAATGGCTTCGAATACCGCTGCCACGATTCAATTACCCTTCTCACGACAAACACTTCTTGATCGATTGCCGATCTTATATGTCGAAAACCGGCTTGCTCATCTCTAGTCGTTCCTTCATGATGATTGATAAGTCGCTCGAGAATGATACTTTCCAAAACCTTGTACATGACAAGCAGTAGAGAGATCCCCCTATGGTTCTTTTCTCTATGACGGATAACTTCTTGTGAAGAAGTACGATGATCGCATGCCTCCACCAATCGGTTATCCTTTCGCTCATCCATATGGTACGGAAAGTGTTGGTCATTTCACGAATCCCAGACGGAGAGAGAGCTTTCAGCATTTCAGCAGTGATGTTGTCATCTCCACCTGCCTTTCCATTCTTCATTTTCCAGAAACAATCCAAAACTTCCGACAGAGTCGGCGGTTCCTCACTGACATCGTAATGTGCTCTCTGAACATGCGAGAGCTCTGGTTTTGACGGCGCTGGACGATTCAGCAGTGAACTGAGGTATTCCTTCCATATTGGCAGCGTCGCATCACCAACTGCAACTCCATTGGTAATGTTGAGAACAGGAGAACATCTCTTTATCTTGCCGTTATACTGTTGTAACAACGAGTAGGCTTTCCTCGGGTTCTTCTCCTCCCAAGCCTTCTCAAACTCCTTAGCTCTACACGTCCATTCTCGTTCGCGGTCACTTTGAAGCTGCCGACGCAACTTCCTCCTCAGACGCTTCTCCTCCACAGTTTCCTGCAGTTCGGAGAGCACATACTCTGTTGCAGGTAGATGTTGTTTCCTATGAGACGTAGGCGAGCTTCTTCTTGGGCTGTACAACAGGGAATGCCTTTCGAAGCGTCCTGGATGCACTTGACGAAAGAGTCCGCGTCGCAAAGTTTCTTCTTAGTCCGGTCTCCAATATGAATAGAAACGGGTTTTCGGAATTTCCTTCTGCATTCTTCATCCCTGAGACTTGTCATATCAATCCTCTGGAGAGGCTTAGCCCCTCGCTTCCTCTTATGAATCCTCGAAGTGAAGTTCAACAGAACTGGACAGTGAACCGAATCAAATGCGACATCCCACACAGCTCTAGATCTTCGAATGTCCGATACTGGAACATTCCTCGTCAGAACATAGTCGAGCCGTGGTTTGAAAGTTGCCATCTTCCGCTTCCGCTGCTCTTCCAGAGATAGCTGGGTTGGTCCCTACCACGTAAGCTGATGGCGGCGATCTCTTCTTGAATGTCGATGCGATAATCAGACCACTGTGTTCACACAAGTCGACAAGGCGGTAGCTAGCCATTGTCCGATGTTTGCTCCACTGGGTAGAACAATTTACCAAGTACTTCGAATTCCTGATCAAGTCCCATCTTCGCGTTTGCGTCGATTCCCACGACAACAGCATGTTCACAAGGTATCCTGGGTAGCCACGTATTGAGTTCCTCGTAGAAGGCATCCTTGGAATTGTCTTCGGCGGTTTCGGTGGGCGCATGAGCACTCACCATCCACAGATTGAATCCTCTGTGATCCCGCAGTCGCACAAATGCTTTCCTACACGACGCTGAGCCGAATTCCTCGATCATACCTTTGCAGTCCCTCCTTACAGCTATCGCACAGTCTCCCACTCTCCTATCGTCAGCATTACCGTAGTGGATGGCGTACTCTCCGATGTTGATGACGGGTCTATCCTTGAGGCGAGTTTCCTGCAAAGCAGCAAACGGTGCATGGAAATAGCTTAGAAGATTGGTCAGAGCAGATTGTTGGATATCACTCCACAATGACCGGCGATTCAGGGTGGCGAAATTGTGGCTTGAGACCAATGACTCCATGAACTCGGTAGGTACGGATCCTAAGGTGTTATGGACCAGAGGCCTTAGTGTGCCGGACCTTTATGCAATGTGTGGGATACTTCCGCGATATAGTCGTGCACGCTATATGTCGCTCTAACGCTCCCTGTGTACACTCAAACGTCTGCTGGGTTCAGTAGAAGTAGAGGCAGCAACGAGCAGGTACCAACAGACTTGTATACACACCCCCTTGTGGGTCATAAGTTTCAAAAATTGTACTCATACGACAATACCGTCTGTTGGATGTTTTATCGTTCCAAAATGAAAATCGTGGAGAAAAATTGAAGTCAGAAAGGGAACCTTCGCGAAAAATGTGAATTTTCCTAAAATTTAGTTTAATGGAAAAGTAGTGATTTGGCAATGTCATTTGGAAGTCAAAAAAATTATAAAATATCCTGAAAGAATGATTTGGCGTAAAATAGCCTGGAGTAATAAAAAAGTTAGGAAATGAAGGGAAATAACCAAAAATACGATATGGTGGTCTATCATTACACAAGCTTCTCCGTTAAATTTATCAAAACGAAATGAAGCGCGCAACGGAAACATTAAGCCATTTTAGAGGAAGCTGTAATAAGGGAATTAGCAAAGGTTCAGCTAGGTGAACGGAGCTCCAATTCATATCGTGCTTGATTTCGATAAGTTTAACGGAGAAGCTTGTGAAATGATCGACCACCAAATCGTATTTTTGGTTACTTCACTTGATTTCCTAACTTTTTTATTACTCCAGGCTATTTTACGCCAAATCATTCCTTCCATACATTTCAATATATTTTTAAATTTTTTTTTGACTTCCAAATGACATTGCCAAATTGCTACTTTTGCCAGGAAGCTGAAGTTTCAGAATTCCACATTGGCTTTGTTTTCCTTGGATCTGAAAGGCTGCTCAGTGGATGGCAAACACATTCAAAACTGAGCCTTAAAAAACGTTGGCAACCCTGAGTTTCGTGAACGCCACCAGGCTGCAACCTACCGAAATTTCAGATTGCCAGAAAATACAAGAAAGGCAAACGAAATTCATGAGACAGCTTCCTTTTCTTCAAAAGAATGAAAATTTGTATTCATGCAATATCTTAAGCATCTCACAGGCCTTAAAGGCTGTGAGCTGTGAGGCATTACTAATGAGCTCTCGATTCAGATAATCACCAGCAGCGAGCGGTCGCTTTTTTCCCTGAACATCTTCATCAATAGTTGTATTTCTCCTAGGCCCACCACTAAGAGAATTTTTCACAAGGAAATCAAAAGGGATCCGTTGTTCTTAAATTGACTTGGCTTCATGAAGAATAGTCCACCTACAAGGCCGGGTTCATAATTCACACAAACGGCGACACGACGTACTGTTCAACGTCCCAATACATGAGAAACACTGCATCACCGCGGTCGCGTATCGTGCAGAACAGAAAACCAAGCCTAGGAATGTAGAACCCATTGCGGTTTCCTCACTCCAATCGCCGGGTTGTGAAGAGATCAACAAGAGATGAGTTACGTCAGGTTCATACCACCTACGACGAGCGGCGCGCAGCGAAACGTAAGTTTAGCAGCCATACTGACCCTAAATCGATACGCCTCATGCACACTGTCACGGTAGGTATTCTTTCGGCCTTACTTCTTCTTCTTCTGCAGCCTCAAAGTGGTTTTTTTTCATAGGTTGAGGAACTGGGCGGCCTTCACAGGATTCGTCCAAAGGTCCATTGTTGTTAAGGAGGTAGGTCTCTTCGGGCACATGAACAAGTGCGCCGTGTCGTGTACGGGAGCACCACAGTTCGGGCATGCGTCTGGTCGGCTGCTGTCGATCTTGTTGACGTAAGACATGAGCAGAATAGAGTAACCACAGCGCAGCGAGACAAGAGCACATCTGGTTCGCCTGCCGAGTTGAGACTCGGACTTGCAAACCCGAGGCGGCACTGCTCCTAAGATAGGGTTCGCAGCCGCCTTCGTTAGATATCCTCGAACAAACTGGGTGTGCTCCTCACGCAGAAGACGAAGCTTTTCCATGTTGGAGTCGGCCCATCTCTGTACATCAACTTTACGAGGAGCATCTGCGAACTGCTCGGTCTTGTGCTCGATCCGTCGCTCAAGTTTCATAAAAATACCGAGCAAAAGCAGGCTGTCGTCAAAGCTAATCTCAATGTACTCAGGGCCCTGGGCGGTACCTCATGGAGAAACTGCAAGGAAACTATACTCACTACGTTTGAGGCGATTCTCCAGCCCGAACTGGAGTACGCGGCACCGGTTTGGCAGCATCTAGTTTCAGAATCTTCTTAACCTCAGAAGCAACGTGTACAGAATGCCGCTCTTCGCATCGCCACCGGTTGTGCCAGGAGTTCCCCAGTCGAGCACCTGCATGCCGAAACACGTTTACTACCAGTGAAGGAGCACTGTTAGCTGCAAGCCAAACAATTCCGTATCAATATTATTACACAACTGTTATGGGCAATCGACTACAAGCAATGGTCAATAATCTTATCATCATATCAAGATATATCATGTGTAAACATGGAAGTGATATCATTGCATTCGTGGCCTATAAAAGCCGTTATTCTCTTCAGTATGTCTCAGTTGTTCCAATAAATCTTCGTCTGCACCTGCCTACATACAACAAGTGGCGATCAGGCATCTACCTACTCTCCGCCTACCCACCCGACGTCGACCATGGATTCAACTGCACTGCGAGCCGTCCTGGATGCAGTAATGGTCCAGTCGGAAGAGCGCCAGCAGAAGACACTGAACGCTGTGCTGGACCAAGCCGCACGTCAACAAGCGGCAATGATGGAACAAATGGAGCGCATGATGTCGTCGATTGGTTCCAGTACGCCCTCCGCTCCAGCATCTACGGCGGAGTTCGTCACCAACTCGCTGTCCACAAGACTCCCAGAGTTCCACTACGATCCAGATAATGGCGGAACGTTCGATGTATGGTACAATCGGTATGAGGATGTTATTTCAAGAGATGGTTCAACCCTGGATGAAGCAGCCAGAGCACGATTGATAGTCTCGAAACTCGACTCCACAACGTATGCAAGATTCTCCAGTCATATTCTACCCAAGAAAACGTCCGAAATTACTCTGGAAATCACGGTTAAAACACTCAAGGAGCTGTTTGGACACAATACATCAATATTCGCTCGACGTTATTCTTACCTGAAGACACAGCACAATGGTGAAGCTCTTCGCGATTACACTGGAATGGTAAATCGACGCCACGAAATGGCCGAGTTCAACGAAGTGACACCTGAACAGACGAAATGCCTGGTTTGGATATGTGGATTGGTCGCTCCAGAGGATGCCGATTTACGCACACGAGCACTCCGAAAGATGGAAGACAACCCGCAAACCACACTGAAGGAACTCAGTGCCGAGATCCAGCAATTCATGGACATTCGACAAGATGCAAGGCTTCTCGAAATTCAGCAACAAATTCCACCCCAAAGCCGTATCAACGCTGCCAGTGCCAAAACAAATCGACCGAAGGATCCACCTTCACCTTGTTTTCGCTGTGGAGGCAGTCACTGGTCCAAGGATTGCGATTTCATCTACAAAACATGTCACGACTGCAATATGGTTGGTCACAAGAAAGAGTTCTGCCGCAACTTCACAAAACGGAAGCACAAGCCGAAGCCGAAGATGAGACACAGACAAGCCAGCAATGTTGTTGTCATCGCATCCACAGCTTCGGAAATGGCAACTGTCGACCGCATATACCGAACCGTAACGATAAATGGATGTGAACTAAGAATGCGACTCGACACTGGTGCTGATGTTACCTTACTCAGCTACAAGGATTGGATAGCAATCGGTCGTCCCCCACTGTTGCCGCCCTACGTCACACTGAAGTCAGCAAACAACAAGAAAATAAACGTGAGTGGACATTTGAAATGCAACTTTATTCTCGATGGTCAAAAAGGGAATGGAAGCTGCCACGTTGCTGACACAAACTCGTTACTGGGCCTCGATTGGATCGCACAACATGGAATACTTTCACGAAACCTCGCTGAAAATGTCGTCTGCAATGCTGTATCCAATTCAACGTTAAGCAGTCAACGGTCATCACTTGCCACAAAGCTCCAGAAACAGTTTCCCTCAGTTTTCGCACCAGGACTAGGACGCTGCACAAAGTCAAAGGCAACGCTCAAACTGAAGACGAATAGCAAACCTATATTCATGAAGGTACGACCTGTTCCATACGCTTCTATACCTAGAATTTCACAGAAAATCGAAAGGCTGGTTGCTGCGGACGTTCTCTCGCCCGTTGATCACTCTGAGTGGGCCGCTCCCATAGTCGCCGTTCAGAAGAAAAATGGAACAATTCGTCTATGTGCAGACTACTCTACTGGACTGAACGACGCACTTGAATAGCACCAGCACCCTCTCCCAACGCCCGACGATATCTTCACCAAACTCAATGGTGGACGATATTTTTCACAAATCGATCTTGCCGAAGCCTATCTGCAGATAGAAGTAAATGAGGATTCACGGTCATTACTGACGATCAATACACATCGAGGACTTTACCGTTTCAATCGCCTACCTTTCGGGGTCAAGGCCGCTCCTGGTATTTTCCAGCAACAAATGGATTCCCTTATTTCCGGATTGGACGGTGTAGCCGCTTACCTAGACGATCTCATTGTAACGGGCAATACCGTCGACGAACACAACACACGCCTCGAAGCCGTATTTCGAAGAATACCACCTCCTAAGGATGTAAGTCAACTTCGAGCATTTCTAGGATTGGTGAACTTCTATGGAACATTTGTCAAAAATCTACACAACCTCCGTGCTCCATTAGATGCTCTGACAAAAAAGGATACTGTATACACTTGGAGTTCAGAGTGCCAAGCTTCTTTCGATCGCATCAAGGAAACGCTCAACTCGGATCTACTTCTGACGCATTTTGATCCAAGCCTGCCGATCATAGTCGCCGCAGATGCCTCAAATTACGGAACCAGAGCAGTTCTGACCCACCTTTTCCCAAATGGAACTGAAAAAGCGGTCTACCACGCAAGCCGCGCTCTGACACCTCCACAGAAGAATTACAGTCAGATCGAAAAGGAAGGACTAGCTTTGATTTATGCTGTGCAAAAGTTTCACAGATTCCTCCATGGGCGCCATTTCACATTGAGAACGGATCACAAACCCCTTCTTGCAATTTTCGGAAGCAAAAAGGGTATACCAGTCTACAGTGCCAACCGTCTCCAAAGATGGGCCACAATTTTGCTGAACTACAATTTCACAATCGAATACATCAATACGAAGGATTTCGGACAGGCCGATGCGTTATCACGTCTCATTGGGTCACGTTCGTCGGAACCTGAGGATCGCGTGATTGCTGCCGTGGACTCTGATATTGCTGCTGAAGTCATGGACAATCTTCGCCAACTTCCGCTCTCATCAAAGGTAATTCGCGATGCAACTACCTCAGATCCTATACTTACAGATGTGATCAAATACAACCGAACAGGAAGATGGCCGAACATCAATAAAGACTCACCATTATGGCATTTCTACAACCGTCGTGATTCTCTATCAACTGTCGATGGTTGCCTTCTAACTTCAAATCGCCTCGTGATTCCGAAATCCCACCAACGCCGAGTTCTCAATTCGCTACATAAGGCCCACCCGGGACAGACACGGATGAAAATGCTAGCTCGAAGCTACGTCTACTGGCCTACGCTTGATACCGATATCGAGGGCCTCGTCAGAACCTGCAGTAAATGCGTGCTAGCTGCCAAAAATCCCATCAAAACCGACTTACACTCATGGCCAAAGTCAACTTCCCCATGGACACGCATACACGCTGATTTTGCAGGACCGCTTGATGGAGTCTATTACCTGATAATCGTGGATGCTTTCTCAAAATGGTATGAAATCATCCAGATAAGCTCCATCACTACAACCGCTACGATGGATGCAATGAAGAAACTTTTCGCAAGTTTTGGCAATCCAACTACACTCGTCACGGACAACGGAACACAATTTACCTCAGCAAACTTCGCGGAATTCTGCCGTTCCAGAGGAATCACGCACGTTCGTACCCCACCGTTTCATCCACAAAGCAATGGGCAAGCCGAACGTTTTGTCGACACGTTCAAACGAGCTCTAGTTAAGATGAAGGGGGAAGAACCAACAACAGACGCCCTACAAACATTTCTGATGGCCTACCGTTCCACGCCCTGCCCATCAGGACCAAACCACCTCTCACCAGCCGAGAACTTTCTCGGACGCCGACTTCGAAACACGCTGGACCTGATGATGCCATCAACTGAAAATAATGTGGGACCACGCGATGTTAAAATGGAAGCTCAATTCAACCGACATCATGGAACCCGCTCACGCCATTTCGAAGTCAACGACAACGTCTTTGCGAAACACTACCGAACATCAAAAAGCACATGAACTTCCGGCACTGTTGTTCGACGTATCGGAAAAGTAACCTACCTCGTTCGATGCAAGGACCTCTTATGGACTCGACACGTTAATCAACTGAAGCCTCGCCATAGCCAGTCAACAACCAACGAGTTTCTGGATATCTTCGACCTGCCATTACACCAGTATGGAAATGCCTCCGTCGCCGACAATGCGCCCGCTAATGACGCAGAAATCGCAACCGATGGAAATTCAGGAATATATGCAACCATACCGCCAACGGCAACCCATCGACGTTCGTCACGCAGCCGTCGAGCGCCGCGTCAACTCAATATCGATCCGGTTCAGAAAACGTACCGTCTCTAACTGAGGAAAGGAAGGTGTTATGGGCAATCGACTACAAGCAATGGTCAATAATCTTATCATCATATCAAGATATATCATGTGTAAACATGGAAGTGATATCATTGCATTCGTGGCCTATAAAAGCCGTTATTCTCTTCAGTATGTCTCAGTTGTTCCAATAAATCTTCGTCTGCACCTGCCTACATAAAACAACCAAACCATCCGTCATAAATACTGCTTAACCCCGTTAGAGAGAGAAAGCCAAAAGAAAGCCATTTGCCGATGCTTACATCATTGGGAGGCTCGGGAATGTCCTCAAGATACAGGCTGAATAGGGCAGGAGACAACACTCCGCCCTGCGTAACACCGGCTGCTATTGGAATGCTATCGGATACGCGATTCTGGAACTGAACCTTAGCCCGGTGGCCCTTAGTAATCGCTGCAATCCATCGCTTCTGCCAGGATGGCAGCGAAGACTTCAACAGTTTGTCGGATACCAGTCTCAAGTTAACAGAGTCAAACGCTTTGGTCAGGTCGAGGGCGACGGCCACCGTTCTTAGGGGCTTTCTCATGTTTGATCCGTCGACCGCAAAGCTCACGATCTCCAATAGAGCAGTAGTAGTAGAGTGAAGTTTCCTGAACCCATGCTGATGCTGCTGTCGCTCATTTTGATCAGCCAGGTCCCTCACGATAAACTTTTCAGCTAATTTGGCGACGGGAGATAAAAGGCTAATTGGTCGAAAGCCTTTTGCCGTACTTTGGGACTTGCCTGGCTCTGGCAACGGTATCACATTAGCTGTCTTCCAAGCTTGGGGTAGAATGCAGGTCCGGAAAGAAGTGTTAATGATATCTGCAAGCATCGGTAGAAGTTTCATGGGAAACTTCTTCAGGATGGCTGGAGAGATACCGTCAGGTCCGATAGCCTTCGAATTCCGCATTTCTTTGATAGCCTTCTCTACTTGGGTGAGAGTAAAGGCCTCAGAAGCGTTAATGAGCGGCAACCGGCTAAGCTCTCTAACCGTGACTCTGTTTTGAACGCCTCGCTTGGCACGTGTGATGAAGAAATTTTTCCCGAGCGCATAAACAGCCGCTTTCCCTGATTTGAAGACGTTCTCCTCGAACTCAATAGCGGAGCTCATCGAGGGAGCGGACTTGTCGGGAATTTTCCTCAACACTTTCCACGTCGTAGTTCCGTCAGCCTTGAAATTCAGCTTTTCAGTGAACTTCTCCCAGCGCTCCTTCTTGTTCTTGTTTAGGTCCTCCTTGATCTTATTATCCAGCACAGCCATATCCGGGTCTAGATGATCAGCGGCTCTCCTCTTATCTTTGGTCCTTATCTTCTGCAGTATCTCCCTGCTGACATTGGGATAAAAGTTCTTCGCTCCACCCACAGGAATTGCTTCGGTCTGCAAAGCCTAAATTAAGATAAGAACGATGACGAACACCTGTATAGGGAGCAAGAGAGTTAGAGAGATCGATATTGACAAAGATGGGAATGTGGTAACTGGAGAGAGTTGTGGATGTGGACCACGTGCAAGCATTAGAAAGATGGGAAGATACCAGAGAGATATCTGGGCTAGAAGGTCGGCCGTTGGCAGAGAGACGAGTCGGCTGGTCATCATTGAGGATAGCCAGATCGCACTCTTCAGCCCATTCCTCGACGTCATCCCTTCTGGCGTCAGAGTCAAGAGAAGAACAGAACGTGTGAGCATTGTAGTCACCCGCAAAGACAGCTGAGGGAGAGAGTGAGCAGTCATGCAACTGCTTAAAGGTAGTGTTCACGATAATCTTCAATTTTGAGATTATTCCCTATATTGATTAAGTGGCCCCCGGGTATAACTAAAATGACCTAGAAATTGAGAAAAACGCACCAGAAGTACACGAAACCTTTAAAGCCACAGTCCAAGCTCAGGGGTAATTCTTGATATTATACTCCGGTGGTCGTGAATAGCAACTCTGCCAAGCGCGAAATCTCAATTCGCTCAAATAAGCGAGAAAAGGCAAGGAAAAAGTCGACTCCGCCCCCACGGAAGAAAAAATGGGTAACGCCCACCGACGAGCTTCTGGTGTCGATAGGGAAGAGAAACGCGACCGGTTTTGAACAAAGTCTATGTTCCTCCACTTGTTTTCGGTGTGGCTTTATTTTGTGACCTGCTTCAAAACGATGGCTGCGAATAACGAGAAAAAACAGGCCCAAGACAACTCGTCCGCGAACTTCTCGCCGCTCAAATTCAGAATTTTTGAGGGGCCATAACTCCGTTCGTAGTGGTTTCTGCGCGATTCTGGAGACACATTTGTGATCAGCGTAAAATTTTCTCCAAGATAAGCAGGAAAACAAAAATTCGATTCTGAGGTTGGACTGTGGCTTTAAGTATCACCCCGCCTCTCAAGTATCATAGGGAGTGTTTGTTGCGACATTTCCTCCACACTGTCACGGCACGAACGTACGAAATCTCGGCAGCTTCGGCCTTACGATTGCCCAAAAGGATACATGAACTATGCATGTTTTTTTACTGCATGTTTTTCAGGAACCGTAGCTTTGCACACAATCGGATTAGGCGCTTTGTCACTTACTTGTCATGGATATTGAGAAATTTTGTACGGCCTTTTGGTGGACATGGAAGATCTGCACACCACACGCAGCGGTCGCGCTCCCGGTGTCATTCATAACTATCCTCCTTCGCGATAATGAGCAGCAGTATGCCATTCTGAGAGGCTACGCACTGCCCATATCGGAGCGAAATTTCGGCCCGCAGTTGCGTCACCCAGTGCAAGCGAAATCGTGCTAGAACTATTAGATCCGGACACGATTGTCTTCGAACTGCGTACTGCCACAGAAGTTGTCCGCCATTTCGAATCGGAACATTGTTCAGAAAAGGGTATTGTTTGTATCTTATCCCCAGGAAGCCGCGTTGTAGCTATTATTTGGCGGTTGTCTCTCCATTTTCACCAGTGCGTTTTCTTAGAAACAACGTTCTACTTCCATGATAAGGCAATCATACCAGCGTCGCGGCTTCCTCCCATCCAGTGATCGACGATACGTTGAGCACGGAGCTCACAACTTCTCCACTTTTCAAAAAAAATTGGGATTGTGATGCACTTCCTCTATTACTGCAAATGACATATCTTGACTGCTTCAT
The DNA here is from genome assembly GCA_029168955.1 of Aplectana chamaeleonis. Classification (NCBI taxonomy): domain Eukaryota; kingdom Metazoa; phylum Nematoda; class Chromadorea; order Rhabditida; family Cosmocercidae; genus Aplectana; species Aplectana chamaeleonis. The sequence goes on from JAPDOI010000231.1 coordinate 668,912, forward strand.
AGCTGAATGCTCTATGGAGCCAAGAGAGCCATAAATCCTTGAACAAACGCAGTTTGCAGATAGAATTTTTGATATAGTGAAAATATTTGGGATGCCAACAATATTTCACACCGGTAAACTTGACTCTGACCGCACATCCTTGAAATTATAGTGCTCACCACTTTTCATTCAAGAACGCCGCCATTGCATGCATATTCATGGCCATAGCGAACGAAGAGGGTAGGAAGGCAGTACTGAAATTCACACGCATGGAAACAAGCGATAAAGAGGTCTCCTTCTTCATGGGTGCTTGCTCGGCTTCAAACGAACTCCGCTCCGATAGAAGGATTCCGATAAACCATGAAACGTTCGTAAGGGATAATCGACTTACCTCGATAAGAACATACCCGTGGATAGCATGGAAAACAATACGAAAAACCGCCCTATGCTGATACTTAGACTGCAAAATTAAAACAATGATACCGCTCGTTTGATATTATGCTGCACAATCCTAGACTCACTGTCTGCAGACTGCCTTGTAGAGTAGGAACTCCGCCATCAGTGTGAAGACACCGATGCAACAGCGCATCGTAACAAATAAAGCTATTTTCGAATATGGTAGCAAATGGTAAAGCACATTGGCGGGAATATAATGAAGGTAGATATAGAAATAAGATCTTAACGAGAGCCAAATAAATTGAGGTGTCTCTTCGAAGGCAGTTTCCGCAATGAAAAGAGTTCTTGTTTTTGCAGAATCTCATACCTTGAGACCTCCTCCCAGTGCAAACCCTGCCTTCAGTTCATTTTTTTTGCCTACCTTATAGCGTAAAGTGGTGAATACTCCCATGTTTGAAGACCCTTTCCAAATAAAAGCAAATGCAAGGGTTCCCAGTAGTTGTACACCTGGAATTGTACGTTATTCAAAAGATCCATCTGATTTCAACAACAATTCACCGAATATGTAACGAAAACGAACCTCATCACAATCACTTATAGTGCTCCACAGCGCAGCCGAAAGTCGTAAGGAGAACAGCAACTATAAAAAAGAATACATAGAAATATAACGATATTTTTTGAAAGTTTGGCACAGCATAATCAAGGCTATGGCGACTACAACAAGTCTCGAATATTTGCTTTTAATTTCTTCTTAAACAGACAGCGCTATACAAGATATTCATTTTGCTGACACTAACAGAAATAGCGAGTGTAACCTTGCTGTAACAGGGAATACATAGTTTGAGAATCGCAACAAGTACACTGGAGCAATGACAAACATATTACAGTTGGCACCCTGCCCAGATTGTAAACTCCACGTAAACATAGACCAGGTTCCTCATAAGGTTGGATAAAAGCATGGAAAACCACGAGTCTCCCGGTAAAAAAGGGCACAGTTTAAAAAGGGATAAACCTTAATGTGTAAGAAAGAAAACAAGATTTTAACGGGTTTTTAAAACGTTGAGCCACTACAATTCCTGTCGATATATCTAGAGAAGGCAAGAATTATTACAACAAGTTAAAACTTTATAGTTAATAACTGGGTTCATTTCGTGCTCTTTTGAAAAGTGAAAGCGGACCTCGAACTAGAGTTCAGCGTACAAAAAAAACCTTCCGAAGGTTTACCAGGGAACATTGCTTAAAGATATCCTTCGCGCTGAAAACCGATATCCATTTTTCAGGCTCAATTTCATGAATGAGCCCGCTGGACCACTTCGGTGAAGCTTTGCGCGACAAAACCATATGGTTCCGAAGTTGGAACGGTTTAAAATGACGATCCGCCACCAGTTTTCACCAACAATCTAGCACAAGGAGCAGAAGCGCCATCACACACGCAGATGACTCAGCATTAGAAATTCTTAATTCGGAAAATTCTTGCATTCAAACTTTCCCAATTTATACTTCTTTTTTTAGATAGAATAAGCTCCAGTGAACGAAAGGCAGGAGCAATTTACCCAACTAATAAGTTTAAAGCAAAAAACATTTCCGACGTTTCTCAAAAAAATTTCCGACGTATTGCACCAGACACACCGAAATTGACGGAGGGGTGGGAAGTGAATAATTCGAAACGTTTTAAAACGAGTTTTCTGCTAAAGTTGATGGTTTTGTGGAGTCTTTCCACTCTTATTCTGTATGTCAGAGAATCGCCTGCGCGAAAACATGAAAAAAGGAGATACGGTTTTTTTCCGCGTACTATGCCTTTAACCTATTGAAATGGCAATCTTGTAGTTATTTCCGATTTTCTTCCGAATTCAAGGGCATTTTTTGGAAATCGGTAGTCGGAAACTGGAAGGACCACGACTACCGGAAGTCGTAAATCGGGAATAAGTAAATCAAAATCTCATTCATCCCGGTCGGAACCAGTCCGCGCCATGATTTTCACAGGCAAAAGCTTCTTACCCATCTATGTTGTCCCTTCCTTTTCAAAACCAGGAGAGTTGTCTTTCGTCCCATGCCAAAAAGGCACAAAAGAAACTCAGAGTACTCTGGTACGTTTCTTTTGTCACTGGGCTGAATGCCGCATTGATGTGAAGTCGCTAAAGGGAAAATTTGGCGGCTTCTCAGCAGTGCTTCTCAGTCAAAAGTTGAGCGAAACGTTTGGCAGAACATGTAAGCGTCACGGTAAGCGAAAGAATAGTCTAGTTGTCCGACAGCTGTGAGATCGTGTGAATGCGCCTGCCGATAACTCTTTTTAAGATTTTCATGCTGAGAGAGTGTAGATACATTTCATTAAAAAAATGAAAACAAAACTACCTTGAGCACAGCACTGCCACTCGGCTCCCAATCGAAATCCAAGTCTTCACGCAACACATAAAGTTTGCAACGGATTTCGTCTAACGACAACATTGCTGCCTTCATCGTGTCTTTGGGTCTGAAATGGAATGTTCAGTAGCGTCTCAAGCCAGAAGCCATCGAACGGAACCCATGGCCACGAGAGCCCTCAGGGCTGTCACTAATATTCAAATTTCACTGCCGCCAGCTCGGCAATCGACATGACATGCCGCTCCGTTGCCCAGGTCATCTAAAGTTCTGCTGCAAAGCGGCGCGGAGAGATGAAATTGTCTATCGATCACGCGGCGTTGCACAATTATACCAATTGGATTGCATCGAGTAATGCACCCTATATGGCGGGACTGCCATTCCTCGCTCCCCACCACGGCCCGCCTTAGGCTTCATGTGAGCCAAATGAATAGTGCACATGGTCAGTGCAGGAGGCGGCCGAAGCCGGCTCTTCGTTTGGCGGAGCTCTTCGTATGCACGTGATTAACGGGAGTGGGCCGGGGCCGGGCATTCGTTCAGAAACGCCAAACGAAAACTGCGCATGGGTAGGTAGGGCCGGCGCCGCTAGTACTATGATATTAAACGCTCGTCGCTTCACGATCAATATTATAATCCTGTACTTTCGCGCCCCGCTTGGTGGCGGAACTATAAACTACGCACCAAACTGATTGGACGAGACTGAAGTCGCTCTGAATAAGGTTCAGCGCGAAGTGTGGAGCTACACACTAGCAGGTGGTGTCAGCGAATCACGGAAAGCAGTACAGAGCTGGTTTGAGTAAATGAGGAACTCTGTAAATCATCGAATACACCGCCGTGTAGAAATTTTTAACGGTAGCGGGAGGGGTCTGAATTCGGACTGAATTTGAAAGAGCTGGCATGATTTACCGAGACAACACTTGCCCCAAACTTTGAAAATATGATCACTCACGATGAAGGTAGAGGTGATGGAGGTGGAGCAACGAACGAAGTGACATCAGAAGGCTGAGGCTTGTCGCCACGATTCGACGTGCGTCGAACCATAGAAATGTTTTTGCGCGGCATTCGCCCGCCCGCTGCTATAACGACTTACAGTGAGAACTAACAATGAGAGACAATAAAATATTGATATATCCAAAGCGAAAGCGCACATGTCGAGGACACACAGAGAGCAAATAGATATTTATAACAAAACAAAACATAGTATGGAATCAACAATTCATGAGAATGCGAGGATAGCCTACTCTAACATACCTAGAAATTGCTATGGGCCCCAAATAGCCTAGAACGTTATTGATCATCCTTTGAATCGTTCTTTTTGAATGACTGATTTCGGAAACGTCCTCGGCGTTCTCTTCTGTGAGACGATTGGCTATCCTTATCCGAGCTGCCTTCAGACTTGATCAACTGTAAAACAATAAATGTCCCTGCAAAATGTAATGGAAGACTCTCAAGCCATACCTGAACATCATATTCCGCACTAAGCTCCCCCAGAGGACCAGATCTACCTTGAATGTTACCAGCATCCACACTAGTCTACAACGGAAAATAAGAGATACTGAGGTAATTGACCACAGCTTTTAACAAACGTTACGCCAGCGAAATCTGCCACTCTCGAATATCACCCTCTATGACGAGATAAGCAACATCAAATTCCAAACAAAACTAAGCGTTGGAAGTAAATGATACCTTTTTCATAATCTCCGGTTCACTCTCTTGCTCGTTGTTCCCCGAGTGCGATGGAACCACTACGCCATGTTTTAGAAACGCATTCAAGTCATGAAGCTGTTCACGGTACCTGCTATTCTGAAAAGATAATGCTATAAAACTTGGTAGCCCCAAAGAAAATGTGAGTCATTTCATTGCAGGATTAATGAAGTGATGTATCATCTAAAAATGGCGCCGTTGACCTGCATTTCCATTCCAACGGAGGATTTTCAGATTTTCTTTCTAATTACAAGAGGATTCCTCGCCGCACTCTCTTCCAGGGCAGCCCGCTTTAGCGGTGCGGTACAAGGCGAGATCCGCAGAATAGAGTGACAGTTAGAGAGATGTGGAGCCTCCCGCTCATGAGCACGGCCGATGCGTACACTGTGGCGCACGTAGATAAGATCATAAAGGACATGCGGAACTCCAAAGCAGTCGGTCCCGACGGCATTTGTCCTGCTGTACTAAAGAAGCTCCCGACTGAGATCCTCCCATTCGTCATTGATTTGATTAACACTTCATTCAGCTCGTGCATTATTCCGCAAAACTGGAAGACAGCCGAAGTCATCCGGTTCCCAAACCAGGCAAACCTCATTCATCAGTAAAGGGATATCGTCCCATAAGTTTGATGTCACCTTTCGCTAAGGTAGCCGAAAAGCTCATTGTGGAGCATTTCGCAGAGCACAACGAGAAACAACTGTTTCAATACGGGTTCAAAAGGCTGCATTCTACAACTACAGCGTTGCTAGAAATTACTAGCTATGCAATCGACGGGTTCAACGCTTTGAAGCCATTGAGAACTGTACCTGTCGCTTTGGATCTCACCAAGGCTTTCGATACGCTTAACCTAGGAATCCTGTCAAGAAACGTTTTGGAGTCGTCAATACCACCGTGGCAAAAGCGCTGGATATCGGCATTTATCAAAGGTCGACGGGCAAGAGTCATGTTCCAGAACCATGTCTCCAACAGTATTCCTATAGCAGCAGGAGTCCCCCAGGCGGTGTTTTATAACCAGCTCTCTTCAGTCTGTATCTCGAAGATATGCCTGAACCACCACACGATATCAAGACTGTCGCGTACGCCGATGACATAACAATCATATGTCGAGACTGGGATATAAAGGTAGCCGTCTCCAAGATCAACGAGTACCTGAAGACGCTGAAGAGGTCCTTCGACGACAAGATGCTAAAGATCTCCGCATCGAAATCATCAGTATCCGTCCTCACAACGGACCCATCAGAGCACAGAGCTCATCCGGAGGTAGAGTGGGATGGAGACCGTCTGCCTGCTGCTCGAATTCCAAAGCTGCTCGGTCTTGTGATCGACCCGTCGCTCAAGTTTCATAAGAATATCGAGCAGAAGCAGGCTGTCGTTTAAGCTAAACTCAATGTTCTCAGAGCCCTAGGCGGTACCTCATGGGGTAGCAGCAAGGAAACGATACTCATGACGTATACGGCGATTCTTCAGCCAGCCATGGAATACGCCGCACCGGTTTGGCAGCATCTACTTTCAGAATCTTCTTGGATTAAGATGCAACGCGTACAAAATGCCACTTTTCGCACTCCCACCGAATGTGCAAAGAGTTCCCCAGTCGAGCATCTGGATCCGAGATGCTCAACCTACGCGTGGTGGATCTGTGGAGTCGACTACCAAGATCAAGAAGACTCATCAAACGAGCGTCAACAACTCCACGAGGAGTTTTTTCTGTGTGGGAGTGTAAATGGCTGGCTGCTACACTCCTTGGTATTCTACTGTTACGAGCTGGCATTGAGAAGAATCCTGGACCGCGAAACAAGACTCCGCGATATCCATGCCGTCATTGTGGATTGTCGGCACAACATGCGAGCATCCAGTGCAGTGGTTGCCTTGGCTGGGTACACCTCAAATGTTCGGGGTTAACTAGTTACAGTGATTACACTGATGCCTATTGTTGTATGTCTTGTATTAATTCACCTTCTACGGTTCCTCTTCATAGTCTCAACATTTTTCAACTCAATATTAATGGCTAGCGTGCCAAACTTATGGAACTTACGTTGTACATTGAACGCTCACAACCTGATGTCATCCTCCTACAGGAGACCAAACTTAGCGTGTCCTCCCCTTCTCAGCCCCGCCTTCCCGGCTATACATCCTATCATATTCCCCGTACATCACATGGCGGTGGCGTGTCAACTTTTGTTAAATCTTCAATTCCATCTCACCTTATTGACCTCCCCAATGACAATGTTGTTGAATGTATAGGAGTTCATATAGTATTGCAAAGCTGTCCTCTGGATATTGTCAATGTTTACATTCCCCCATCCACCTCTTGTCCCAACGCGTTTGATCCCACACCATACTTACATAATGTATTTTCAATCCTCTCATCTTCATCTGTTGTCATGGCTGGTGACTTTAATGCTCATTCCCCTTCCTGGTTCTCCTCCTTAGATCCTGATGACAGAGGAGAACTACTTGAGCTTTTTGCGGATGATTGTGACCTAATTCCTATAAACGAAGATTCTCCTACTCGTCTCCCATCGACGGGCAGGCCCTCCTCACCTGATGTCACGTTCGTTTCCTCTTCTCTTGCCATGTCTTGTAACTGGTTCACATCTGTGGCCATGGCCAGTGATCATGTACCCATCAGCACAACATTGGATCTGTCTTTTAATAGCCATCTCGCACCTTTTTCTGGCTCCCGTAGCAAATGTTACATTAACTACAGTAAGGCTAACTGGGTCCTATTTAAGGAGGTGCTGCTCAGCCGGGTAGCCAACTATCCGCTAGCTGGCTCTGTTCATGACAAAGAGAAGTTCGTCGTCGACACCATATGCGAAGCCTCCAGAATAGCCATTCCGACCGGTCGTGTAAGAACGTTCCACCCTAACGTACCAAAGGAAGCACTGGAGCTAATCACACAACGGGACGACAGACGCAGAACTGATCCTTCCGATCCGTGCATTTCACTACTGTCAGATGAGATCTCTAAAATGCTGAACGACTACAAGCAGAAACGCTGGAGGAGTACACCGAATCCATCAATTTTGCGACTGATAGCAAACAAGCGTGGACCATTCTGAAGCGACTATCTGGGAAGAAGATGGCACCTGCGCGCAATACGCTTGAGTTCCCCTCGGGCAGATTTGAATTCGGATACAAGGCTGCCTGTCAACTTGGTAAACTCTATGCTTCTGCTTCATCTCGCCGCAACAGAGAGCACAGATGTACTTTACGTGCGATCAGAAAACTCAGTCGACATGACGTACCTGCCATAACTGCTTCTACCGTCTCTACCATCATCAAGTCGATGAAGAATTCGAGGGCAGAAGGACCAGACGGCATCTCAGCCGTTCATCTGAAGCATCTGCCGGAACAGTACGCAGAGGTACTCAGTGATCTTATTTATTCGTCGTTTACCACTGGTATTATTCCTGCTCGTTGGAAACAAGCGACTGTTCTCCCAGTTATCAAGCCTGGCAAACCAGAAGATAAAGCAACGTCACACCGTCCCATATCCCTATTATCCCCTATCGCTAAGTTGGCGGAGAAAATCATAAACCCGCATCTCCAGGGCGCACTACAGCAGAACGTCCATCAGCATGGCTTCAAAAAGGCTCACTCCACCATCACCGCATTAACGTCAATATCTGAACACATCATTGCTGGTTTCAATAGAAATGCTCCCGCCGGTAGAAGTCTAGTCGTCGCAATTGATCTGACTGCCGCTTTTGACAATGTCAGCACTTCCTTGCTATCAAAATCGATTCTGGACTGTGACATGCCCGACTGGTGCAAACGATGGACTGACAACTTCGTCAAAGATCGCTCCATACGTGTGAAATTTGACGGACACCTGTCGAAGTCGATTCCCTTGAAGGCGGGCGTTCCTCAAGGTGGAGTATTATCACCAAGCCTATTCTCCTTATATCTATCCGATATTCCGAAGCCGCCGCCCAACATTCACTTATGTCTGTATGCAGATGATATCACAATTGTATGCACTGACTCTGTTATCGATCGTGCCACTACGGAGATGAACAAATACCTCTCCTCTGCAGCCTGGCCAAATTTCTCGAATCGAAGCAGCTAAAGGTCTCTCCTTCAAAGTCTAGCGTCACTCTGTGCACTACTGCAACGGCTGAGCATCAGCTACATCCCAGGGTTCTCTGGGAAGGTAACCAGTTGCCTCTCTCCAAGCACCCTCGGCTACTTGGAATCTTTCTGGATCCTTCACTGCGCTTTAATGAAAACACGCGCATTCGAGCTGCAACTGCCAACACGCGAAATAACATCCTCCGTGCTCTGGCGGGTACTGCCTGGGGTAGCACAAAGGAAGTCTTACGCACGACATATAAGGCCATGATACAGCCTACTCTGGAGTATGGAGCCCCGATATGGACTAGACACCTGTCGGACGCCTCTTGGAGCAAGCTACAACGTGTACAAAACACTGCACTTCGTGTCATCACTGGCTGCCCAAAATCAACACCTATATCCCATCTTCACCAAGAATGTGCCCTACTTCCTGTCAAGCAGCACTGCCAACTGCAGTCACAACAGTTCCACATCGGCATAGTCAAGAATGCCACACATCCCAACTACCCCCTCTTGTCATCAGACCCCCATCCTCGTAATATTCGCACACCGCTGCACGCTGCCATTTCTACAGTGGATCGTCAAAGATGGGCCACCTCTGAGCTCACAAGGAAGAGGCTGCAGCAAATCGAACACACCAGATTCGTATCTGAATATCTCTCCTGTGCCCCTCCTAATCCAGTCCTTGGTAGAGTGCCTCCTACGGTCGATGACAGTGAGAAGACTCTGCCCAGACGCTCCCGCGTCACTCTAGCGGGTCTACGTTGCGGTCATTCTTCGTACCTCAAAGCCTACGTACATAGGATCGATGAATCGGTCCCGGATAAATGTCCTGACTGTCAAAATACTGGTCATGATTCACTACATCTATTTTCATGCTCTGCCAGACCTACTCCTCTGTCTGCTCGTGATATGTGGAACAAGCCGAGTGATGTTGCCGCCTTTCTGCGCCTATGAGAAGAAACTCCAATGTGGCTGATAAGAAGAAGAAGAAGTCGAGCATCTGCATGCCGAAGCCCGTCTATTGCCTGTGAAGGAGCACTGTCAGCTCCAGGCCCACCAATTACGAGTCAATATTATTAGGCAACCAAACCACCCGTCCTGGAGAGTGCTTAACCCCGTTAGAGAGAGAGAGCCAAAAGAATGCCATTTGCCGATGCTCCATGAAAAGTTAACTTGCAAAGATGGCACGACTCACAGCAAAAACGACTCCGTCTTTTGCGCGAGGAGCACACCAAGTTCGTACGGTGTCGTCCTGAGAAGGCGGTGGTAAATTCTATACTAGGAGAAGTACCGCCCCCAGTCTGCACATCCGAGACTCAACTCGGAAAAAGGGCTAGATGCACACTGGCATCGTTGCGCTGCGGTCACTCGTCAATGCTCATGTCCTACGTCAGCAAGATTGACAGCAGCAAATCTGATGTTTGTCCGGACTGCGGTACTATCGGCCATGATACAGCGCATTTATTTCGCTGTCCGGTGAGACCTATCACGCTGACCACAATGGATCTATGGACGAATCCACTACTGGTCGCCCAGTTTCTTCACCTATGACAAAACCCTCGACGTGGCTGCAAAGAAGAAGAGAAAGAAGCGGTGCGGTGGGTGTTAATGAGCTTCACCCCTCCCATTCCTTCCGTAGAACCTGAATGAGCCAGTGGGCCATTTCGCAAGAAAGGACTGATTTGGTGCAGAATGCAGCGCGAAGTATGAATGAACCCTCAATTAGAAATCTGGCAAAACCCGGTCAGCTGAAAACCTTAAATGAGGCCGTAAAAAACAGCTACCCTATAACAAGCTTTTGGGAAACCAAAACAAGAAACCGACTTCGAATGTGAAAGTGCAATGGGATTTCATGTCGTGGTATAAACACAAAGGCCTCCAGCAATTATTATGCGAAAGAAGGGGACAATTGGCATTATGAGAAGTGTCATGGAAGAACCTACTTGTCTGACGAAATCGGTAACTATCCTCAAGTCTGAGTCAGCGCTATTTATAGCAAATCTCCAGTTAGGATATAACGTTTTTTGCAGACGAACTAGATTCGCACAATCGCGAACTCTGAAAAAACATATATTCAAAGACATTGAAGAAATTTATCGGGGTGGGGAATAAGACTACCACCTTTTTGTTTTGACACTTTTCTCGGCATTTTGTTTGTTCAGCAAAGTGTAATATAGTAATGGAATAGTGTATTTCCTCCTCAATCTGATGTTCATTCTCGCTTACCGTTCTTCTTCTTTGCAGCCGCACAGAGGTTTTCATTATAGGTGCAAGAAATGGGCTAACGAAGTTGGATCCGCATACCAATTCCATTGTCGTCAGTGTGCTTGTCCTGCTCTGACAATCGAATAGGTGCGCTGTCGTGTGACCAGAGCTACCACAATCCGCGCCCTCGTCAGGCTTACTGCAGTCGATGTTATGCAAGTCTGACATCAGCTTACGGTAATGCCCGCAGCGTTCCCCTATTTTGATGTTCGTTTACCGCTAAAGCCAATCACTTTCTAATTTTACATTTCAATTAACATCGGTATGGATCCTAATGAGACTTTGCGTTCCCCATTTAAGGATGGCGCAAACTCGGTGCGCCTGCGTTATAGCGTCTCGCACCGAGCTTGCGCCAACCTTCAATAGTGAATGCAAAGTCGCGCGTGATGCGCGGGCGTAGCGTTGGAGTATGAATGACTTGACAACACGCCCGCGCGGCACGCGCGTAACGTCCGCCCCCACCCACAATGGCGACGGCCATAACAACTTTTTCATCTTTTTCATTACTAATCCATCAGTCGTTGCAATCCGTTTCATGACAACTAATTCCATTACTATCCTCTGCTATCGTGATGGTGAACGCGTGTACAGAACGTGTTTGTTTGGAAAAGTTAAAGCCCACTTTATGACGCTCCACCATGGCGTCACCCCTGGAGCAGTCATAATCTCCGCAAGCGCAGCACGCGCGTGAAGTGCTGGCGTTGAGAGTATGAATAGCGCCTCAACAGTGCGAAAAATTCTCAACTGGGTTTGAATGCGCATTTTTGTGAAATTGATAACACCTGCAATTCCTTCTTTACGCAAAAACATCAGGACACCAAAATCGTGAACAAGTACCATAGGAAACTCCCCATAAAAGAACACTTATTCTATGATTTATCCATCATTTTTTCAAAAACCAACAAAAAACTAACAATCGATGTCATAAAAAGTACTTGATACATCGCAAAAAATATCAATGACTATGGAACTTCTTATGGTACTTAACCGCAGAGTTCGCTGCGAGGAAATGAGCTTTCAAGCACGATATTACGCTTTGCCAGAAGGGACCGTCGTGATAGGGGATCACACATTGGTTGTGCATACGACCGATCACCAAGTGGATTTGATCTAGGCGTGATATCCGCAAATCACAAACCCCCCATCGCGCTATATAAACCCCTGCAGCCGCACTCAGAATCCGTCTTCCGCCGCCAGTTATTCTCTGTAAAATGTCATAGCTGCCGAGATCTCGTACGCTCACGCCGTGGCAATGTGGAGGAAAGGAGATCACCCCTGTGCAAATCGGCGTCGCTTTCAGTCTGTACCTCGAGGATATGCCTGATCCGCCACAGGATATCAAGGTTGTCGCGTATGCAGAATACATTACAATCATGTGTCGAGATCGAAGCATACAGGTGGCCGCCAATAAGATCATTGAGTACCTAATTACGCTGAAGAACTTTTTCGATGAGAAGATGCTAGAGATCTCTGCATCTAAGTCGTCAGTATCCGTTCTCACAACGGACCCTTCCGAGCACAGCGCTCATCCGGACGTAGAGTTGGATGGAGACCGCCTACCTGCCAGGGTAAGGCGTAGCGGTGTGATCGGCCCGTGAGAGGTGCGCTCCCCCCCTCCTCCAACTTTGAATCCGATGCGCCCCCCTCGCACCGAGATTGTGACTTTAACTCCTTAAACAAAACAATTTGAGAGGTCTCTTACGAATAACGATTCCAAACGATTTTCAGCAGAAACGGACGTTATAGGTCAAGTCACACCGGCCGTAATCGGCTCAAAATGATCGGATCGACCTGAGACTCGGCCGACAGCTTTTCTTGATGGTCCTCTTCAAAATGAACACTGCAACAGCCCGACCCAGAAAAATTATTTTTTTGACCTCTCCTGAAGTTGAAGTCCAGACAGCGATTTTCCGATTTTTCAGCGCCCCGAATCACACACTTATAGTCGACTGCTTTGCTTCTGGAAGGACTAACCAAGTAGCTCACTTACTTACAAGGGAAGTATAAGAAGCCTAGGTCTGAACGGTAGAAATCTTATGTCATGTGGGAATGTTCACGCATTACATGGTGAAATAGCGTTGGGTACTCGCCGCGAAAGATAGATCTGAAGGAGTTATAAGCTCCGAAAGTTTGCCGGCCATCGACCTCTTCCTAGTCCATGAATTGTTAAGCGGTCGAGACCAGGGGTGTGCGTAATTACGGTTTACGATTTACGGTGTTTTTTTGATCTCGTAATTACGGTTTACGATTTACGACATTTTGGACCGTAAATCGTATTTTTTCGCAAATAAAAATACATGCAATGGAAGTAAATCGCAAAATATCTTCAATTGACTTGCTCTGATCCCACTTTGCATATACTAATGTATTTGGTCAGGAGATGGGACCAACCCAGTCGTGTGACTACAGCACGATCCCGTTATCAGTCTTTGATGTGATTCTATCATCATAACTCGGGACACACGGTCGGAGTTGGAGGCGCTGGATAAGAGATCTGCGTTGCGCGCCGCGCACGTCTCACTAGCTGCCGCCTACGACGCAATGCAGTCTAAAAGCACTCTTCACAAGGAACTTCGTTTCCGCGTTTTTCATGAAGATCAAATGTCCTGAATTGTATAAATAGATTAGCGTCAAAACATCGAGCTAGGCAGTATAATCGATCTAAAATTTGCTTGATACAGTGCTCCTGGCCCCGTCTTTTGAGTAGATTACGCCTACTCGGAGTTCACAAAAAACAACAACAGGAACGTTCGTTTTTTACCCCAAACGTTCGAAGCTCAAAATCGTTCCCACCAGTTAATTTCTTATCGTCCGCAGCAAACGGACCCTCAGAAAAGGCGTGAGCGCAAGTTCGAACGCTCATCTTCGCCCTGTTTCCTGAAACATTTATCTCTCACAAATGCGAGCGTTTGATGGGGCACTTTGACTATATTTCTAAACTATGGGGACTAAACAACACAATACGGCAAAATTTAGAAAGCGTTTTTATGCTTGCGTTGCCTTTACCCATCTACAGTATCGTCACCATGAAGCTACGATTCTGCAAGTGATTTGGTGGATGTAGGAAAAAATAACTTGGGCTGGGCGACCGATACTGTGCTCTAGATAATATGGAGTTGCCACGGATCTGATTGTTAATTTACCATCTTTATTGAAGGTTGGCGCAAGCCCGGTGTCATATTGTTCAACGTAGGTGCACTGAGGTTGAGCCAACCTTCAGCAAGGAGCTCAAAGTACATATCAGTGCGATTCTTACCCACTTGATTGGTTTGCGGTATCGTTAGCAAATGGGAGGAGTTCTCAAATTCGGCTTTTGAGAATCGCTCAAATACAGTCATTTTGGCTCGTTTTACGCTTACAACGGCGTTAGCGTTTCGGGAGAGGCACTACTAGTATGATTGTGTCCCTGCTGCCCAGCAGATACGCGGACAGCTGAAGTGGACATGCGGATTTCTCAAGATCTAGGAAGTAGTTGTGGAATAAGTGACAAGGTATAGCAAAGAAATACGGGTAAGACGGTGCCATTAGGGGTATGGTATACCTCTCGGTCGCGTCGCTCTGTACAGCGACAGCGACCGTCTGTCCCGGAGCTCTCGCCTTTCAGACCTATCGCATTCGCAGTGCGCTGAACAGCGGCAGCGACAGGCTTTGGCACATTTGCAGTATGTCAGCCCTCCGCGACACGTCGCTGCGTCTCACGCGCGATAACTCTTCCTACGACAACCGATGTCGCTGCTCCGATGCGGGTCCCGCCGCGATTTGTGCTAGATTACATACTTCTCACTGATGACAGCGACAAAGTATATCATATCCCTTGAACGTGGTTAGCTGTCAAATAATGAACGCAACCTAATATGTACTTAGTACGTGAAACGGTGGACAGTAGGTAGTTTGTCTTGTTTCACCACAGTGATAATAATTTTAATGGCTATGGTTATTATTTGCTGTTTACGATTTACGGTTTACGATTTACGGTGGTTTCGTCGTAATTACGTTTTCCGATTTACGAAATTTGAAATTTTATTTACGCACACCCCTGGTCGAGACAACAGCATCGACGGCGCAAAGGGAGGAAGGCGCAGTGGTGGGCATGTGACCAGGGTTCGAATCTCCCCCACAGCTGCTTTTTTGCAAATTCACGCAACTTTCATATATTGATCAAAAATTATATCACAAACGTCGTCTTATCCTTTTGCTGCGCGATATAGTCATATCGACAGTGAAATAGACCCGGGTACAAAGGATTCAAGGTTTTGTTTCCCATCGAAGCTTTCCCGTTGTTTTGGGGAACTTATATGATTGGGAAGTATTACTTCACATATTTTGAACAAGTTACGACAACCACTAAGTAACAGAGGACGGTGCGCCTGGTGCAGTCGGCTTCTGCGACCATCCGTAGTCTGACCGTCATGCCCGTCATTTTCCCATCAGGCAAGGTCGGAGAAATGCTTTGTCCAATTACCAGAGCCGGGTGATCGCTTTCCATTGGAGGGTGTATTCATGACGAAGAAACTTTACGTCGTCAGCGGAATATCCCTTATCATGACGACGTTAACAACACTTGCATTTTCCGAGAATATTCTCATCCAGCAAATGCCGGAAAATTGTGTTCTCTTTCTCGACTCAAGGAGTGATTTTTCGAACCAAAGCGCGATACAGACTCTTGTGTCGGCAGGGAAAAACTTGCAGATTTCGGCGAAACCGCCTGGCGTAACAAGCTTGGTTCCGCTGGCAGACATCGGGTTTTTCAGCTATTCGAAAGGACTGCTCAAGCGATTTAACTCTACTATTGCTCTTCAAAATTTTGACTTTTTAGGTCGTTTAAAATAATAAATGATTTTCGGGTGGACGGTGCCTTTAAGGCCGGCTACGTTCTTATCCGTCCAGATCCTTTTGGAACTCCAGCTGATCTCGAATTCCCAGTAGCGCTCGGCCCCTGTGAAGAGATAGGTTGCCAGGGGCCTATTGCGTTCATTCGCTGTCCCTATTGCGGAATTTGCTCATGTTTGATGCATTATGTGCCTATTTACCATTCGTGAAAGAAATGGTTATGTATTTTGCGTCCCATAAAGTGATAAGGTTGTTAAAAATATGTTTTGATAATACTTCCAAATCATATAAGTTCTCCATAACAATGGAAATCCTTGATGGGGAACAAAACCTTAAATCCTTTGTACACGAGTTTATTTCACTGTCGATATGGCTATATCGCGCAGCAAAAGGATAAGATGACATTTATGATATGATTTTTGATCAAAATATGAAAGTTCCGTGAATTTGCAAAAAAAGCAGCTCTAGGGGAGATTCGAATCCTGGTCACATGCCCACCACTGCCCCTTCCTCCCTTTGCGCCGTCGATGCTGTTGACTTCACCCCTTAACAATTCATAGACTAGGAGAAGGTCGTAAACTGACAAACTTTCGGAGCTTATAACTCCTTCAGATCCATCTTTCGCGGCGGGCCGCCTACACTATTTTACCATGTAATGCGTGAACATTCCCACAAGACATTAAATTTCTACCGTTCAGACCTACGCTTTTTATACTTCCCCCTGTTAGCGATATGATACTGTGCTTATCTGGGTCAAATTCCGGTCCGCAATTGCGTCTCGACACGCTTTGCGGCCGCACGCGCTCGAGTCAATCGAGTTTCCAGCTCCAAAGCCGACTCGATATGGCTTTCTTATACAGTCTTCTTCAATTTTGTTTAGTTTCCAGTTTCTAAAACCCACCTAGAGTCAACAGATCGGCAGCTGCGTCGCTGGAAGCTCTTCTGACTCGAAAGCGCGCGGTCGCAAAGCGTGTCGAGACGCAATTGCGGAGCGGAATTTGACCCAGATAAGCACAGTAAAGCTCAAAAAATTGATCTAGAGACCTTTATCGTAAAAATCACACGGTGATGAGGCGTTTTCGAGGCTCAAATTACACCGTCACATCTGCAGCCGTCACACCGGCCGTAATCGGCTCAAAATGGTCGGATCGACCTGGGACTCGGCCGACAGCTTTTTTTTTTGATAGTCCTCTTCAAAATAAACACTGCAACAGTCCGACCCAGAAAAATTATTTTTTCGACCTCTCCAGACGTTATCCGATCTCTGGTCAGTATCTCGGATTTGGCTGAAATCTTGACTAGGTGTAATTCAGGGCGCTGAAGACGAATCTGACGTCCGTTTAACAATTTTCGACCTGCTACCTCAGTTACTGTGCTTCTCTGGGCCAAATTCCGGTCCGCAATTGCGTCTCGACACGTTTTGCGGCCGCGCGCTTTCGAGTCGGAAGAGTTTTCAGCGCCCAGCAGCCGATCTGTTGACTCTAAGTGGGTTTTGGAAACTGGAAACTAAACAAAATTGGAGAAAACCGTATAAAAAAGCCACATGGAGTCCGCTTTGGCGCTGGAAACTCGACAGACTCGAGCGCGTGTGGCCGCAAAGCGTGTCGAGACGCAATCGCGGACCGGAATTTGGCACAGAGAAGCACAGTATACGATGGTTTGGGAAATACGTAATTCATGCAATGATTTTACTGCTCGATTCAATGGCGTGTATCTTCGCGCCATACCTTTTTTAACTTACTACGGACAACAAATACCTGAAATGGGCACCTGAAGTAGAGCCTGCTCTCAAGAAAGCAGGAAATCGAAGGGCTTCTAAGGATTCATGCAAAGCCTGTGAGGAGTTTCAACAATCACGTTCTGAGGTGATGTCTCGGCAATCAGAAACCCAGAAAAATCTCGAAATTCTGGATTATTTGTCGGTCAACATAGGGATCACCCAGAGAACTAACACATTGACGAATAAGGAAAGTGCTTCGGTTAGCGACCAGGGGCGGCATGCATGAACGCAGCGAACGGTGTCAGGGAGCCGCTCCGCGTGCCATGCGCGCAGCGTCGAGCAACGGGGCGGCCCCGAATTTCGTGGCGTGTATTGATGTGCCTGATTTTCGGGGCCGCCCCGTTGCTCCACGCTGCGCGCAGGGCACGCGGAGCGGCCCCCTGACACCGTTCGCTGCATTCATGCATGCCGCCCCAGGTTGCAAAACTGCGCGAAATGTTTCGTGATGAGAACGCGGTCCTGCGTTTCGGATCGAGATTGCAACGCGTTGATGTTGCAGGACCTGAATCATCCAATGCTTCGATTGAGAAAATGGTGTGAGAGATAACACTAGGAAGACAACACTCCCTATTACTGCAAACTTTCCTGTAGAACGAAGAAAGCGACATACTCGCCGTTAATTTCGGAAAGTGCGTAGAATACAGATCCAACAGCGCACGGCAAGGTACAGAGAGACCCCGCTCCAACGGCGACAGCCAAGGGAGGGAGAAGACTGTCTTCGACACAGCTCACTTTCACTATGACAAGGTGTTCTGTCTTAAAAAAACTATCTAAAGATTTTTGAAATGCAGAAATGGGTTGAGATTACTTCGCCAGATGATGAGATGACACCACTACAACCCTACAGAGCACAACAAAACCTTGCGTGTTTCCTAGCTGAAGCGAGCCACCGGGGCTGCAATAACATCTACTGCCATAGCCTACACTACATTTAAAAAGCCATTTAATTTTGGCAAAGAATTTCCACTCGTAACTAATGATGAAGACAGGAACAGTTGCTTGTGGAGCTCATTACGAAGCAAGAACACCTACAGGTGTGATTAAGCAGTTCGCTGTTAACATGAAACACGATCTGTTGAAGTAAGTCATCGACGAAAACCTCCCGATTTCACCTCTAACATGATCACACAGGAAACGGAATAAAATAGATAGTCTTTTTATTGAGAACTGCATCTCCTGCCAATCATTTATTAACTATTGTGGAAGTTCAGAATAAGTTCGCACGTGGCAGCTTGCACGTATGTCGGGAACACTTAACTTCATTAGATTCCTAGACACAGCAACCTGGCCTCTCGATGAGCCTTTGAACATTCTTTATTAAACGTCTTATTTCTCTTTCTTGAAACGGTTGTGCTGGGGCTTCCGTTATGACCGGTAGGATGCAAGGTATCTACGGATTATTGAAAGAACATATGCAACCAGCAACGCAATTTCGGGACCCGCATCTGGGACGCGGGAATTCGGGATCTGCTGCTGTCTGCGGAGCTCACAAATTGACACTTGTGATCACGACGCAGGATGATATGCAATGATCCTCATCCGAGCACTTGTTATGAAGGAGCAGTTCCTATTCGGATCACCAACCAGGATTAATGGGAGATCTACCTAACGATCTGTAGCAGAGGAAATTAATTTCGGGTTCCTTCAGATGACGATGCTCCACCGTGTCCGATGGGTTGCAAGTTTACAGTCATGAGTACACAACATTCCCACCAGTTACCTGGTGCTGCTCGTAAGTCTCAGACGGCTGAAACAGAATTTATATGTCACACCGCAGGGGCGAAAACAAGAAAATGTCACATAAAGGGTAATAAATGACGCCAGTACATCTATTATTGTGGAACACGTGAACGCAAGCCTCCATCACTTCGCTTCATTTTTTGAAACTCTTCCAAACAAAGAGAGCCTTTCAGTAGATTCCGCATTCAATTGCGAGGTCTGAAAAAGAAGTGCAGCACCGAGTAAATTTTCTGCAAACGTTTTGTTGCATTTTTTGCTAGCACAGAGCGCACCATCGTCACAATTCACTTCAAGATTGACGGAATGAACTTCAGAGTTTTCATGTTTCTGCTAGTGAGGTGAATACAATGGTATGTAAAAAGTCTTCCTAACTCCGGTGTTTCATGGTAATACTCTGAACTCTTTCTGTGATTCCCAATCACCACAGGTCGAAATGGGTCATATTTCTCTTATGGTGACCGTCTGATCAGTTCACAATGAGGGACTTTAATGCGGAAATAAACAATTTTGACTGATTTCGGGTTTTAACTCAGTTATTTCGCATCACTATTGTATGGTACTCGTTGAAAGCTGTTCAAAAATGACATCGAAATTGAACTCGTAGGACTCTGAAACAAGTTATGGCTATGTGGCGCTTTGTGCGCGAAAAATGGCCGCAAATCGCCGTTTTTTCGAAAAACATCTGCTCGGTACGGCAGGAGGGAAAATTTTGGCATGACAACGGACCGGGGGCCTGCGCCCCCCCCCCCTACCCGGCGTCTAAGGCTGCGCCCCCTCCCCCTCTGTGATCGTCACACCATACGCCTGAGCCTGCTACCTGCTGCGCGACTCCCAAAACTGCTCGGTCTTGTGCTCGATCCGTCGCTCAAGTTTCATGAAAATACCGAGCAGAAGCAGGCTGTCGTCAAAGCTAAGCTCAATGTACTCAGGGCCCTGGGCGGTACCTCATGCAGAAACTGCAAGGAAACTATACTCACTACGTTTGAGGCGATTCTCCAGCCCGCACTGGAGTACGCGGCACCGGTTTGGCAGCATCTAGTTTCAGAATCTTCTTAACCTGAGAAGCAACGTGTACAGAATGCCGCTCTTCGCATCGCCACCGGTTGTGCCAGGAGTTCCCCAGTCGAGCACCTGCATGCCGAAACACGTTTACTACCAGTGAAGGAGCACTGTTAGCTGCAAGCCAAACAATTCCGTATCAATATTATTACACAACCAAACCATCCGTCATAAAAAGTGCTTAACCCCGTTAGAAAGAGAGCCAAAAGAAAGCCATTTGCCGATGCTCCAGGCAAAGTCAACTTGCAACGAAATTTCAAATTTATTACATGTTCAAGCACATGTGAAATGACTTTAAAAAATCAACAAACTGAACACAATCAATTCAATCACTATCTAAACTAGTGAAGAAATGCCGCTTTTTTGAGAACGAGGCCTTGTAAAGCTAAGTTTGAACAGGGTTGAGCAGGCCGTTGCGACCGGTGACCAAACATTTACGACCCCCCTTTGTTGACCAAGATTTTTAAGAACTCCCCCCCCATGGAATGGAGAAATGGCTACCTTTCCGAGTGATTTGGAGATTAACCCCATTTTTTCCGAAATTTCACGAACTCCCCTCAAAATTTTCTTTTTTTTTTCGAAAAATTTCCGAAATCTCTACGACCCCCCGTTGCGACCGGTCGCAAGCCTGCCCAACCCTGAGTTTGAACCTTTGCCCTCTTGTATTCGAACCTATCGGCGTGAAAAACTCGGATAATTTCAAACCAACAAGCTCGTTAAGCATTGTAAAAACCAGGAACAGTCAATTCTCCTCCTACGTACAGCAAGGGTATCCAAGTGCAACCTTTTATTCCTAGGGTAACCCCTGGGTATTGCGCTATAAGAGAATCCCATCTCTCTTAAAAAAAAACTTTCCTCGTAAAACTATTCTGCACCCTTTCTATTTTATCAATGAACATACGCTTATGCGGCGAAAAAAACGCAGGTCCCATACTCCACCACAGAACGTACAATTCACCTCCGCACTGCCGTTCAGTCCGCAAAATACACCCTGATTGCGAAATCGTGCTGCGGCGCGGTTGAGAGTATCCTCAGACAGGGATGTGGGGTCACCCCGGCGCTTTTTGCCTTTGGTGCCCGAGTGATCCCACCGCCCGGGTGATCCCACATCCCTGTCTGAGGATACTCGCAACCGCGCCGTAGCACGATTTCGCAATCAGCGCACACTTTGCGGACTGAACGGCAGTGCGGAAGTTAACTGTACATAAATTTTATATGCTTTGGTCAGTAGCAGCGGATCCTTAGACCGCAAGGACTAGAATAATAGGAACAGCCTTTGCTGCGTTTTGGCAGCGATGTGCCCACAATGTTCATCAAACGTGAGTTTATTATCAACTATGAACCTAAGGTCCTTGATTTTGTCGACCGCCTCGATCTGTACATTATTTATCTTGTAGATGGCTTGTTGATTAGAATGTCCCAGGTGCTAAACTTTGTTTTCACTACTGACAGAGGAATACCCCAATTTAGAGACCAGTGATAAACCGTACCAATACCATATTGTATTAACCTAACCCCATCACCGCCTATTTCACCGAACACCTTAATATCATCTGCAAATACTTCACACCTAACGCCAGAGCGCTCAACGACAGTGGGAATGTCATAAGCATAAATATTAAACAAAATGGGAGACAGGACTCCCCCTTGCGGCACCCCACTTAAGGCCCTTCTTCTTCTTCTGCAGCCTCAAAGTGGTTTTTGTCATAGGTTGAGGAACTGGGCGGCCTTCACAGGATTCGTCCAAAGGTTTATTGTTGTTAGGGAGGTAGGTCTCTTCGGGCACATGAACAAGTGCGCAGTGTCGTGTCCGGGAGCACTACAGTCCGGGCATGCGTCTGGTCGGCTGCTGTCGATCTTGTTGACGTAAGACATGAGCAGAATAGAGTGACCACAGCGCGGCGAGGCAAGAGCACATCTGGCTCGCCTGCCGAGTTGAGACTCGGACTTGCAAACCCGAGGTGGCACTGCTCCTAAGATAGGGTTCACAGCCGCCTTCGTTAGATATCCTCGAACAAACTGGGTGTGCTCCTCACGCAGAAGACGAAGCATTTCCATGTTGGAGTCGGCCCATCTCTGTACATCAACTTTACGAGGAGCATCTGCGAGCGGCGTCCTAATCGACCTCTCTTCAATGGGCTCTATAATTCTCTTTGCCGGATGATTCGGATGTCTCAAAACATTAATATACATTTGCTGTGCCTAGAGTTCACAATGCTCCTTGACCGGCAAATATGCAGGCCTCCGCGTGAAGATGTTCAATGGGGGAGTTCATTGCACAACCGGTAGCAATTCTAAGCGCAGCATTCTGTACACGCTGCAGCTTAGTCCAGGAGCTGTCTGACACCAGGTGCTGCCACACTAGTGCCGCATATTCCAGAGCCGGCTGAAGTATTGCTCTGTAGGTTCTCAGTATAGTGTCTCGCCTGCTTCCCCATGATCTGTTCCGCGTTTTTGTGAAACTTCAGTGACGGATCGAGAATAAGACCAAGCAGCTTGGGGAATCTTACTGCTGGCAAACGGTTACCATCCCATCTGACATCTGGGTGGGCACTGTGTTCTTTGGTGCTTGTTGTGAACACTAATACAGAAGACTTTGCAGCAGACTGTGAGCATCATATTATCGAGGAAAAGCTTCAACTCGAAGAGATAGGCACTGATCCTGTTAGCGGCTACTTGCAGGTCCCGGTCCTGGAACATGATGGTGATGTCGTCGGCGTAAAAAACAATCTTTGTGACCTGTGGTGGCTCGGGTAGATCCTCAAGACACACGCTGAGTAGGGCAGGAGACAATAATCCGCCCTGCGGAACACCGGCTGCTATTGGAATGCTATCGGATACGTGATTCTGGAACTGAACCTTAGCCCAGCAGCCTTTAGTAAACGCTGAAATCCATCGCTTCTGCCAGGATGGCAGCGAGGACTTCAACAGTTTGTCGGATAGCAGTCCCAAGTTAACAGAGTCAAACGCTTTGGTCAGGTCGAAGGCGACGGCCACCGTTCTTAAGGGCTTTCTCATGCTGAATCCGTCCACCACAAAGTTCACGATCTCCAATAGAGCAGTAGTAGTAGAGTGAAGTTTCCTGAACCCATGCTGATGCTGCTGTCGCTCATTTTGATCAGCCAGGTCCCTCACGATCAGCTTTTCAGCTAATTTGGCGACGGGAGATAAATAGCTTCTTCTTCTTCTTTGCAGCCACGAAGAGAGTAATTGCTATAGGTTCAGAAACTGGGCGACCAGCGTTGGATTCGTCCAAAGGTCTATTGTAGTCAAAGTTGTAGGGTTTTTTGGACAGTTGAATAAGTGTTGCGTATTGTGGCCAGGACCACCACAGTCCGGGCAAACGTCAGGAGTGCTATTGTCGATCCTGTTCACGTAGGACTTCAGGGACGTTGAGTGCCCACAGCGCAACGAGGCTAGAGTGCATCTGGCACGTCTACTAAGCTGAGACTCAGACTCAGAAACTCGAGGCGGCACAGTACCCAGAATAGGATTAACAGCCGCTCTTTCCAGATACAATCTGACAAAATGGGTGTGCTCCTCGCGCAACAGACGGAGGCGTTCTTGATATGAATCGTGCCATCTTTGCAGATCGACTTTATCTGGAGCATCGGCGAAAGGTTTTCTGATGCCTCTCTCTCTTACAGGCTCAAGTACTCTCCAAGATGGGTGGTTGGGCTGCTTGACGATGTTAATGTACAGCTGCTGGGCCTGGAGCTGGCAGTGCTCCTTTACTGGTAGCACCCGTGTCTCGGCGTGTAAATGCTCGATTGGCGAACTCCTAGCACATCCGGTTGCGATCCGAAGAGCAGCGTTTTGTACACGCTGCACCTTAGTCCAGGATGAGTCCGACACTAAGTGCTGCCAAACCGGTGCCGCATACTCTAGGGCGGGCTGCATTATAGCCTTATACGTGGTCAGAATAGTTTCCTTACTGCTGCCCCACGATGTACCTCCCAGTGCCCTTAGCACATTGAGTTTAGCTCTTACAATTGCTTGCTTTTGCTCGGTGTTCTTGTGGAACTTCAGCGACGGATCGAGTATAAGGCCGAGTAGTTTGACGAAGCGAGCAGCAGGCAGGCGATCTCTACCCCAGCTGACATCGGGATGGGCGCTGTGCTCTTTGGGGTCCGTTGTGAAAACTGATACTGAAGACTTGGCAGCTGAGACAATGAGCATCTTGTTATCGAAATGGCTTTTCAAATCCATCAGGTACTCGTTGATCCTGCTCGCGGCCACTTGTATGTCGCGGTTTTGGCACATAATGGTCATATCATCAGCGTAGGCGACAACTTTAATGTCCTGGGGAGGTGCCGGAATGTCCTCTAAGTACAGATTAAACAGAGCGGGCGATGAGACTCCGCCTTGCGGAACACCGGCAGCCATGGGGATACTTTTAGAGACATGATTTTGAAACATAACTTTTGCTCGACGGCCCTTGACGAATGCTGTTATCCAACGCTTCTGCCACGGTGGAATAGAGGACTTCAGTATGTTATCCGATAGAATACCCAGGTTAACACTGTCGAATGCTTTTGTCAAGTCCAGGGCTACAGCAACGGTCCTGAGGGGCTTCCTCATGTTGAAGCCGTCGATGGCATAGCCAACGATCTCCAAAAGCGCCGTCGTGGTGGAATGTAGCTTCCTAAAGCCGTGCTGGTGATGTTGTTTCTCATTATGCTGAGCCAAATCATTGACGACAAGCTTTTCAGCAACCTTGGCTAGAGGTGACAGAAGGCTTATTGGCCTGTATCCTTTCGCTGATGACAGCGATTTACCGGGCTTAGGCAGAGGAATGACATTTGATGTTTTCCAGTTTTGTGGCAGTGTGCAGGTTCGGAATGATGTGTTCATTAAATCAGTGAGCAGCGAGAGAAATTCACTGGGGAGCTTCTTTAGGACTGCTGGACAGATTCCGTCAGGTCCAATGGCTTTGGAATTACGCATTTCCTTTATAACCTTCTCCACCTGCGCAGGAGTGAAGGCATCAGCCGTGCCCATAAGCGGAAGGCGGCACAGCTCCCTTACTGTCACTCGGTTTTGCGGGCCACGCTTCGCACATGTTATGAAGAAGCTCTTGCCCAGAGCGTAAGCGGCATCTTGTCCTGACTTGAATACATTGTTCTCAAACTCGATAGTAGATACGGTGGTGGGTGTGGTTTTTCCGGAGAGTTTTCTCAGGATTTTCCATGTCGCAGCACCATCTGCCTTGAAGTTCGATTTTTCAGTGAACTTCTGCCACTCGTCTTTCTTGTGCCTGTCCAAGTCTTTTCTAATCTCGTCGTCAAGATCAGTGACCTCCGGGTCCAGATGGTTGGCAGATCTCTTTCATCTCTTGTCCTGATTTTCTGAAGTATTTCCTGGTGACATTAGGGTAAACGTTTTCACGCGTCCTTCTGGTATGGCCGCTTTCATAGCCTTCCGGATAGCGTCAGATATGTGACGCTCTTTCTGGTGCACATCGCCATTCCATGGATATTCAGCCGCTCGGTGAAGTGCAACCTCTCTGAATAGGCTCCAGTCTGCAAGGCCTAAATTGAGATAAGAACGGTGACGAATACCAGAATAAGGGGCTAGAGAATTTGAGAGATCGATATGGACGAAAATGGGAATGTGATCACTAGACAGAGTTGTAGAAGTGGACCACGAGCAAGCACTAGAAAGATTGGAGGAAACGAGCGAAATGTCTGGGCTAGAAGATCGGCCGATGGAAGGAAGGCGAGTGGGCTGATCATCGTTTAGGATAACCAGGTCGCACTCCTCCGTCCATTCCTCGACGTCCTCTCCTCTAACATCAGAGTCAAGTGAAGAGCAAAAGGTATGAGCATTGAAGTCGCCCGCGAAGACGACTGAGGGTGAGAGGGCGCAGTCGTTGAGTTGTTTTAGAAGAGGGATAGGATTATAGGTTGCGGGACAAGATGTAGTTGGGGAAATGTAGATATTGAAGAGAGATAGGGGAGTTTTGAGTGGGAGATGGATGGGGACGAACTCGAGAGTACCGTCCGTAGGGACATTGGGAATTAGATGAGAAGGAAGAGTGGATAGTACAAAAGTAGAAACTCCTCCACCGAAAGACGATCTTGGAGCATGGTATGAAGTATAGCCAGGGATATTTGGGTGAGAAGAGGTAGCAGAGGGGGAAAGTTTGGTTTCCTGAACCATTATAACATCTGGATGGTGAGTACGAGCAAAGAGAGAGAGCTCAGATAGTTTGGCACGAAGACCATTGAGATTTATATGTACAATAGAAAGTGGGCGATTGGAGGTAGAGGAATCAGAGTTGGAAGGTGAGGAGCATAGGACACAGCGAAAAGCAGAGTTATGATGCCTCACAGAAATGAGACCCGAACAGAAGAGAGCAAAAACCCTCTTCGTGGAGGGGTTGATGTCGGTTTGCACGGAGTTGATGTTGCTTCCTCCACACGGCCACGGCACGAACGTACGACATCTCGGCAGCATAAAAGGCTAATTGGTCGAAAGCCTTTTGCCGTGCTTTGGGACTTGCCTGGCTTTGGCAACGGTATCACATTAGCTGTCTTCCAAGTTTGGGGTAGAATGCAGGTCCGGAAAGAAGTGTTAATGATATCTGCAAGCGTCGGTAGTATTCCATGGGAAACTTCTTCAGGATGGCTGGGGAGATACTGTCAGGTCCGATAGCCTTCGAATCCCGCATTTCTGTGATAGCCTTCTCTACTTGGGTGAGAGTAAAGGCCTCAGAAGCGTTAATGAGCGGCAACCGGCTCAGCTCTAACCGTGACTCTGTTTTGAACGCCTCGCTTGGCACGTGTGATGAAGAAATTTTTCCCGAGCGCATGAGCAGCCGCTTTCCCTGATTTGAAGACGTTCTTCTCGAACTCAATAGCGGAGCTCATCGAGGGAGCGGACTTGTCGGGAATTTTCCTCAACACTTTCCACGTCGTAGTTCCGTCAGCCTTGAAATTCAGCTTTTCAGTGAACTTCTCCCAGCGCTCCTTCTTGTTCTTGTCCAGATCCTCCTTGATCTCATTATCCAGAACAGCTATATCCGGGTCTATATGATCAGCGGCTCTCTTATTTTTGGTCCTTATCTACTGCAGTATCGCCCTACTGACATTGGGATAAAAGTTCTTCACTCGACCCACAGGAAATGCTGCTTTAATGGCCTTGCGAATGGCACTTGTTAAATGACGTTCTTTCGGATGGACATCCGCATTCCATGGGTAGTCGACCGCATGGCGGAGTGCAACATCTCTGAACAGGGTCCAGTCTGCTAGGCCTAAATTAAGATAAGTACGATGACGAAAACCAGAGTAAGGGGACCGTCCTTAGGAGTATTAGGAATAATATGAGAAGGTAAAGCAGATTGCACGAAAGTAGACACTCCGGCCCCCAAGAGCTGACCTTGGCATGTGATAGGCGGTGTAGCCCGGAATGTTAGGTTGCGGATAAGTGACAGATGGAGAGAGCTTGGCTTCTTGAACCATGATAACATCCGGGTGATGAGAACGTGCGAATAGAGAGAGTTCAGATAATTTGGTGCGAAGGCCATTGTCTTCTTGTCAGCCATGAACAGAGCATCGCATCAGAGGCGTAGAAAGCTAGCCACCTCACACGGCTTGTACCATAGATCTCGAGCAGACAAGGTTGTAGGCCTGACCGGACATGAAAATAGATGCAAGGAATCATGTCCAGCACATTCACAATCGGGGCATTCATCTGGGACTGACTGATCAATCCGATGAGTGTAGGCCTTTAGATATCTGGAGTGACCGCATCGCAGACCAGCGAGGATTGTTCGGGTACGTCTCGGTAGTCCAGCTTCGTTGTCGTCGACTGTGGAGGCCGCTGAGATTAATGTGAACAATGGAGAGGGGGCGGTTGGTAATTGAGGAATCAGAACTACTGGGGGCAGAGCATGGAACACAACGAAAGGATGAGTCTTGATGCCTCACAGGACTGAGGCCCAAACAGGAGAAGTGCACCCACCTTTGGCATCCGGAGCACTGGACACTTGTTTTATGCCAGGTAACATCCTCGCCACAGGTGGCACATGGATACTTCTGCGCTGGACCTGGGCTCCTCTCGACGCCAGCCCTCTGTAGTAGAATCCTCAGGAGAGCTGCGGCCGACCAGCACCTCTCCCATGACAAAAACCCCCTTCTCGGAGGGGTTGACGCCGGTTTGCACGGAGGCAATCTTCTTTCCTCCACACTGCCACGGCACGAACGTACGACATCTCGGCAGCAACGCCCTTCTACAGGCTGAAAAAGAGGAATTTACACGAACCTGGAAGGTCCTATGCGTCAAAAAGGCTTTAACCCAGCTGACAATAGCTTTGTGGATGCCCAGTTGTTCAAGTCCGAAAATAAGTTTGTCGTGGTCCACTTTATCAAACGCTTTTTCGAAATCAAAATAGATTACATCCACATCCTTTTGACCAGGGCTGTGCGGAAATCTTTTTCAAGATTTTCGGAAACGGAAACGGAAGAAAAATGGCTAAAAATCGCCGGAAACGGAAATCCGGAAACGGAAGTGAACTAAAAATTATAGTATGATTGAATGGCAGGTTTCGTCGCTGCTCATGGCATGCAGATGTACTTCTGTAGCCTGTGATCTCAACCTGTTCTCTCAAGCACCAGGGGGCTACGCTCTAAAACTGCAAGCGAGCGGAGGACAAATAGAATAGAGGCATGAAAGGAAGACGTGCTGCTGCTGCAGGTTCTCCTCATGAGCTGCAAATAAGTCTGCTCGAGCAACTCTTCCTCTAGAGTGCTGCTGATCTCTCTAATAACGAGTTCCTGCCTTCGACTGATTTTCCCAGCGCGATCGGTGTTCTACGACGGCTGCGGGTACATACATATGGCACTCACTATTGTTGGGAGAGCAGTTGTCCGTTTCAGGTCGATCCCAGAAGGTGATCCCAAGTACTCCATTTTCTGGATATCAATTTTGGACGCTGAGAGGGTGGTCCTCACTGCGCATCGCGAGGAAAGATTTCTTGTAGTGGACCAAAGCGAGGATGATGCCTTTGTTGCGTACCTCGGCGAGGTTGGCGTCCTTGCTGCGAGCCATTACAAGGATCGCAGCTATAGCTCAGGTAGGAAGAGGTGGCGGCTCAAAGACTTTCTTCCTTTGAATAACGTGCTGCTGTTAGCAACACATTTAATGAGGGGTCGCACTCCGGATCGACATCGAGTTGAACCCCTCATCAGCACCTATTGCTAGTCGAAACTAGTGACAACTAGTGGCAGCTGTTGCTAGTCGACTACTTGCTAGTGGCAGTAGTCGAAACCCAGCATGCGTTGGCAGCACGTGCTGTTGAAAAAGAGGAGTTGTGGGTTATGGCTTTCAAATTCTATTGCGCTGAAGTTAAACCATGCGAGTGCTTGAGTAGCTAGAGAGACGACAAGGAAAAGTTTCTGCCTCTCTGGTCCCTCAATCGGAGGATTCGATTGTAGCAAAGTATAGTACTGATTCATCAGAAGGTAATGGTCATCCAATAGTTCAGCGATTTGAAAAAATTGTGATAAAGAGTTGTAAAGACAATCTGTGATAGTTTTCTACTGAGATGATACAGTTAACCACGGCTCGACTGCAAGACAACACCACTTACTCACCCGCGCATCAGTACCCAAAGTATGGCTTCTGCTGCCGCCAAGGTCAAGCCCACGTTGGGAACGGCCCGTGCGTTGGTGGAGGGGGGCGTATACGGTCTGACCGTTGGAAGGAGCGGGACACCGATCCAAGCGATCAAGATTGAACTCACGCTGTGATGTTCGCAGAGGGACCGCGGCTCTGTGCGCTGGGGAGGCGTGACCATTCACCTTGTAGCACTATTTTCTTCCGTTTCCGGGCCCAAAAACCCGGAAACGGAACGGAACAGCCCGAAAAGTACCGGAAATACGGAAACGGAATCGGAAACGGAATCGGAAACGGAACAGTTCCGCACAGCCCTGCTTTTGACTATCCAAGCTAGCAGTCCACTTATTAAGTGTTTCGATCATCTGGGTCCCGTGTTGTCGATCCGACAGTAGGTTATTATCCTCGAGATAGGTTACAATGACCTTTTTCACAATTTTTTCAAAAAGCCTACAGAAAATTGACGTGATACTAACCGCCCTATGATTGGTAGCCTCAGAATAGGGAGATTTCTTTGGTAAAGGTACAACTAATAAATGGATCCGAGATGCTCAACCTACGCGTGGTGGATCTGTGGAGTCGACTACCAAGATCAAGAAGACTCATCAAACGAGCGTCAACAACTCCACGAGGAGTTTTTTCTGTGTGGGAGTGTAAATGGCTGGCTGCTACACTCCTTGGTATTCTACTGTTACGAGCTGGCATTGAGAAGAATCCTGGACCGCGAAACAAGACTCCGCGATATCCATGCCGTCATTGTGGATTGTCGGCACAACATGCGAGCATCCAGTGCAGTGGTTGCCTTGGCTGGGTACACCTCAAATGTTCGGGGTTAACTAGTTACAGTGACTACACTGATGCCTATTGTTGTATGTCTTGTATTAATTCACCTTCTACGGTTCCTCTTCATAGTCTCAACATTTTTCAACTCAATATTAATGGCTTGCGTGCCAAACTTATGGAACTTACATTGTACATTGAACGCTCACAACCTGATGTCATCCTCCTACAGGAGACCAAACTTAGCGTGTCCTCCCTTCTCAGCCCCGCCTTCCCGGCTATACATCCTATCATATTCCCCGTACATCACATGGCGGTGGCGTGTCAACTTTTGTTAAATCTTCAATTCCATCTCACCTTATTGACCTCCCCAATGACAATGTTGTTGAATGTATAGGAGTTCATATAGTATTGCAAAGCTGTCCTCTGGATATTGTCAATGTTTACATTCCCCATCCACCTCTTGTCCCAACGCATTTGATCCCACACCATACTTACATGATGTATTTTCAATCCTCTCATCTTCATCTGTTGTCATGGCTGGTGACTTTAATGCTCATTCCCTTCCTGGTTCTCCTCCTTAGATCCTGATGACAGAGGAGAACTACTTGAGCTTTTGCGGATGATTGTGACCTAATTCCTATAAACGAAGATTCTCCTACTCGTTTCCCATCGACGGGCAGGCCCTCCTCACCTGATGTCACGTTCGTTTCCTCTTCTCTTGCCATGCCTTGTAACTGGTTCACATCTGTGGCCATGGCCAGTGATCATGTACCCATCAGCACAACATTGGATCTGTCTTTTAATAGCCATCTCGCACCTTTTTCTGGCTCCCGTAGCAAATGTTACATTAACTACAGTAAGGCTAACTGGGTCCTGTTTAAGGAGGTGCTGCTCAGCCGGGTAGCCAACTATCCGCTAGCTGGCTCTGTTCATGACAAAGAGAAGTTCGTCGTCGACACCATATGCGAAGCCTCCAGAATAGCCATTCCGACCGGTCGTGTAAGAACGTTCCACCCTAACGTACCAAAGGAAGCACTGGAGCTAATCACACAACGGGACGACAGACGCAGAACTGATCCTTCCGATCCGTGCATTTCACTACTGTCAGATGAGATCTCTAAAATGCTGAACGACTACAAGCAGAAACGCTGGAGGGAGTACACCGAATCCATCAATTTTGCGACTGATAGCAAACAAGCGTGGACCATTCTGAAGCGACTATCTGGGAAGAAGATGGCACCTGCGCGCAATACGCTTGAGTTCCCCTCGGGCAGATTTGAATTCGGATACAAGCTGCCTGTCAACTTGGTAAACTCTATGCTTCTGCTTCATCTCGCCGCAACAAAGAGCACAGATGTACTTTACGTGCGATCAGAAAACTCAGTCGACATGACGTACCTGCCATAACTGCTTCTACCGTCTCTACCATCATCAAGTCGATGAAGAATTCGAGGGCAGAAGGACCAGACGGCATCTCAGCCGTTCATCTGAAGCATCTGCCGGAACAGTACGCAGAGGTACTCAGTGATCTTATTTATTCGTCGTTTACCACTGGTATTATTCCTGCTCGTTGGAAACAAGCGACTGTTCTCCCAGTTCCCAAGCCTGGCAAACCAGAAGATAAAGCAACGTCACACCGTCCCATATCCCTATTATCCCCTATCGCTAAGTTGGCGGAGAAAATCATAAACCCGCATCTCCAGGGCGCACTACAGCAGAACGTCCATCAGCATGGCTTCAAAAAGGCTCACTCCACCATCACCGCATTAACGTCAATATCTGAACACATCATTGCTGGTTTCAATAGAAATGCTCCCGCCGGTAGAAGTCTAGTCGTCGCAATTGATCTGACTGCCGCTTTTGACAATGTCAGCACTTCCTTGCTATCAAAATCGATTCTGACTGTGACATGCCCGACTGGTGCAAACGATGGACTGACAACTTCGTCAAAGATCGCTCCATACGTGTGAAATTTGACGGACACCTGTCGAAGTCGGTTCCCTTGAAGGCGGGCGTTCCTCAAGGTGGAGTATTATCACCAAGCCTATTCTCCTTATATCTATCCGATATTCCGAAGCCGCCGCCCAACATTCACTTATGTCTGTATGCAGATGATATCACAATTGCATGCACTGACTCTGTTATCGATCGTGCCACTACGGAGATGAACAAATACCTCTGCAGCCTGGCCAAATTTCTCGAATCGAAGCAGCTAAAGGTCTCACCTTCAAAGTCTAGCGTCACTCTGTGCACTACTGCAACGGCTGAGCATCAGCTACATCCCAGGGTTCTCTGGGAAGGTAACCAGTTGCCTCTCTCCAAGCACCCTCGGCTACTTGGAATCTTTCTGGATCCTTCACTGCGCTTTAATGAAAACACGCGCATCCGAGCTGCAACTGCCAACACGCGAAATAACATCCTCCGTGCTCTGGCGGGTACTACCTGGGGTAGCACAAAGGAAGTCTTACGCACGACATATAAGGCCATGATACAGCCTACTCTGGAGTATGGAGCCCCGATATGGACTAGACACCTGTCGGACGCCTCTTGGAGCAAGCTACAACGTGTACAAAACACTGCACTTCGTGTCATCACTGGCTGCCCAAAATCAACACCTATATCCCATCTTCACCAAGAATGTGCCCTACTTCCTGTCAAGCAGCACTGCCAACTGCAGTCACAACAGTTCCACATCGGCATAGTCAAGAATGCCACACATCCCAACTACCCCCTCTTGTCATCAGACCCCCATCCTCGTAATATTCGCACACCGCTGCACGCTGCCATTTCTACAGTGGATCGTCAAAGATGGGCCACCTCGGAGCTCACAAGGAAGAGGCTGCAGCAAATCGAACACACCAGATTCGTATCTGAATACATGTCCTGTGCCCCTCCTAATCCAGTCCTTGGTAGTGTGCCTCCTACGGTCGATGACAGTGAGAAGACTCTGCCCAGACGCTCCCGCGTCACTCTAGCGGGTCTACGTTGCGGTCATTCTTCGTACCTCAAAGCCTACGTACATAGGATCGATGAATCGGTCCCGGATAAATGTCCTGACTGTCAAAATACTGGTCATGATTCACTACATCTATTTTCATGCTCTGCCAGACCTACTCCTCTGTCTGCTCGTGATATGTGGAACAAGCCGAGTGATGTTGCCGCCTTTCTGCGCCTATGAGAAGAAACTCCAATGTGGCTGATAAGAAGAAGAAGACAACTAACAAATGTTTCCACCTAGTTGGAATCTCAGTTCTGTGAAATACCAAACTAAAAAGAATTTCCAAAGGTGTAGAAATGTGAGCTGCCACTCTCTCGAGAAAAGTGAGTGGGATATCATCAGGCGTAACAGAGGAGGAATAGGGCCATTTCGAAAGCAGTTACAAAATAGTATTACGATCAAAAGAAACGGAGTCATGCATTACTATTGACGATGAAATTGCATCCGAAACAGGTGCAACCGGAGATCTACACACGAACACCTTTTCAAAAGTGTCTGCAAGCAACTCTGCTTTCTCGTAGTCAGAGGTTAGAAATTCTCCTTTACTATTATACCAGGGTCCCACACCTTCTCTAGGCTTAATTCTGGTGCCTATGAACTTGAAAAACGCATTTCAATTGCCAGATTCAATTACCTTCTTCTCCACTGAAATGTTGAATTTGAACAGTTTTCTCTCAAAATTATTTGAAGCTTACCTATACCTAATCCAGTCCTCATCTAGGTTCGTTATCATAGCCTGCTTGAACATATCGTTTTTCAATTGAAGGAGTCGAAAAAGATAATAGGGTAAATTATTGGATGATAGAGGAACTTTACGGAGTGGCCCAAACATACTAATCACATGATTCAAAACAAATAGAAATGTCTCGTAGAGGCCATAAAACGGCCAAATTCTCACCGTCGACTGCGTACCACGCGCTGCGCGACCGCACGCGCGTCGGAAACAGACGAGTTTTGGCCGCCGCGCGACGAGTTTCAGCCGCCGCGCGGCGGCCAAAACTCGTCTGCTTCCGACGCGCGTGCGGTCGCGCAGCGCGTGGTACGCAGTCGACGGTGAGAATTTGGCCGTTTTATGGCCTGTACATGTCACTAACAGCAACACTACACCCAAACCAGCTCGTCAAGTCAATACTATCCAAATATGCTCCAATTATGTTGTAATTTGCAACTTTGAAATCCCATTGTATACGATGGCACGACTCACAGCAAGAACGACTCCGTCTTTTGCGCTACGAGCACACCAAGTTCGTACGGTGTCACCTTGAGAAGGCGGTGGTAGATCCTATACTAAGAGAAGTACCGCCCCCAGTCTGCACATCCGAGACTCAACTCGGAAGAAGGGCTAGATGCACACTCGCATTGCTGCGGTCACTCTACAATGTTTACGTCTCAAGTCAGCAAGATTGACGGCAGCAAATCTGATGTTTGCCCGGTCTGCGGTTCCGTCGGCCATGACACCGCACATTTATTTAACTGTCCGAAGAGACCTACCACGCTGACCACAATGGATCTATGGACGAATCCACTACAGGTCGCCCACTTTGTTCACCTATGACACCAACATGGGTTTCAAAAGGGTAAATCGACAATTTCGGCTATGCTGCAGTCACTTGATAATTGGACGCGTGCGCTGGACAATGATATAGGTGTGGATGTTATTTACCTTGATTTTTCCAAGGCATTTGACAGAGTTTATCATCGCAAATTAGTAAACAAACTGGAAATAGTGGGAATCCATCCACGTATAGTGGTTTGTATTCGTGCTTTTCTCACGGGTAGAACTTTCAGGGTAGGCTTAATAGTAAGTTCTCCTCTCCCTCTGCAGTCCTTAGTGGTGTTCCCCAGGGGGGAGTGCTTTCACCGATTCTCTTTAATATTTATACGTATGAACTTCCCTCGATCATATCCTTGAACAACGTCGGCTGTTCGGCATTCGCTGATGACTTCAAGTTGTATAAACCTATTTTGACAATGGACGATTCGGAGTGTTTGCAAAAAGCTCTTGATGATGTAGCCAAATGGTCGGATGAATGGAAATTGCCGCTTTCCAGCGAAAAGACTAAAGTGATGAAGCTTGGTAAGAGGCGAGTTAGTGGCTTCTATACTATCGACGGTTTGCAGTTGAGCGAGGTCAGCGAGATTAAGGACCTTGGTTTTCTTATGAAGGACGATCTTAATTTCGATGATCACTGCCTCCAGGTTGCGTCCACGGCTAATAGGATGATGCACAGCGCGTTTCGAGCACTATCAACTACTAATGCAAACGTGCTGACCGAGGTCTATAAAACGTACATACGTCCACTTATGGAGTATGGTACGGTAGTTTTTAATCCATACAAAAAGGGATCTATCGATGCGCTGGAGAAAGTCCAGAATACTTTCACACGTAGGGTTTACTTCCGGAAATCGTGGTGTCAGACGAATCGCAACGTGTGTCATGTCACCAGTAACGCCAAACTGGGTCTAACCACTCTAGAGCGCAGGAGAAGAAGGTTTGATATGATCCTACTATATATATTTTGGTAAATTTGTGTGTGCGTGTGTGTGTATGTATGTATGTATGTATGTGTGCGTTTCTCTGTGTGTTTGTTTGACCGTTTACTTTTACTTTCAAGTCAGGCGACCATACGAGTACGGCCTCAAGAGCGCGCAGAACGCCGTAGAGAGTGTGTGGGTCCTAAATGGGATTTCGCAAAAAGCCGTAGGACGTGTGCGGGACCCAGTGGTAGTGCGCCTGACGCCGTAGTAAGTGTGTGGGACCCAACTGGGAGTGAGCGGGACGCCGTAAAAAATGTGCGGGACCCAGGTGGTGCTGCGCAGGACGACGTAGAAAGCGTGCGAGACCCAAGGGACCGAAGAAACTGTGCGGGACCTCAGCTGTGCACCAGACGCCGTAGAAAATGTGTGGGACCCAAATGCGAGCGCTACGGACGCCGTAGAAAGTGTGAGTGGGACCCAAGGTAGAATGCGCCGGACGCCGTAGAAAGTGTGTGGGACCCGAATGCGAGCGCGCCGGACGCCGTAGAAAGTGTCCGGGACCCAAGTGGGAGTGCGCAGGACTCATAAAAAGTGTGCGGGACCCAAGTGGGAGTGCGCCGAACGCCGTAGAAAGTGTGCAACACCCAAGTGGGAGTGCGCATGACTCATAAAAAGTGTGCGGGACCCGAGGTAGAGTGCGCCGGACGCCGAAGAAAGTGTGCGGGACCCAAGTGGAAGTGCGCATGACGCCGTAGAAAGTGTGCGGGACCCAAGGTAGAATGCGCCGGACGCCGAAGAAAGTGTGAGGGACCCAAGTGGAAGTGCGCATGACGAAGTAGAAAGTGTGCGGGACCCAAGGTAGAGTGCGCCGGACGTCGAAGAAAGTGTGCGAAACCCAAGTGGGAGTGCGAAGGCCCCCGTAGAAAGTGTGCGGGACCCAAGGTAGAGTGCGCCGGACGCCGAAGAAAGTGTGCGGGACCCAAGCGGGAGTGCGCATGACGCCGTAGAAAGTGTGCGGGACCCAAGGTAGAGTGCGCGGCACGCCGTAGAAAGTGTGTGGGACCCAAGTGGGAGTGCTCAGAACGCCGTAGAAAGTGTGCGGGACCCAAGTGGAAGTGCGCATGACGCCGTAGAAAGTGTGCGGGACCCAAGGTAGAGTGCGCCGGACGTCGAAGAAAGTGTGCGGGACCCAAGTGGGAGTGCGCAGGACTCATAAAAAGTGTGCGAAACCCAAGTGGGAGTGCGCAGGACGCCGTAGAAAGTGTGCGGGACCCAAGGTAGAGTGCGCCGGACGCCGAAGAAAGTGTGCGGGACCCAAGCGGGAGTACGCATGACGCCGTAGAAAGTGTGCGGGACCCAAGTGGAAGTGCGCATGACGCCGTAGAAAGTGTGCGGGACCCAAGGTAGTGCGCCGGACGCCGAAGAAAGTGTGCGGGACCCAATGTAGAGTGCGCCGGACGCCGAAGAAAGTGTGCGGGACCCAAGGTAGAGTGCGCCGCACGCCGTATAAAGTGTGCGGGACCGAAGGTAGAGTGCGCCGGACGCCGAAGAAAGTGAGCGGGACCCAAGTAGGAGTGCGCAGAACGCCGAAGAAAGTGTGCGGGACCCAAGCGGGAGTACGCATGACGCCGTAGAAAGTGTGCGGGACCCAAGTGGAAGTGCGCATGACGCCGTAGAAAGTGTGCGGGACCCAAGGTAATGCGCATGACGCCGTATAAAGTGTGCGGGACCGAAGGTAGAGTGCGCCGGACGCCGAAGAAAGTGAGCGGGACCCAAGTAGGAGTGCGCAGAACGCCGAAGAAAGTGTGCGGGACCCAAGCGGGAGTACGCATGACGCCGTAGAAAGTGTGCGGGACCCAAGTGGAAGTGCGCATGACGCCGTAGAAAGTGTGCGGGACCCAAGGTAGTGCGCATGACGCCGTAGAAAGTGTGCGGGACCCAATGTAGAGTGCGCCGGACGCCGAAGAAAGTGTGCGGGACCCAAGGTAGAGTGCGCCGCACGCCGTATAAAGTGTGCGGGACCGAAGGTAGAGTGCGCCGGACGCCGAAGAAAAAGAGCGGGACCCAAGTAGGAGTGCGCAGAACGCCGTAGAAAGTGTGCGAGACCCAAGGTAGAGTGCGCCGGACGCCGTAGAAAGTATGTGGGACCCAAATGCGATCAAGCCGGACGCCGAAGAAGGTGTGCGGGACCCAAGTGGAAGTGGGCATGACGCCGTAGAAAGTGTGCGGGACCCAAGGTAGAGTGCGCCGGACGCCAAAGAAAATGTGCGGGACCCAAGTGGAAGTGCGCATGACGCCGTAGAAAGTATGCGGGACCCAATGTAAAGTGATCCGGACGCCGTAGAAAGTGTGCGGGACCCAAGGTAGAGTGCGCCGGACGCCGAAGAAAGTGAGCGGGACCCAAGGTAGAGTGCGCCGGACGCCGTAGAAAGTGTGTGGGAACCAAGTGGGAGTGCGCATGACGCCGTAGAAGGTGTGCTGGACCCAAGGTAGAGTGCGCCGGACGCCGAAGAAAGTGTGCGTGACCCAAGGTAGAGTGCGCCGGACGCCGTAGAAAGTGTGCGGGATCTAAGTGGGAGTGCGCCGGACGCCGAAGAAAGTGAGCGGGACCCAAGGTAGAGTGCGCCGGATGCCGTAGAAATTGTGCGGGGACCCAAGTAGGAGTGCGCATGACGCCGTAGAAAGTGTGCGGGACCCAAGGTGGTGCGCCGGACGCCGAAGAAAGTGTGCGGGACCCAATGTAGAGTACGCCGGACGCCGAAGAAAGTGTGCGGGACCCAAGGTAGAGTGCGCCGCACGCCGTATAAAGTGTGCGGGACCGAAGGTAGAGTGCGCCGGACGCCGAAGAAAGTGAGCGGGACCCAAGTAGGAGTGCGCAGAACGCCGAAGAAAGTGTGCGGGACCCAAGCGGGAGGACGCATGGCGCCGCAGAAAGTGTGCGGGGGGCAAGTGGAAGTGCGCATGAGGGCGTAGAAAGGGTGCGGGACCCAAGGTAGTGCGTATGACGCCGTAGAAAGTGTGCGGGACCCAATGTAGAGTGCGCCGGACGCCGAAGAAAGTGTGCGGGACCCAAGGTAGAGTGCGCCGCACGCCGTATAAAGTGTGCGGGACCGAAGGTAGAGTGCGCCGGACGCCGAAGAAAAAGAGCGGGACCCAAGTAGGAGTGCGCAGAACGCCGAAGAAAGTGTGCGAGACCCAAGGTAGAGTGCGCCGGACGCCGTAGAAAGTATGTGGGACCCAAATGCGATCAAGCCGGACGCCGAAGAAAGTGTGCGGGACCCAAGTGGAAGTGGGCATGACGCCGTAGAAAGTGTGCGGGACCCAAGGTAGAGTGCGCCGGACGCCAAAGAAAGTGTGCGGGACCCAAGTGGAAGTGCGCATGACGCCGTAGAAAGTGTGCGGGACCCAAGGTAGAGTGCGCCGGACGCCAAAGAAAGTGTGCGGGACCCAAGTGGAAGTGCGCATGACGCCGTAGAAAGTGAGCGGGACCCAAGGTAGAGTGAGCCGGACGCCGTAGAAAGTGTGGGGGACCCAAGGTAGAGTGCGCCGGACGCCGAAGAAAGTGAGCGGGACCCAAGGTAGAGTGCGCCGGACGCCGTAGAAAGTGTGTGGGAACCAAGTGGGAGTGCGCATGACGCCGTAGAAGGTGTGCTGGACCCAAGGTAGAGTGCGCCGGACGCCGAAGAAAGTGTGCGTGACCCAAGGTAGAGTGCGCCGGACGCCGGAGAAAGTGTGCGGGATCTAAGTGGGAGGGCGCCGGACGCCGAAGAAAGTGAGCGGGACCCAAGGTAGAAAGCGCCGGATGCCGTAGAAATTGTGCGGGGACCCAAGTAGGAGTGCGCATGACGCCGTAGAAAGTGTGCGGGACCCAAGGTGGTGCGCCGGACGCCGAAGAAAGTGTGCGGGACCCAATGTAGAGTACGCCGGACGCCGAAGAAAGTGTGCGGGACCCAAGGTAGAGTGCGCCGCACGCCGTATAAAGTGTGCGGGACCGAAGGTAGAGTGCGCCGGACGCCGAAGAAAGTGAGCGGGACCCAAGTAGGAGTGCGCAGAACGCCGAAGAAAGTGTGCGGGACCCAAGCGGGAGTACGCATGACGCCGTAGAAAGTGTGCGGGACCCAAGTGGAAGTGCGCATGACGCCGTAGAAAGTGTGCGGGACCCAAGGTAGTGCGTATGACGCCGTAGAAAGTGTGCGGGACCCAATGTAGAGTGCGCCGGACGCCGAAGAAAGTGTGCGGGACCCAAGGTAGAGTGCGCCGCACGCCGTATAAAGTGTGCGGGACCGAAGGTAGAGTGCGCCGGACGCCGAAGAAAAAGAGCGGGACCCAAGTAGGAGTGCGCAGAACGCCGTAGAAAGTGTGCGAGACCCAAGGTAGAGGGCGCCGGACGCCGTAGAAAGTATGTGGGACCCAAATGCGATCAAGCCGGACGCCGAAGAAAGTGTGCGGGACCCAAGTGGAAGTGGGCATGACGCCCTAGAAAGTGTGCGGGACCCAAGGTAGAGTGCGCCGGACGCCAAAGAAAGTGTGCGGGGCCCAACTCGATGAGCGCATCACGCCGTAGCAAGGATGCGGGACCCAAGGTAGAGTGATCCGGACGCCGTAGAAAGTGTGCGGGACCAAAGGTAGAGTGCGCCGGACGCCGAAGAAAGTGAGCGGGACCCAAGGTAGAGTGCGCCGGACGCCATAGAAAGTGTGTGGGAACCAAGTGGGAGTGCGCATGACGCCGTAGAAGGTGTGCTGGACCCAAGGTAGAGTGCGCCGGACGCCGTAGAAAGTGTGTGGGAACCAAGTGGGAGTGCGCATGACGCCGTAGAAGGTGTGCTGGACCCAAGGTAGAGTGCGCCGGACGCCGAAGAAAGTGTGCGTGACCCAAGGTAGAGTGCGCCGGACGCCGTAGAAAGTGTGCGGGATCTGGCGGGAGCGCGCGGGACGCCGAAGAAAGTGAGCGGGACCCAAGGTAGAGTGCGCCGAATGCCGTAGAAATTGTGCGGGGACCCAAGTAGGAGTGCGCATGACGCCGTAGAAAGTGTGCGGGACCCAAGGTGGTGCGCCGGACGCCGAAGAAAGTGTGCGGGATCCAATGTAGAGTACGCCGGACGCCGAAGAAAGTGTGCGGCACCCAAGGTAGAGTGCGCCGCACGCCGTATAAAGTGTGCGGGACCGAAGGTAGACTGCGCCGGACGCCGAAGAAAGTGAGCGGGACGCAAGTAGGAGTGCGCAGAACGCCGAAGAAAGTGTGCGGGACCCAAGCGGGAGTACGCATGACGCCGTAGAAAGTGTGCGGGACCCAAGTGGAAGTGCGCATGACGCCGTAGAAAGTGTGCGGGACCCAAGGTAGTGCGTATGACGCCGTAGAAAGTGTGCGGGACCCAATGTAGAGTGCGCCGGACGCCGAAGAAAGTGTGCGGGACCCAAGGTAGAGTGCGCCGCACGCCGTATAAAGTGTGCGGGACCGAAGGTAGAGTGCGCCGGACGCCGAAGAAAAAGAGCGGGACCCAAGTAGGAGTGCGCAGAACGCCGTAGAAAGTGTGCGAGACCCAAGGTAGAGTGCGCCGGACGCCGTAGAAAGTATGTGGGACCCAAATGCGATCAAGCCGGACGCCGAAGAAAGTGTGCGGGACCCAAGTGGAAGTGGGCATGACGCCGTAGAAAGTGTGCGGGACCCAAGGTAGAGTGCGCCGGACGCCAAAGAAAGTGTGCGGGACCCAAGTGGAAGTGCGCATGACGCCGTAGAAAGTATGCGGGACCCAAGGTAGAGTGATCCGGACGCCGTAGAAAGTGTGCGGGACCCAAGGTAGAGTGCGCCGGACGCCGAAGAAAGTGAGCGGGACCCAAGGTAGAGTGCGCCGGACGCCGTAGAAAGTGTGTGGGAACCAAGTGGGAGTGCGCATGACGCCGTAGAAGGTGTGCTGGACCCAAGGTAGAGTGCGCCGGACGCCGAAGAAAGTGTGCGTGACCCAAGGTAGAGTGCGCCGGACGCCGTAGAAAGTGTGCGGGACCTAAGTGGGAGTGCGCCGGACGCCGAAGAAAGTGAGCGGGACCCAAGGTAGAGTGCGCCGGATGCCGTAGAAATTGTGCGGGGACCCAAGTAGGAGTGCGCAGAACGTCGTAGAAAGTGTGCGAGACCCAAGGTAGAGTGCGCCGGACGCCGTAGGAAATATGTGGGACCCAAATGCGATGAAGCCGGACGCCGAAGAAAGTGTGCGGGACCCAAGTGGAAGTGCGCCGGACGCCGTAGAAAGTGTGCGGGACCGAAGGTAGAGTGCGCCGGACGCCGTAGAAAATGTGCGGGACCCAAGTGTGAGTGCGCAGGACTCATAAAAAGTGTGAGGAACCCAAGTGGGAACGCGCAGGACGTCATAGAAAGTGTGCGGGACCCAAGGTAGAGTGCGGCCGACGACGTAGAATGTGTGCGGGATCCGATTGGGAATGCGCAGGACGCCGTAGGAAGTGTGTGGGACCCGAGTGCGAGGGCGCCGGACGTCGTAGGAAGTGTGCGGGACCGAAGTGGTAGTGTGCGGGACCGAAGTGGGAGTGCGCCAGACGCCGTAAGGAGTATGCGGGATCCAAGTGGGAAAGCGCCGGACACCGTAGAAAGTGTGCGGGACCGAAGTGGATGAGCGCAGAACTTCAAAATCGTATTGTGCGTCTATAAGAGAGTGTATACCACCCCTTTCTTCACGTCCCCTCCCCCTTAACCACTCATTTCAATTGCTTAGCTGTTTATATGCACCAACCTTTCTAAATCGGGTTTATATACGATGGAAATATGAGTTAATCAAAATATGCATCCAGAAAACAAACATCATTATACTTCATTTGGCAATAAAAGTAGCAGGGTGTCGGTTGGTCATGGAGGCCTTTACTAAATCTCAAACAGCGGTTGTCTTTATCATGACAGAAATGAATATAAATGAACTACTACTTTAGGACCTCTTAGAACTAAAGAAGGGTCGGTGTGGAACTGCATAAGAAAGTAGGTTAGCAAGGTTTGCAAGGTTTGAAATGCTTAGTAACTTCTGATTGCTCGAGCGTTGTCGTCGAAACCAGCTCAAGGGCCGGCGCAACCGGACTCCAGCGACAGAGGCCGGCGTCAGCCGGCCGACGCCGCTGGTAATGATGTATAAGATCATTCATGGGAGTGCTGGTATCAAGGCTAGCCGGCTGTTCAACCTTAGACCATCAACAACTAGGGGAGCACCGGTGAAATTGGGCCTCATTGGGGCCAGGCGGAACGTACGACAGCACTTCTTTGTCAATAGAGCGGGGTCTGAATTCAATAAACTACTTCGGTCAGGTTTGATATTGGGGAAACTCAGTGAATTCAAAAAGACACTTGAGTGTTATCTGCTGCCCAGGAGTAATGTTTGTAAGATCTCTTTTCTTCATGGTGCCGGTGTATGCCTAATAGTCAGTTGATCCATTTATTGTTGTTCGACTGATTTTAGTGCTTCTAGTCTCTTAATTGCCGTTTGGGTATTTATTTCTGTTGTTGTCTTTGACACGGTTCTACCGTGTAATAAATCAAAACAAATCAAATCAATCAAAACCCTCGATGTGGCT
The DNA here is from genome assembly GCA_029168955.1 of Aplectana chamaeleonis. NCBI lineage: Eukaryota > Metazoa > Nematoda > Chromadorea > Rhabditida > Cosmocercidae > Aplectana > Aplectana chamaeleonis. Next base: position 712,546 of record JAPDOI010000231.1, read on the forward strand.
GCAAAGAAGAAGAAAAGTCGTAATTCTCACAACTCTTCGCGCGAGCGAGTCTGCTCCCTCCCTTTGTCATGCGCTCTCTCGCTTTCTCTAACCTCCGCACCGCACCAGCACGCGTAGAAACCATAAGAATATCGCGGTTTTACAGCCTTTACCGCACTCTCCGTTCTTGCACCACCACACCGCCGCCGACGCAGTCACGCCACTCGCCTCATTGTCATATTCCAACCCACTGATGATTTCCAAGAATGGGCTTCAAATAAGGCAGAATTTCGAAACGAAACAACAAATTTAAATCGCATTCATAAAACTCGAAAATTATTAGACCCAAACATAACAAGGGAACCAGAAGCAGGGTGGTGGCATAAAAAGGGTGAGGAATGAATGCAAATGACATAACGGATGACCTACCTGCCTTGTGCCCCGAAATAATTGAGCAAGGGAGGAATGTTTCCATTCAAAGCAAGATAGAACACTAATGTTCCGAAATGACGAGTTGAATGTAGAACACCAAAATCTTTTGCCTCCACAATACGGTCAAACACGGATTGAACAAACTAAAAAACGGATATATTCGCGAGATAAAGAGCTTAGTTCAGGAAAGGAGAAAGGATTACCTTGATAATTGACGCTATAGCATCTCCCACAATCACTAAACATAGAAGCAACACACCTTTATATAAGCTGGATCATCAGGCTCGTAGAACCAGCAGGCCCAATCAAGCACGAATTCATGTTCCTTCCTCGCTAAGGCATCCTGAGATCACTAATGTCAATAGACAAATCAGAGTTGTTGAAGCAGCGATGAATCGCAATGTGCAGTCTAGTGTTGGCCAATACAAGGGTGCGCACTACGGCAATACGTCGATATTATGGAATTGCACTCAAATGCACCACTCCATCACGGAGGTGCAAGTTCTGTTTAACGAAGTGGCACATCTCCAACCATACAACTGTTGCAAAATTCCTACCTGAAGGTGCGGGTCTTCGAACACAGGTGGAGGGAATACAGGTCGATTTGGTTTCTCGTAGTAGGTTCGATTCATTCTATCGTGCTCTTCTGGAGTAGACGTGCGCAATGTACCATCCACATCACGAACTACAACTGTACGATCCTGAACTTACAACTATGCATATGACAGACTCAGACAATTGCTGCATTCAATGCATAAGGAATACGCATTCAAGTCGAAGACAAGGCGGTTCCGAGCACATTCAGGGAACGTGCTGCCCTAAGAGCACGTGTTCCTATTGTGCTTCGAAATACAGGACGTGCGCAAACAAATAAAACGTTCAATGCGTGCATGATACACATCCAACTCGATGACGAAACGATTTTCCAAAAAAGGAAAGCATACGACGCACTCTTGAGACGGGATTAAGACTTCGGCAGCGTCACCGCTTCAATTACCCAAGTTTGCGGTACTTAACCTACCCGACCGCTGGAGGCTTCGCCAAACCGCTGGCGGCCCAAGACTTAGCTTGGCGAGGTGGCAGAGTCGTATAACGGTGTGCCGGCCGCGACGCGTGTCGGTGTGCTGCTACGATAGCGCTCGACTACACTAAAACACGTGATCCTGCAGTTAAATTTTGCAGCACGTGCTGCTGTTTGGAGCACGTGCTCCTGCGACAGAGCCTTTCCATGGGTGTGGTCACTGAAGTTGAATGTATATTGAACACGCATTGAATGCGGCGATTTTCTGAGGAAGTAATCAAGAAAACGTGAGAATAACATAACTTACAGTGGACACGGATCGCACTGATACTTTGCGCTCTTTATTGTGCGATGGCATAAACTCGGCACGTGGTTATAACATATGCGCACCGAGTTTCCGTCAACGCACAAGCATCACAAAGTATCAGTATACTATTCCACGTACTGGACTCAAGATTTTCGCCCAACCTTGGTGGATGAGGTTTACTTGGTGATTGATAAGCGAAACTTAACAACCTTTGGTCGATATATGTGCGTGGTGGGGGTTAAAGCTCCTGATTTGGAAAAAATTTGTTCTGAGAAATTTAAAAGGTTGCGAACAGATTCGATCCGTTTTCCAGAGGATTACAATATGTTAAGGTAGATATAATATCATTCAGTCACCGTAACATATTGCAACCAGCGACAATACTTCCGCTGTTGGAGAACGCATATAGGAAACACGATCAGATACCCCCAAGAGACACGAACTACAACGGGGCTGCCGAGATGCCGTACGCTCGTGCCGTAGCAGTGTGGAGGAACGAAGGCCACCGCAGTGCAAAGCTGGCTGCAGCTCTCCTGGGGATTCTTCTACAAATGGCCGACGTCGAAAGGATTCCAGAACCTGCTCAGAAGAAGAAGTACCCATGTGCCACAGGCGACAGAGATGTCACTTAGAATGGAACCGGCGTCCAATGTTTTGGATGCCAAAGGTGGGTGCACTTCTCTTGTTCGGGTCTCAGTTCTGTGAGGCGCCACGATTCTTCCTTTCGTTGTATTGTGTGCTCCGCCTCCAGTAACTCTAACTCCTCGTCGACTAACCGCCCCTTATCTATTGTACACATCAATCTCAACAGCCTTCGCGCCCAACTTTCTGAATTATCTCTCTTTGCCCGTACTCATCACCCGGATGTAATCATGGTTCAGGAAACCAAACTCTCTCCCTCTGCTACCTCTCGGTATCCAAAAATCCCGGGCTATACTGCTTATCATACTCCTAGGTCATCTCAAGGAGGCGGAGTCTCTACTTTTGTTCTGTCCTCTCTTCCCTCTCACATCATTCCAAACACTCCAGTGGATGGCACTCTCGAAGACATCCCCATCCATCTACCTCTAAAAACCCCACTTTCTCTTTTCAATATATACATTCCTCCCGCCACATCCTGTCCATCAACATATAACCCTTTCCCACTTCTCAAGCAGCTGTTTGACTGCTCTCTCTCTCTCTCTCCCTCAACTGTCTTTGAGGGCGACTTCAAAGCTCACACATTCTGCTCGTCGCTCGATTCTGATGCTAGAGGAAAAGAAGTGGAAGAATGGGCGGAAGAGTGCGATCTGGTTATCTTAAACGATGGCCAGCCCACTCGTGTCCCTGCCAACGACCAATCATCTAGCCCAGACATCTCCCTCGTCTCTTCCAATCTCTCTAGTGCTTGCTCTTGGTCTACACCCACAACTCTTCCCAGTGATCACATTCCTGTCTTTGTCAATATCGATCTCTCTAACTCTCTTGCTCCCTATACTGGTGTTCGTCATCGTTCTTATCTTAATTTAGGCCTTGCAGACTGGGACCTGTTCAGTGAGGTTGCACTCCGCCAAGCGGCCGAATATCCGTGGAATGGCAATGTACACCAGAAGGAGCGCCACCTCTCTGATGCCATCAGGAAGGTGATGAAAGCTGCGATCCCTTAAGGTCGTGTCAAGACCTTCTTTCCCAATGTCACCAGGGAGACACTGCAGAAGATAAGGACAGGGGACGCAAAGAGAGCTGCAGATCATCTTGACCCGGACATCGCTGCGCTGGATGATGAGATCAGGAGGGACCTTGACAGGCATAAGAAAGAAACTTGGGAAAATTTCACTGAGAAGATGAACTTCAGAAATGATGCAGCAGCAACGTGGAAGGCTTTGAAAAGGATCTCCGGAAAGTTCACCTCCGCCAACAATTCCACGATTGAATTTGAAGGTGGAGTCTTCAAATCAGGGAAGGAGACCGCAAATGCTCTTGGGAAGCATTTTTTCATCACTAGAACCAAAAGAAAGAAGCAGAATAGAATGACTGTACGGAACTCTGTAAATTGACACTCATGGATGTAGATGAAGCAGTCACGCCTGCACAGGTCGAGAAGGAGATAAAGCAGATGAGTAACTCGAAGGCAATACGGCCGGACGGTTTGAGCCCAGCAGTCCTGAAGACTGCCCAGTGAACTACTGCCCCTTCTTGCTGACGTCATAAATACATCGTTTCGTGTCTGTACTTTACCCCAAAACTGGAAAGAGACTCAAGTTATTCCACTGCCGAAGCCGGGATAGTCACCATCCACCACTGTGCGTCTCCGATATGTTACATGTATCTTAAATGATCTCAGATAAGTCGCAAGTAACTTACATCGGCTCAGATATGCTACAAGTAACTTGTTTTCGATTTCTGAGAGGACACTTTGTGCACTGCGCCTCCGATATGTTACAAGTAACTTAAATGGCACAATATAAGTCGCAAGTAACTGAAATCGGAAGAGAAGATATTTCCAAGGGGGATGTACGACGCACTTGCGGGGTCGGGCTTACGACTGGCGTTGCTGTTGGTTCAAATACCCAAGTTTGAGGTACTTGACCCCACACCAGCAGGGAAGACCCCGCACAACATTAACTTTGCGAAATGTGTGGTCTGGGACGCGCTCTCTGTGTCGCGTGTCGTCTGCGTCACGTGATGGCCACCCATAGTGAAAATATGTATAACTGTAAGTTACATGCAACATATGTGTAACTTACATGTAATATAAATTTAAGTTACAAGTAATATAAATGTATGTTAAATGTAGGATAAATGTAAGTTACTTGAGACATTCAAGTAAGTTACATTTATATCACAAGTAACTTGTTTTGATTTTTCTGAGTAAAGGGTACCGGCCGATCAGTCTGCTCTCACCCATCGCCAAAGTTGCCGAAAAACTGGTTGTGGAGGAGCTCGCCGAGCATAACAGCCAACAGCAGCACCAACATGGTTTCCGTAAATTACACTCCACCACTAAGGCCTTGTTGGAAATTGTGAGCTGTGTTCTGGACGACTTCAATGCCATCAAACCCCAACGTACTGTTGGTGTGGCCCTCGACTTAACGAAGGCATTTGACAGTGTCAATCTAGGCCTACTATCAGAGAGTCTGTTGAAGTCAACCATTAAGCCGTGGCAGAAGCGGTGGATAACTGTCTTCACTAAAGGACGTCGGGCAAATGTGCTATTCCTGGGACATGTTTCCAATAGCATCCCCATCGCCGCTGGTGTCCCTCAAGGAGTTTTATCGCCTGCACTTTTCAGTTTATATCTTCAATATCTGCCCGTTTCCCCTCGAGACATCAAGGTCGTTGCACACGCGGATGATATTACTATTCTGTGCCTAGATCGCGACATGAAGGTAGCCGTCAGTAAGATCAATGACTGCTTGATCGAGTTGAAATTCTTCTTCGATCGCAAAATGCTCAGTCTCTGCCTCCAAATCATCTGCCACCGTCTTTTCCACCGATAATGCAGAGCACAGCGTCCATCACATGGTGAAATGGAACGAAACTCAATTGCCGGCCACCCGATTCCCCAAGCTACTTGGGCTCGTGTTCGACCCTTCGTTGAAGTTTCATAAGAACACTGAGCAGAAGCAAGCCATAGTGAAAACGAGACTCAACGTCCTACGTGCTCTCGGTGGAACGTCCTGAGGATGCAATAAAGAAACGATCCTGACCACGTATAAGGCTATTGTGCAACCCGCCTTGGAGTGCGCTGCGCCAGTCTGGCAGCACATCGTGTCGGAGACCTCTTGGTCCAAGCTGCAGCTCGTCCAAAATTTTGCTCTGCGAATTGCAACAGACTGTTCTAAGAGCTCTCCCATTGAGCACTTACACGCCGAAGCTCGCATATTGCCAGTAAGAGACCACTGCCAACTCCAGGCGCCACAAATGTACATTAACATCGTGAAGCAGCCGAATCATGCATCGCGAAGAGTACTAAATCCGGTGAGAGAGATAGATGTATCAGAAAGCCTTTCGCCGATGCTCCGTCGAAAGTAGACGTGCCAAGATGGACAGAAGGACAACAAGAACGCCTCCGTCTCTTGCGCGCGGAGCATACCCGATTCGTGAAGGAACACTTGAGCAGAGTTGCCATAAACTCCGTCCTGGGAGTCGCACCTCCGAATGTCAGCGAGACCGAGATAGAACTTGGCAGGCGTGCCAGGTGCACCCTTGCATCGTTACGCTATGGACACTCCTCATGCTTATGTCATATTTGCATAGGATTGATAACAGCAAACCTGACGAGTGCCCTGATTGCAGTAGTCAAGGGCATACTGCTGTGCACCTGTTCAATTGCCCGAAGAGACCGACTACTTTAACGACAATGAATCTGTGGACGAACCTTACGCTAGTGGCCGCGTTTCATAACCTGTGACAGAGCCCCTCTGTGGCTGCAAAGAAGAAGAAGAAGAACTGCAGCGGGGCTTGGCCTGTGTTGAATCGGTTTGGGTGGGTTTCGGCGTTTCAACTGTTCTCAATCTGAAGCTCTTGAGAAGCGTTGTTAAAAGTAGGACTGAAGGCAGCGCTTGACCATGTAGTTTTGCCAGTGAATTGTTTCGACGGTTTTTTAGGCCTCTTATCACGAATATCGTGATTAAAGAAGAAATTATGGGTGAAATGTATTTTCTTCATCTCTGTTATCATCTATACTATCTGAGATTTATCTCAGCTTCTTGCTCTCACAACATATCCCACTTTGTTTTGTATTGAAGATATGGCGCAGAGATGAATAGCGATAACAAGATGCATATAAGACAGCTGAAGAAGGATGATCCATCAGAGCCTGGTTCGGTGCATAGCGATGTTGGTGCATGATTATTCCGATGCATGAAGCATTTCTCATCCTTATCATTCGTTTCTTGCCGTATTGTGTTCATTTTTGCTGTATCGTATCATTATATTGTTATGTTGTTATAGTTGATTCGGTTTAATTACCCAAGTTTGAGATAAACGTTAGAATCATCGCGTGGCAGCAACAACAACAGAGTGGTTTCTGGTTATTACATGGTGCATCGGCCGGGAAACAAACCCGGGCCGCCCGCGTGGCAGGCGAGCATTCTACCACTGAACCACCGATGCCTAAGCAGACCACGACCACGACCACCGACCACGAGCTTCAACAGCCACTGCATTACGGAACGCTCCACATCGATCGAAAAACTTCTCAACATACCTACTAGAGAGCTTTTATTCGAATTCGAAGCAAGATGGAAACTCCGCTTTGAGGAAAGCTATGTGACGATCCTGAAGATTTGTCCTGCTCAGCCGTTCCGCTCTGCAATCGACTGCACGATATGTTCGGCAAACATACCCAATCCAGAATGCTGGCCCCTCTCGGCCATAGCCGTGTTGGACATACTGCTGTACCTAGTTATCGCTCTATGCTACACCATATGCTACGTGCCGGTCACAGTGGGCAAACCATTCAGACTCCCTTTCGAAGGTTTCTGTGAACTCCTCTACTTGCTGGGCTACGCAATCGTCGAGTGCGCGGGAGGAACAGCCCAGTGCTTACAACGTCTAAGAAGACAACCTAGTAGGATTCTCGAAGGTTTAGCGCTGATGATTATTCTTGGTGGGAGTGACGCGTGCCAAACTGTCAACATTTTTTTCTCATCAGATGCGGACCTGTAACGCGTCGGGAGACCAAGTTTTCTGCAACTCAGAAAAGGGATCGGCCCTCAAAATCAATCCTTTCAAAAGAGTCAACAGAATTCGAAATCACTGGAGTCCTGAAGTACATCCACAGCGCCCACGAAGGCTTATGGCACGCGCTCCGTCACCGACACAACACCACATCAGAAGCCAGACATTCGACACATCATCGGCATTTACCTGCACTGGCATAAGACTGTCATGATAGCGGTTATTGTAGTCGCAGTAGCACTTCTCATCAGCCATCAGTACATAATATCGGGATGTAGGATCCTTGTTTGCATGAGCTTCAAAGCTGCCATCGGAATCACTGCATGCGCAACCAAAATGGCCGTTCGAATCGCATATTGTGTTGGTCGCATAGCCCTCAACGCCGTCCGTTTCAAGCACGTCAGAAAACATAAGTAGAAACTGCTTTGAACAGATAATGGTGCATTAATGACAACAAACAGTGCATGATTCCTCACATCCTTATACGCTCCCAAAGGAACTCGTCGATCTAAAGGAGTACGGTGGGCCATCACATCGAGGCGGGCAGTATCACGAATATCATGATTAAAGAAATTATGGGTGAAATGTATTTTCTTCATATCTGTCATCATCTATACTATATGAGATTTATCTCAGATTCTTGCTCTCACAACATATCCCACTTTGTTTTGTATTGAAGATATGGCGCAGAGATGAATAGCGATAACAAGATGCATAAAAGACAGCTGAAGAAGGATGATCCATCAGAGCCTGGTTCGGTGCATAGCGATGTTGGTGCATGATTATTCCTATGCATGAAGCATTTCGCATCCTCATCATTGGTTTCTTGTCGTATTGTGTTTATTTTTGCTTTATCGTATCATTATATTGTTATGTTGTTATAGTTGATTCGGTTTAATTACCCAAGTTTGAGATAAACGTTAGAATCATCGCGTGGCAGCAACAACAACAGAGTGGTTTCTGGTTATTACACCTCTGATAACGGCGAGCTTGCAGAAACGTCTGGCCAATTAATCCGATTCCACCGTTTGAAACCTGGTTCGGCACAGAAGTGAATGAAATATACCCCAAGGAACCCCCCTGGGCGATGATTGAGAGCATCTCTAGAGTCCAAGAAGTGGCTCACTTCTCCAGATTTATTCAAGCAAATATGGTAGCCGGCCGACATCCGATACTTCAGCAAAACTGCGCAAAGGGAAATCAGCTAATAGAGCATGGTGAGAGACGAATTCGGCTACGAAAACGCACCTGATCAGTGGCGTCGAATGTAATATCCGTGAAAATAAACTTGGACCTATCAAATCCTTGAATTTCAGGATCTCTCGAGAGGATAGATACCTTAAAAAGCTAAATTTGAGACCAGCCTTTGCACCGATTGTGAAAAAGCTACCTCTTCAGATCGCGGTTCCTTTAATGGTATGAGACTGAGAAATCGCTGAGCTTCTTCACTCATTTTGCTCATAGTCTGAAATATTTTGTATGCATAGGATATGATAAATCCAAATGGGGAGCATAACAATTTCGGCCCATATCGGAAAATGGGGAGGGAATTGAAAAGATTTCGTAAAACTTTAGTCACTATGCGGAGGGGATCGTAGCTGCACTAATGTCCGAAACAACGGCCTATTTGATCCCGCAAAGACACACCTTCACAAAAAGGAAGGGCCCTCGTACTACACACTGGAGCAAGACGAAAATAAATGCATAGCGGTGATACATCTCTGCTCTGAGATTTGCGAACAATTTTTGGTTCAACTTCTCTCGCACCCTCTATAAAACGTCGTAATTCACATCATTCGAGGCGCGAGCGGCGCGCGCGACGCCTCGGCCTCCGTCTGCTCTACGCTCTCTCACTGTCTCTGACCTCCGCTCCGCACCAGCACGCGTAGGAACCAAGTTAATTTCGCCGTTTTATAGCCTGTACGTTCACGAAAAAAGAGCTGAAAAGGTTGCTGGCTGAAATGCTCGTCTCCACTATGTTCTCAAAACGCCTTGAGTGTTACCATCCAAACGGTTAGAGCACCGAAAAGATGGTACCAAACTATCTCTACCCCATTCTACTCCTTAGAAACAGGCAAAAAATAGAGAGCAGAGAATTTCCTTGTTTAGCGCCGCTGCATTTTCGTACCAGACAACCACTATAAATCAGAATTAGACATTACTCCCTTGATCGATTTTCACGGCATTTCCTGATAACTGCGCCTCTGATGACAGTGATGTCGACGTCCGCTGCCTAATTCAGTTTCGTGAAAAAATCGTCTGGCCCGAACGTTGGCTATGGCGGCCAAAAAGCCTTGGACGCCCGACAACACGAGGAACAAAAATAAACGTCCTTCCATCAGGGCGTAGTCACCAACAGGAGTTGGTGTTCAAGCAGGTCCGAACACTACATGGAAAAAAGTAAACTTCGAAAAAAAGTAGGGAGACCCCATGACTCGAAGCTAACCGTCACGGCGGCTGCGGGAGGTGCAACTCATATTTTTTCTCATTTGTGTACACTAGAATTCGTCGAAATGCGCGAATGTGCATTGAGATTAGCCTCATCTTTCTGGAAACAGAGACCTTATTTGGACCTTTTCCTACCAAAATCGGTTAAGTTGTGTTTTTCAGGGGTGACGAACAACTCGTCCACCACCTCCACTTCAAAGCACTGATAAGCAACCAAAATTGGGATCCGCTATTCTTTTAAAGCAATGAAGTCTCCCACACGCACACTGAACCTTACCCTCTCGGAGGTTTCAATCCCCCACCCCGAAACCGGGGAGCACCTGCGGACATGAACGAGTTACACCCCGCAGCCGCCGTGATGGTTAGCTGCGACTGACCCCATGCAAGTGGACGAATTCCAATCAAGAAATGCTTCATGATGCATACTGGTGTACTCCAATAGAAAAGCAGCAATACGCGATTCGCGTCACTTTGTGGACAGAGTCAAGCGGGAAGTTGCAAATTTTTTTGAAATCAGAGCGACCCCGCCACAATTTTTTTCCAAAATCCTAGCTTTTTGCGACCCCCGAGGCTATCTGCCCCAAATTTTCATCTTTAGTCCGAAAATTTTGCGGCCCCCTAACCTTCATTTTCGGGCCAACATTTTGCGACCCCCTTCCCCGTTGCGAAATTTCGCAACTCCGCTTGACCCTGTTTGTACAACACACCTGAGCAAGCCTATCCTCTGTCATCAAAGCATAGTGAGACCGTTGTTGAATCTCTGTTCTCCTTGTTCTGAACACCTGAAGTGAGATCGTCCATTATAGCAAGTCGCGCAAGAAAATGAGATATATGGTGGAGCCCACCAAGAGTGTCTCATTTACCTATCAATAAGAAGCGGTCGGCTGGGGATCAACGTACATGAATCCCATACCAGCACGCTCGATAACGATTGAGCGAGAGCGGTTATGCTGCAACGAGTTTAATTTTCATTCATCTCCAATCGACCGCGTCTCATTGATAAGTAAATGAGACATTCTTGGTGGACTCCACTATATCTACCTTCTTTTCAAGATCCATCCCAGTCAACTCAGCTAACAGCTGTTGAACTTCGGGACTTATGAAGAGTTTCTCGACATCAGTGGTTTTAGATAATTCAGGTTCAGCTCTGTGATGGAAAATCGTTTAAACAAAAATACAAGCAAATAGAGACGCACAACTGGGAAACTATAGACTAGACGAGTACGGTCCTTTTTTGAAATGGTGAGCAGCACCATCAATTCTTCAACCCGTGGAAGTTACCGGTAGTATTCGTGCAAGCACAACGCGTTAACCCCAGCACAACAACAAAGGGTATTTTGAAGTTTTGGGACCACACTCGTTCAGTGGTTTATATCGAAAATGAAACATACTGTGCTTTTGTTAACCACGCCGAGGCGAACCTGTACTCCTCGGTTTGAACGAAATTTAAGCGCAACAGCTGCCTTGCAAGTTTATACATTTTGATTCCTGAAAATTGCTGATGAAATACCAACATGAAGAGTATGTTAAAACCAGCTCGCACTCCAAGTTTTACGCCCTGATATTTAGCAGTCATCTTCATTCAAATTGAAGCCTGAGTTTCTACGAAAGTAAAGAGACAAAAACTGCAGTTTTTTGAAAGCTGGATCAAAAACAGGCCCGAGCCAAACGAAGACACTTTTTCTTTGTAAAGCACACGCCATTATTGCGACAATAGGAGAAGAAAACGAAGAAAAAAGAGAACGCGTTTGAAAATATATTGCGCGAACCGTAACCTTCGCCGTCGGATATAATGCAAGAGCCTGTCGGCTGCGTACATCCACACCTTGATTGACGCCGGATCCGAAATTTGTTGAGAAGAGCTGCCCGAATATATGATGTGAAATCATACCTATTACATGACGGGTGCCATGTGAAAGACAAAATAACGAAGCTAACGCAGCAGGGGAGTTTGGCAACGCCCGTGACTGCGTAGTATATAGTGGAGTCCACCAAGAGTGTCTCATTTACTTATCAATAAGAAGCGGTCGGCTGGGGATCAATGTGTATGAATCCCATACCAGCACGCTCGATACCGATTGAGCGAAAGCGGTTGTGCTGCAATGAGTTGCATGTTCATCGATCTCCAATCGACCGCTTCTCAGTGATAAGTAAATGAGACACTCTTGGTGGACTCCACTATACTTGTTATCCGAAGATAATTTTTCGGATAATGGATCGATTCGGATAATGCCGATTTAAAATTTTCCGGATATTGGTTTGTTTCAGATAATGCGCTTTCTCAAATTTTCGAATAATGGATCGATTCAGATAATGCCATTTTCCAATGATTCGGATACGGATATCCGGTCGGATAATTTCGGATACTTTCGCAACGAGGTTGAGACAAAACGGCGGAAAATTAACCAGGCACTCATGGCGAGCCTTTGAAAGCATCCATAATTGAGGTAGCCTTCATTTCCCCGCTACTCGCACTTTTCTATATCACTATCATAGAAGCGGTGCGGTTTTGAGAATGATTTCTTCATCCTCACGGTTGAATTTTTCAAAAAAGAACCGTTTCGCACCTACGATACTGATAATACGACTGCGAGTAGCTCGGAAATGAAGGATATATCGTCGATTAATGCTCGAGAGATCGCCGCGTCGAGCACATGGGGCACGCACGCAAACGAGGAGGTAGTGATGGGATCATTACCTTCTCGCTTGCGTGCGTGCCACATGTGTTCGACGCGGCGCTCTCTCGACCAGTGATCCACCATATACATATTAATAAAAATATGAACACAAATCTTCAATTACTCTATCGTCGTTGGAAGGCACAGTATTATCCATACACAGGTTTTTCAGGACAACTAATAAGTAAAAGGTATGTATGCAAAGCGACTATACAAAAAAACTTCTACACTGAATAACTAGCCACTTGGTCATCTCGCTTGACCACGCCCACTTTTCCGCTTCTTCTTCTTCTTTGCAGCCACATCGAGGGTTTTGTCATAGGTGAAGAAACTGGGCGACCAGTAGTGGATTCGTCCATAGATCCATTATGGTCAGCGTGGTAGGTCTCACCGGACAGCGAAATAAATGTGCTGTATCATGGCCGATAGTACCGCAGTCCGGACAGACATCAGATTTGCTGCTGTCGATTTTGCTGACGTAGGACATGAGCATTGACGAGTGACCGCAGCGCAACGATGCCAGTGTGCATATAGCCCTTCTTCCGAGTTGAGTCTCGGATGTGCAGACTGGGGGCGGTAGTTCTCCTAGTATAGAATTTACCACCGCCTTCTCAAGACGACACCGTACGAACTTGGTGTGCTCCTCGCGCAAAAGACGGAGTCGTTCTTGCTGTGACTCGTGCCATCTCTGCAAGTTAACTTTGCATGGAGCATCGGCAAATGGCATTCTTTTGGCTCTCTCTCTCTAACGGGGTTAAGCACTCTCCAGGACGGGTGGTTTGGTTGCTTAATAATATTGATTCGTAATTGTTGGGCTTGCAGCTGACAGTGCTCCTTCACAGGCAATAGACGGGCTTCGGCATGCAGATGCTCGACTGGGGAACTCTTTGCACATCCGGTGGCAATGCGAAGAGCGGCATTTTGTACGCGTTGCATCTTAAACCAGGAAGATTCTGAAACTAGATGCTGCCAAACCGGTGCGGCGTATTCCATGGCTGGCTGAAGAATCGCCTTATACGTCATGAGTATCGTTTCCTTGCTGCTACCCCATGAGGTACCGCCTAGGGCCCTGAGAACATTGAGTTTGGCTTTAACGACAGCCTGCTTCTGCTCGGTATTTTTATGAAACTTGAGCGACGGATCGAGCACAAGACCGAGCAGTTTTGGAAATCGAGCAGCAGGCAGACGGTCTCCATCCCACTCTACCTCCGGATGAGCTCTGTGCTCGGATGGGTCCGTTGTGAGGACGGATACTGATGATTTCGATGCGGAGATCTTTAGCATCTTGTCGTCGAAGAACCTCTTCAGCGTCTTCAGGTACTCGTTGATCTTGGTGGCGGCTACCTTTATATCCCGGTCTCGACACATGATTGTTATATCATCGGCGTAGGCGACAGTCTTGATATCCTGTGGTGGTTCAGGCATATCTTCTAGATACAGACTGAAGAGAGCTGGTGATAAAACACCGCCCTGGGGGACTTTTCCGCTCCGCAAAGACTCTTCCGATTTCGGAAAGAGGAGGAATATCCTGGGTTGATGCACTAAATAGAAGGCGGTACGGAAAATGGGCGTGGCCTAGTGCAATTTCATCCGACTTTATCCAAAAATTATCCGATTTTATCGGATTTTCGACCCTTCGGATAATGGTTCGATTCAAATAATGCGTTTTTCCGAATTTTTGGATAATGGATCGACTCAGATAATGCCATTTTCCAATGATTCGGTTACGGATATCCGGTCGGATAATTTCGGATAACTTCGGAAACTTTCGCAACAAGGTTGAGACAAAACGGTGAAAAATTAACCAGGTACTCATGGCGAGCCTTTGAAAGCATCAGTAATTGAGGTATATACATATTAATAAAAATATGAAAACATTGGTGGATAGTTTGACTGTAGCAGGCACGAGGTGGTATGGTTTTATTGTAGACTAAAGGCGTCGGCAGAGTGGAAAATCTGCGAGCGAGCGAGTTTGCGAGAAATGATGAAGGGTGGGGAGCACTACGCAGTTCGACCGCGCACGCGACCGCACCGCATAGGCTGTGACGGAGGGGGGTGCGCAGAGTGTCTTGCCCGTCGCGGAAATCGCAATTTCGCGGCGAAGCTCGCTGCGAAATTGCGAGACGATTGTGATTTTCAAGCGATTTTGCGAGTTGCTGCCAAGTTCCGCGCTCCATTGCTAATACTTGTGCTCCATTACCATCCTCTATTTAAATGTCCACGATTTCTACCCCTTTCTCTCTCCCTTGTTCTCATTCCTTCTTTCTGCTATATTTTCAGAGTGCTAAGGCCCCGGTCAGACTCGGTCGAAAAACCTGCTGAGTCCGGGGTGGAAAAACCTGCTGAGTCCCACTGAGTCCGGTTGCCCCCAGCGCCAACCAACTCCTCTGCGAAACACGCAATTGATAGTGACGATTATCACCTCAGCTGTGAATCGGAACGTGTTTGGTGGCAGATTTTTCTTGTTTTCAACATGTCTGAATCTGATTTCCGTATCAGCAGCAGGTGGGGCAGAGCGCTGACGATGAGAGTCGAGATGCGGCGGGACTCGGCAGGTCTCAGTCGGCCGAAAAAATGCACCCAAATCACGTGAAAAATACCTATATCGACCGGGTGGGACTCAGCGGGACTCAGTCGGTGTATTGGCCCCGCCCTTGTACGCATGAGAAATATCAGTATCGACCGGGGGGATTGCGGTGGGCATCAGACGGTCGCAGTCGGACTCAGTGGGTTGATTTTTTCCCACCCGTTTTCCACGAATTCGATGCGTATCGACCGGGTGGGACTCAGTAGATCCACCGACTATGACGGGGGCCTAAACTATTTTGGGGGTTGGCACTCAAGATTAAAGGAGAAATGGATGATACTGATCTCAGAAATCGGGCTCCATGACATTGCTCACCTGCGTGCGTACGCGTCACGGCCCGGTGAGTGTCGCGCGCGCGGCCAACGCGGAAGAGTCGTGTGGGAGAGTCATCTGCACCATATACGGCAAAACAGTTATCGTTAGCTGCATAAAACGAACACAGCAACTCAAATAGTGCCTCTAAGCATGCTCCTTTACTTGATTTCACTTATATGCTGGGATGTCGCGACGCCGCCCTTCCCGCCGCATGCGACGCTCACCGACCGCGACGCAGAACGCACGGGTGAGCAATGACCGCTCCCCCAGAAATCGATCTAATTTCATGATTTTTTTTTAGGAAATTACGAATGACAACGCTATCAAATATCTAATAACGAAAGAATTTTTCATTTTCATGGATTAATCTTTTCATTTCTATGGGTAAATCCTGAGTGCCCCCCCAACTAGTTTTGCACCTAGTTTCAGCTTCAGTTTCTTTTCTGGGGCGCGTTCCAAGATTTTATACCAACCATAGTAATTAATGATGGTATATGAGGCCTCATGAAATGGATATGGATAAATTTCAGTCTATCATTTGTTAAATATCCCTTCTTCTTCTTCTTTGCAGCCGCAGGAAGGTTTTTGTCAAAGGTTCAAGAAACGGGCGACTGAAACCGGATTCGTCCACAAATCCATTGTTGTAAGAGTGGTAGGCCTCTTTGGGCATTCGAATAGGTGTTCAGTTGTGTGGCCACGGCTACCACAGTCCGGGCACTCGTCCGGCTTACTGCGATCGATCTTATGCAAGAATGACATCAGCATAGGGGAATGACCGCAGCGTAACGAGGCAAGGGTACTTCTAGCCCGCCTACCGAGTTCCATCTCGGTGTCGCTGACTATGGGTGGTGCGATCCCCAATATGGGATTGACGGTCATCCTACTCAAGTGATCCCTGACGAACTTGGTGTGCTCCGCACGTAAAAGGCGCAGACGATCCAGTTGGGAGTCCGTCCATCTTTGTATATTAACTTTCTCGGGAGCATACACAAAAGGCCTTCTGATATGTCTCTCTCACGGGATTCATGATCCTTCTTAATGGGTGGTCAGGCTGCTTGACAATGTTAATAACCAGTTGCTGCGCTTGGAGTTGGCAGTGCTCTTTAACTGGCAGAATTCGGGCTTCAGCATGAAGATGTTCCACTGGGGTGCTTTTAGCTCACCCTGTGGCAATCCGAAGAGCAGCATTTTGGACTCGCTGCATCTTTGTCCACGATGAATCCGATATCATGTGCTGCCATACCGGTGCAGCGTACTCCAACGCCGGCTGCAATATTGCCTTGTAGGTGGTCAAAATTGTCTCCTTGCTACTTCCCCACGACGTTCCTCCCAGAGCTCGTAGGACGTTGAGCTTTGCTTTCACTGTAGCCTGTTTCTGCTCAGTATTCTTGTGGTACCTCAACGAAGGATCCAATACTAGGCCGAGCAGCTTAGGAAAACGTGCAGCAGGCAGACGAGCTTCTTCCCAATTCACAACGGGGTGAGCGCAGTGTTCCTTAGGGTCAGTGGAGAAAACTGATACAGATGATTTAGCGGCAGAGACAGTGAGCATCATATCATCGAGAAAGTTCTTCAGAACGATGAGGTAGCTATTGATCTTACGTGCAGCTACATTAATGTCTCTGTCCCGGCACAAGATGGTGATGTCATCCGCATACGCAACGACTTTGATGTCACTTGGGGAGGGACGGGCAAATCTTCCAGGTAAAGACTGAACAGAGCAGGCGATATGACTCCTCCTTGAGGGACACCGGCAGCGATCGGGATGCTATTAGAGACATGTCCCTGAAACAGCACTTTTGCTCGGCGCCCTTTGATGAGTGCTGTAATCCATCGCTTCTGCCAAGGCGGGATGGTGGACCTCAATAGCTTCTCAGACAGTATGCCCAAGTTGACAGTGTCAAACGCCTTCGTGAGGTCCAGGGCTACTCCAACAGTGCGTTGAGGCTTGGTGGCGTTGAAGCCATCCAAAACATAGCTCACAATCTCCAGCAGCGCCGTGGTGGTAGAGTGTAATTTGCGGAATCCATGCTGGCGCTGCTGATTGTTATTATGCTCGGCAAGCTCCTTGATGACCAGTTTCTCAGCGACCTTTGCGATTGGTGATAACAGACTTATTGGCCTGTATCCCTTAGCCGTCGATGGTGATTTACCTGCCTTAGGCAACGGAACGACGCTTGCCATTTTCCAGTCTTGAGGTACGATGCACGTGCGAAAGGATGTGTTGATGACGTCAGCCAGGATTGGCATAATCTCAGTCGGCAGTTTCTTCAAGATCGCTGGACTAATGCCATCCGGCCCTACAGCCTTCGAGTTGCGCATCTCTTTTACCACCTTTTCAATCTGCGCGGGCGTCACTGCTTCTGCTTCATTCATGAGTGACAACTTACAGAGCTCTCTTACAGTCACTCGATTCTGTTTCCCTCTCTTAGCTTGAGTTATGAAAAAATTCTTTCCGAGAGCAGTTGCAGCCTCCTTTCCCGATTTGAAAACTCCATTCTCGAACTCGATCGTGGAATAGTTGGTGGAGGTGCTCTTGCCCGAGATCTTCTTTAGAACTTTCCAAGTTGACGCTCCATCACTCTTGAAATTCATCTTCTCCGTGAATTCCTCCCAACACTCCTTCTTGTGCTTGTCCAGATCTCGCTTAATCTCGCTGTCCAGCTCAGCAATGGTCGGATCCAAGTGATCTGCGACTCTGTTTGCATCCCTTGTCCTTATCTTCTCCAAGATTTCCCTGGTGACATTGGGAAAGAAGGTCTTAACTCGGCCCTCCGGAATGGCGGCTTTCATTGCCTTGCGAATCGCGTCCGTCAAGTGACGCTCTTTCTGGTGCACGTTTCTATTCCATGGGTAGTCATCCACATGGCGAAGTGCCACCTCCCTGAACAAGCGCCAGTCTGCAAGGCAAAGATTAAGATAAGACCTTTGACGGATACCTGAATAAGGAGCAAGAGAATTAGAGAGATCGAAATGAACAAAAACGGGGATATGATCACTGGACAGAGTTGTAGCGGTAGACCAAGAGCAGGCGCTGGAGAGATTAGATGATACAAGAGAGATGTCTGGACTAGAGGATCGGCCGTTGGCCGGGAGACGAGTGGGCTGATCATCGTTGAGAATGACCAGATCGCACTCCTCCGCCCATTCTTCGACGTCTTCTCCTCTAGCGTCAGTGTCAAGCGACGAGCAGAATGTATGAGCATTGAAATCGCCTGCGAAGACAACAGAGGGTGAAAGTGAGCAGTCGTACAACTGCTTGAGTGAGGGAGTAGGGTCGTAAGATTGGGGACAGGACGTGGTAGGAGGGATATAGATATTAAAAAGAGATACAGGTGTTTTAAGAGGGAGATGGATAGGTAGGTACTCGAGAGTACCGTCCTTTGGTGTGTTTGGTATGATATGAGAGGGCAGATTTGATAATACGAAAGTGGAAACTCCTCCGCCGAGAGCTGTCCTTGGAGCATGATAAGCAGTGTAGCCAGGAATGTTAGGGTGACGTGCGGTAGTAGAAGGAGAAAGTTTGGTTTCCTGAACCATTATGACATCAGGATGATGAGTACGAGCAAAAAGAGAGAGTTCAGACAACTTGGCACGAAGGCCATTGAGGTTAATATGCACTATAGAGAGGGGGCGGTTGGTAAATGAGGAATCAGAGTTACTGGGGGCAGAGCACAGAACACAACGGAAGGAAGGATCGTGATGCCTCACAGAACTGAGACCCGAACAGGAGAGATGCACCCACCTTTGGCATCCGAAGCACTGGACGCTGGTATGTCTCCTGGTAACATCCTTGCCGCACGTGGCGCATGAGTACTTCTGAGCGGGTCCTGGATTCCTCTCGACGCCGGCCATTTTTAGTAGAATCCTTAGGAGAGCTGCAGCCAGCCAGCATCTCTCCCATGACAAAAACCCTCCACGCGGAGGGGTTGACGTCGGTTTGCACGGAGGTGGTCTTCTTTCCTCCACACTGCCACGGCACGAACGTACGACAACTCGGCAGCTAAATAAATCCCGTTCCGGTTAGCAGGCATCTCAGTGGAGCTTAAATCTTCATCAGATCTCATTTCATTGTCTTGCGTTTGATTTTCACACAAATTTTCCGCCCATGGAAACCTTGAAACACACCCCTAGTATTGTAGTAGACTAACCTCGTCATGTTGTGCCGAGCTCGTTTCACTTTTCAAATTTCTGGCGCATCAGTAGACAGTAATTTTAACCCATTCACGACCGCGTATCCCACCGGTGGGACACTCGTTGACTACCACTTCGGACCGCGTGTCCCACCGGTGGGACACTCTTTTCGAAAATCGATTTCTCCGCCGCATGACGGAATTTCTTAACCTATCTATGTTCAACGTATTCAACTATCCTGGACTCGACTATGAACTTCGTGGTCCGCCGACGGCTTCACCACTACAATATATCTGACCCTTCGAAGGCGGCGAGGTCGAAAACCGCAAACTTGTGTACAGATCGCATTTTTACAAGCAATTAATGGCGAATTTGTTTCTTTTTCCCATTACTCGAGAAACAGTCCTTACTTCTAGGAGTGGTCAAATCGTATAGCACTACTTAATATGTCACAGAAATATGATTACTGATATTGCGCACCATTCCCGTGTTGAAAATCGACTTTTCTTTCGCCCGTAATTTGTTCGCAGAAATTATTTTATGCAAAGATCATCAAAGTAGAGACCAGAGATTTTTCAGAAGTCCTGCTTGGTTATAGTTAGCGTACCATCGTAGGCCGGGGCTCCAACTTCGGTGAAAACTACCTTGAAGAGGAGCGGACGAGAAAAATAGGGACGTGCCAGAGCAGAAAACGAGTGAAGATCTGAAGAACGGTTATTAAACTAATCATTCCTAGTCAATATTTAATAAAATAACTATTTTCTACTTCTAAATGTGAAAAAATGAACGCTCAAGAAGGGTTTTTTTTTACAAAAAATCTAACCCTAGAAGGCCCCGAACCGGCCCGAGAAAAAAATAGACGAAGATTAAAAAAAAGAATTTCCATCAGCTTTTCCAGTCAATATGAAAATTGATGAGTTTTTTATACGTCTAAACGCCAAAAAAATGCTAAAAATGTTTACTACAAAAAAAAACTGTCGGCACGCGATAGACCTCAAGAGCGAGGGGGTAGCTAACGCAAAAATTAGTGCAATTCTGAAAAATATCATTTCTCTAAGCATTTCCTGTCAATTAAAGAACAGAAGATTGTCTATCATGGTAATCTACGATAATTGATGTTTCAAAGCGCTTGAATTCAACGAACTCACGTGATTTTGTGGACTGTATTATCTACACAGTTAAAAATTTAGGAGGCCATTTCTGTGAGAGGAAAGAGTTATGGAAGCTCAAACTTCGGCATGATGATTTTGACGCCAACAGTCGTACGATGAACAAAAAAAAGAAAATCGATTTTTTGATGGCGTGCCATTCGAGCAAAAGTGGCCCACCGGTGGGACACTGTATACGGTGACGCAATATTGCACGCGGTCCGAACGTGCAGCCACCCAAAATTAGGCGTGGTCGTGAATGGGTTAAGGACGATAAGTTGAATAATGTGCAATATCTGCGAGTCCTGCCGGATTGAATTCTTGTGAAGCCCCTTTTGAATCTTGAAAATGTGGAATCTAAATTTTTTTGCGATCAAGGTGCAAGAGTAGTGGGGGTTAGGGGGCATTGGAGAAAATGAAATGGTTCATCTATGGAAATGAATATTTTCGCTGTTATCATATGCGTGATAGCGTTATCAGTCATTGTTATCAGTCAGCGTTATCAGATTTCAGACAGCTGCGGCCCATCCTGCGAAATAACGAGACGAAAATAGATGATTGACTTCCGCGCTCCAATCGATCAACATTCGCGCTCTAATCCAAATCACACTGCGCGTCTTCGGTCACTTACCACCCCACGGCGGCGCGACGGCGGACGGGAGACTTTGAGTACACCTGCTAGCGGCTGTCAGCAAGCCGGCGGTCAGTAATACTGTAGGATACTGTAGTTTGTATTATTGACACCCGAGATGGTATCGTATCCCCTCTCCTTCCATGGTGGCTGTGCTATCCGCATTATCGACCAAATCTGAATCGTGACGCCATCTCTTCTTAGCTCACTGCCAATTCTACCAATATGGGCTAGAATTTCATAGGAGGTATGGAGCTGGGGTAGTTTTTCAAGCTTAATCTATCTGTTATGGTTTTAGAGCTCAAGCGAGGTTCTGTTTCAACGCACTTTAATTTTAATCAGGTATTCTAGGGCTCTACCTGGGTGAAAGTTAAATTGCGGAAGTTTCAGTATTTATTACATGGAATTTATAACATTTTTACATTCAAATTATTACATTATTGCATGCAGATTGTTTCATTATTACATGCGAATTATTACATTATTACTTTTCAAAAAATCCATTTCATGAATTATCAGTTTTATCAGTTTCTAGTTATTAAAATTAATTTCAAGAAATTCCATGAATTCACGAAAAAAAATGGATAAAATGGTAAAAGAATGATTTATCAACGGTTCCGTCGAAAATTCGGGGAGTAGAGGTTTCGTAGAGTTTTCCTCGGAATTTCATGAATTCGCGTTACTTTACATTCAATCAAACTCAGCGCAATGTATTTGTTTGGATCTCTTTTAGATAAGGTCTTTTTCGAAATTTAATTTTTTTGAAAATTTCTCTCTTCAATTTCGGAATGAATTTGGAATTTCCACGCTTTAAGAATCATTTCATTAAACTCAGCACATTTCATTTGCTCTAACTCGTTTTTGGAGCGACTTTTTTGCATGTTTTTAAAAATTTGAAAATTTTCAAAAATTTAAAAATTGTTTCAGTAATCGTTAATGAGAGAATTCATCTAGTGTTGCTGAGCAATCGATGACAAGATGGCCAGCTCCTGTGTGAGAGTAATCTCGAGGGTCATGAGCTGTCAATATGTAATCTGGGGTCATGAGCTGTCAGTAATTTTGGGTATGGTATAGCTACCGTAACCCGTGTACTCAAGGTATACCACCCCGCGACGGCCTCTCTCTCGCGCGATGAGTGCAGCGGCAGAGAAAGAGAGTCAGCGCGCAGAGACGGAGAGTGATCAGCGGCCCGGCTGTCGAACGAGCCCGCCGCCAGCCGCTCCTCTGTGTGATGGGTACAATACGAGGATGAGACAGCGACTTTGACGGAGAATTTCGTAATTATTTTGAATATCACGTGACCATTTGAGGTCATTGTGTTTCCCTGGCTAGGTGGCCGGTACTTTGATTGTTTTTCAAATTAATTCTTGAATTTTCTTGAAGCAAGTGTTCTAAAATGTCCCTAGAAGACGTGTAACTTTTTGAAAACACTGTTGGTAGAATGGCTTAGTTATTCTGAGTTTCGATCTACAGATAAGAGATCCCGATGTTCTCTTCTATTTAGGAGTTTACAGCGTCTGGCAGAAGGTATTTTATATATAGTTCTTCCCTCGTAGCGTGACCAAAAACTTCTCTTTTCCACGTATTCCGAAGATCATAATATTCGAATCTATTTATTCATTCAGAGAGTGATACGGTCGTTTTGATCGATTGAATTGACAACATTCACATTTTAATTAAGTATTCATTCCATGAACGCTTATATCGTCAACGTGAAGCGAGACTTTCACGCTAAAAAATGAGCTATGTGCCAAAAATGTTTATGTAAAATAGTAAATATTTGAAAATTTTATTTTCATTTGCAAAATGAAATAATATTAGATACGAATTCTTTGGTGTTTATTCTCAAGCAACTCATATCCATAGCAACTTGGTTGCTCCTCGCTGAGAAGATTTTAGTCGTTTAAACCGGTAAATATAGTTTTATGCTTATTTATTTTGACTTTTTTAATCTCCATTGTATCCCAATTCTTTTGTTTGGGATCCTTCCATATAATATAATCGTATTCCAACACCTCTTCAAACCGAAATATCAAAGGAAGTTCACCCCCCCCCCCTCGTTTAAACTATTACGGGATGTTAAGTTATATGTTTTCATAAAAGGAATGTCTTCCTGGTTCATGCGAAATTACATAATTAGAGGGAAAAAAGCCTGAAAAGGGAAAATAAGAGAAAATAATGGGACCAAAAAAAGAAGGGATGAGCAGGAAGAAGAAGAAGAAGGGTAAAGAATAAGATGAAGAGGAAGAAGGTTGAGGAAAGAGAAGGAAAACTGAAAATAAGAAGATGAGGAAAAACGACTGGACTGAAACAAAAGAGGAAAACAGGAAGAAGATGAAGAGGTTGAATGAAAGGATGAGTTAACGAAAAGGAGATGTTGAAGAAAATGATGGAGAACAAAAAAAGAAATGTGGAGAAAGAAAGGAAGAGGGGAAAAGAAGAAGAAGAAGAAATGATTCAAGAAATTGATGATGATGTTAAAACAAAAAAGTTTGTTCAAAAATCAAAACAAATCTAGCATGTGGGTATAAATCCAAACCAGTATTCACAGTACATATGTAAATGGAGATAGCACTTGACTTCAATGGTTTGAAGCAAGGTTAGAACACGATGAAAATTCAGGTTCAACGAAAGTTTCTTCTTCATCTTCAACCTTATTTGGTAATGAAGAATAGAATTCTTCTTCTTATTTCTTTTTCTTCGTCTTTACCCATTATTTAATAAATTCAATTTCTTTTCCCTTCTTCCCGTGTTGCCTTTTCTCTTCTTTTTTTTCCGTGTCATCATTTTCTTCTTTCTTTCTCTTTCTTTCTTTCTTTCTTTCTTTCTGTCTTTCTTTCTTTCTTCCTTCCTTCCTTAATTCCTTCATTTAGTTTTCTTTTCTTCACTTTCATCTCTTTCTTTCCTCCTTCTACTCTACCATGTACGTCATAACCTTTTTCCCTTCCTTTAATTTTCCTTTACTACTCCGTTCTTCACCGTGGAAGTGAAATTAGATGTGAAAACCAAACCTCTCCAGCCGCTTCGCGGCTGGAGCGATAACAGTGGACAAATGTTCCTTGTATCGCCACCTATGTGATATGACAAATCTAGGGAGATGAAAAACAAGGAAAAAAGGACAAGAGAACAGAAAAAAGAGAAAGCATTTGAAGGTGAAGGAAAAAAGGGAGTAGAAAAAGAAGGGCAACAAAAATAAAATTGACGGAGAAGAGAAGAAAAAGAACAGAAGAAGAAGGTGAACAGGTAGTAGGAAAACAATAGGATAAAAGATGTGCTGGATTGTGAGGACGAGCAACTAAGTGAAAGGAGAGGTAAAAAAGCAGCAATTAGCTGAAGATAAAGAAAAAAGAATAAGGAATGGAAGAAAAGGATGGAGATGAATGGATATTAAAGGAAGGAGGACAAGAGAAGCAGAGAATAGTGGAAGACCAAGTAGAAACAAAATGATGGTAAACTTAATGTAAAAAAACAGAATCCGGAAATTAAACCGCGTGACTGACCTCATTACGCTTCATGTTTAGTGCTTATTCAAGTTTTTTTTTTCTTCTGAAGATCTGTTGTAGAATGGTTTGCGTAGATTGCGTTTTTTCATGTTTGCCTTATGCACTCGTAATAAACTTATACATATTAAGGAAGCACGTAATCCGAAGAGAGAATGATGACAGAAAGAGAGAAGGAGTGACAAGGAGCAAAATAAGTGAAGCAAGCAGAAGTTATAAAATAGTGTTGAACCAAAGGAAGTTGACGACAAGGCGTCATGGAAGTTTCATTTGACTCAAATGTTCATGTTCGTAGCTTAACAGCGATCACCATTTTTTGTGAATACTGAATTTAAAAATGAACCTACTAAATTTTCTCAAACTTTCCAAAAATTCCTTATGATAAAATTTGAATACTATCATCAAAACAGTTGTTTTATAAAGCTGTGCAGTTCTTCGCACTTATTTTCGGATGCATATTTTAGCATTATCATGGATGGATGCCTCACAACTTCAAATCATTATTATCTTGCTCCTTCCCAATTATTTCTTCAAATTACATAGGGGTGTTCTATTCTGTTTTACTGTTCTCTTCAAGGTCGCGTTTAATTCCATAACTTTCGTAATTATGTGCAGCTTTATGAAAATCACAAATCAACTTAATCTGCACTTCCGGCGAAAAAAAGGAAATGGAACGGTAGTGCCTAAAAAGTGTTAGCGGTTGTCTGCCTCTTCTGCAGATGGCCAGTGTTCATTCCCTCCAGCAATTTTTGGATCTTCTCGAGACCGCACCGTGAGCCGTCTTATTTGAATCCAGATAGAACATTTTCGAATGCGTCTGGGTAATAGAACATTTTCGAATGCGTCTGGGTAACAATAGCAGAAAAGCATTTTCAATTCAGTTAAATTTAGATGGGAAATCCGAAAATATTAAATATTTTTCAATTTCGCTTGCGATAATCTCAGATAAAACCGAAATTTCAAACACTTTTTTCTAACTACTCAACAAAGAAAACAGGAGCCTGAATCCTTAGAAATTCCAAACCAACAGAATCCGTTATAATTCGGAGTTATTTCTTATAATTACTCTCGGCCAAACGTAGTTTTTACCCTACAGAAATTCTAGACAAAATTTTCTAAACAAATGGCTGGGATGCTTGAAGCTGAGTGACATACCTTTTCAAATATATGAAAACAAATCTTCAATTACTCTACCGTCGTTGGAAGGCACAGTATTATCCATACACAGGTTTTTCAGGACAACTCATAAGTAAAAGGTATGCAAAGCGACTATACAAAAAAACTTCTACACTGAATAACTAGCCACTTGGTCATATCACTTGACCACATCCATTTTTCGGCGCCGCAACGACTCTTCCGATTTCGAAAGGAGGAGGGAAATCCTGGGTTGATGTACTAAACAGAAGGCGGTACGGAGAAATAGGCGTGGCTGAGTGCTATTTTATCAAAAAATTATCCGATTTTATCTGAAAATTAAACGATTTTACCCGAAAATTATACGATATTATCCGAAAATTATCCGATTTTATCCGAATTTTCGACCTTTGGAATAATGGTTCGATTCAGATTATGCCGATTTTTAATTTCCCGGATATTGGTTCGATTCAGATGATGCGATTTTCCGAATTTTCGGATATCGGATTATCCGAATCTCGGATATCCGAAAAGGAGTGATTCGGATACTAAGTATACTGCGTAGTGATTGCTGAACTGAACGATGCCGAATGAACATGATAGCCTATTTTTTTCTTTTTTTTCTGACCTACCTGATGAGATGGAGAATTGAGGTACTCGGAGTATCGAGGTAGTTGAAGTATTCTACCTTTTGTCGAGAGGTGGAGACTCCCCACCCACTTTCTCGGTGTTGTCCTACCACGTTACCTTTGGCACGCACGGGTATGTAATAGGCCAACGACGAAACAGTGGGCGGATAATCCAGAACCACTAAGAGGTCTAAATGAGAGCTCATACTCAACACAATAATTCCTGAAAGTCTAGGTTCCTGGCAAAAGTTAAGATTTGGCATGGTCGTAAAAATATACTCAGTTGAAAAGGGAAAATAAAGAAAAATGAAAAAAGGTTTTGAAATATTCCTGAGAACGATTTGGCGTAGAATAATTTGTTTTTCGGGAAATGAAGTGAAATAGTTGAAAGTATGATTTGGCAGTCGAGTTTGAACCAACTATTGATAAGAGTTGTGCAAAACGAGAGATCGCCTTGTCTGTGCTTATCCGTAGAACATATCAAAGCGAAATCACGCGTATTGATTTTGCTTCACCTAATACGTGAAGACCGCCGCATTACAGCTCCCGAAAATGTTTTGATGCTTCCCATTTCACGCGTGATTTCGCTTTGATATGTTCTACGGATAAGCTCATACAATGCGATCCATCGTTTTGCACAACTCTTATCAATAGTTGGTTCAAACTCGACTGCCAAATCATGCTTTCAACTATTTCATTACATTTCCTAAAAATCAAATTATTCTACGCCAAATCCTTCTCAGGAATATTTCAAAACCTTTTTTCATTTTTCTTTATTTTGCTTTTTCTACTGAGTATATTTTTACGACCATGCCAAATCTTGACTTTTGCCAGGAACCTAGACTTTCAGGAATTTCATTTTATTTTCCTAAAGGTTTCCTTTCTAACATGATTCATGCCTGGTGGTGTTAGATGAAAGTAAACCCACTGATATCCTGCCCCCCCCCCTTCTATGACGTCCTGCGCACTCCAACTGATAGCCTGTGCACTTTCTATGACGTCCTGCACACGCCCACTGATGTCCTGCACCCTTCCACTGATGTCCTACACACTTTCTATAAGGTGCTGCACACTCCCACTATAGTCCTGCACACTCTCACTGATGTCCTGCACACTTTCTATGACATCCTGCACACTCCCACTAATGTCCTGCGCACATTCTGTTACATCTTGCACACTCCCACTGATGTCCTGCACACTTTCTACGGCGTTCTGCGCACACCCATTTGGGTCCGGCACTTTCTACGGCGTCCGGCGCACTCCCACTTGGTTCCCGCACACTTTCTACGGCGTCCGGCGCACTCTCATTTGGGTCCCACACACTTTCTACGGCGTCCGGCGCACTTTCATTTGGGTCCCACACACTTTCTAGGGCGTTCTGCGCACACCCATTTGGGTCCCGCACACTTTCTACGGCGTTCTGCGCCCACTCATTTGGGTCCCGCACACTTTCTACGGCGTCCGGCTCACTCTCATTTGGGTCCCGCACACTTTCTACGGCGTCCGGCGCACTCTCATTTGAGTCCCACACACTTTCTAGGGCGGTCTGCGCACACCCATTTGGGTCCCGCACACTTTCTACGGCGTCCGGCGCACTCCCACGGGTCCCGCACACCTTCTACGGCGTCCGGCGCACTCTCATTTGGGTCCACACACTTTCTAGGGCGTTCTGCGCACACCCTTTGGGTCCTGCACACTCTCTACGGCGTCCGGCGCACTCCCACTTGGGTCCCGCACACTTTCTACGGCGTCCTGCGCCCACCCATTTGGGTCCCGCACACTTTCTACGGCGTCCGGCGCACTCCCACGTGGGTCCCGCACACTTTCTACGGCGTCCGGCGCACTCTCATTTGGGTCATGCACCCTTTCTAGGGCGTTCTGCGCACACCCATTTGGGTCCCAAACACTTTCTACGGCGTCCGGCGCACTCCCACTTGGGTCCCACACATTTACTACGGCGTTCTGCGCACACCCATTTGCGTCCCGCACACTTTCTACGGCGTCCGGCGCATTCCCACATGAGTCCCGCACACTTTCTACGGCGTCCGGCGCACTCTCATTTGGGTCCCGCACACTTTCTACGGCGTCCGGCGCACTCCCACTTCGGTCCCCCACACTTTCTAGGCGTTCTGCGCACACCCTTTGGGTCCCACACATTTACTACGGCGTTCTGCGCACCCATTTGCGTCCCGCACACTTTCTACGGCGTCCGGCGCATTCCCACGTGGGTCCTGCACACTTTCTACAGCGTCCGGCACACTCTCACACTTTCTCCGCACACTTTGCATACGGCGTCCGGCGCACTCTCATTTGGGTCCACACACTTTCTACGGCGTTCTGCACACACCCTTTTGGGCACTTTCTCTCATTTGGGTCCCACACACTTTCTAGGGCGTTCTGCGCACACCCATTTGGGTCCCGCACACTTTCTACGGCGTCCGGCGCACTCCCACTTGGGTCCCGCACACCTTCTACGGCGTCCGGCGCACTCTCATTTGGGTCCCACACACTTTCTAGGGCGTTCTGCGCACACCCTTTTGGGTCCCGCACACTCTCTACGGCGTCCGGCGCACTCCCACTTGGGTCCCGCACACTTTCTACGGCGTCCTGCGCCCACCCATTTGGGTCCCGCACACTTTCTACGGCGTCCGGCGCACTCCCACGTGGGTCCCGCACACTTTCTACGGCGTCCGGCGCACTCTCATTTGGGTCCCGCACACTTTCTAGGGCGTTCTGCGCACACCCATTTGGGTCCCGCACACTTTCTACGGCGTTCTGCGCACACCCATTTGGGTCCCACACATTTACTACGGCGTTCTGCGCACACCCATTTGCGTCCCGCACACTTTCTACGGCGTCCGGCGCATTCCCACGTGAGTCCCGCACACTTTCTACGGCGTCCGGCGCACTCTCATTTGGGTCCCGCACACTTTCTACGGCGTCCGGCGCACTCTCATTTGGGTCCCACACACTTTCTAGGGCGTTCTGCGCACTCTCATTTGGGTCCCACACATTTACTACGGCGTTCTGCGCACACCCATTTGCGTCCCGCACACTTTCTACGGCGTCCGGCGCATTCCCACGTGGGTCCCGCACACTTTCTACGGCGTCCGGCACACTCCCATTTGGGTCCCGCACACTTTCTACGGCGTCCGGCGCACTCTCATTTTGGGTCCCGCACACTTTCTACGGCGTCCGGCGCACTCTCATTTGGGTCCCACACACTTTCTAGGGCGTTCTGCGCACACCCTTTTGGGTCCCGCACACTTTCTACGGCGTCCGGCGCACTCCCACTCGGGTCCCGCACACTTTCTACGGCGTCCGGCGCACTCTCATTTGGGTCCCGCACACTTTCTACGGCGTCCGGCGCACTCCCACTTGGGTCCCGCACACCTTCTACGGCGTCCGGCGCACTCTCATTTGGGTCCCACACACTTTCTAGGGCGTTCTGCGCACACCCTTTTGGGTCCCGCACACTCTCTACGGCGTCCGGCGCACTCCCACTTGGGTCCCGCACACTTTCTACGGCGTCCTGCGCCCACCCATTTGGGTCCCGCACACTTTCTACGGCGTCCGGCGCACTCCCACGTGGGTCCCGCACACTTTCTAAGGCGTCCGGCGTACTCTCATTTATGTCCCGCACACTTTCTAGGGCGTTCTGCGCACACCCATTTGGGTCCGGCGTTCTGCGCACACCCCTTTGGGTCCCGCACACTTTCTACGGCGTTCTGCGCACACCCATTTGGGTCCCGCACAATTTCTACGGCGTCCTGCGCCCACCCATTTGGGTCCCACACACTTTCTACGGCGTCCGGCACACTCCCATTTGGGTCCCGCACACTTTCTACGGCGTCCGGCGCACTCTCATTTTGGGTCCCGCACACTTTCTACGGCGTCCGGCGCACTCTCATTTGGGTCCCACACACTTTCTAGGGCGTTCTGCGCACACCCTTTTGGGTCCCGCACACTTTCTACGGCGTCCGGCGCACTCTCATTTGGGTCCCGCACACTTTCTACGGCGTCCGGCGCACTCTCATTTGGGTCCCGCACACTTTCTACGGCGTCCGGCGCACTCCCACTTGGGTCCCGCACACCTTCTACGGCGTCCGGCGCACTCTCATTTGGGTCCCACACACTTTCTAGGGCGTTCTGCGCACACCCTTTTGGGTCCCGCACACTCTCTACGGCGTCCGGCGCACCCCCACTTGGGTCCCGCACACTTTCTACGGCGTCCTGCGCCCACCCATTTGGGTCCCGCACACTTTCTACGGCGTCCGGCGCACTCCCACGTGGGTCCCGCACACTTTCTACGGCGTCCGGCGCACTCTCATTTGGGTCCCGCACACTTTCTAGGGCGTTCTGCGCACACCCATTTGGGTCCCGCACACTTTCTACGGCGTTCTGCGCACACCCATTTGGGTCCCGCACAATTTCTACGGCGTTCTGCGCACACCCACTTGGGTTCCGCACACTTTCTACGGCGTTCTGCGCACACCCATTTGGGTCCCACACACTTTCTACGGCGTTCTGCGCACACCCATTTGGGTCCCGCACACTTTCTACGGCGTCCGGCGCACTCCTACTTTGGTCACACATATGTTCTACGACGTCATTCGCACTCCTGCTGGGGTCCCGCACAGTATCTACGGCGTTCTGTGGCGCACTTCTGAGTCACACCGTGCGGCGTTTCAAAAAGTACTTCCGAGATCCCGCCGTATTGATTGAAGCGTTGCCCCGTCAAATCCTGAGCAAAAGCCTATCAGTAACGGTGTTTATTTCACTAGTTCATTTTCTCGAATAGGCAAACATCGGTTGGTTTTTAATAACATGTTTACGTGTTTTCGTCTTTCTTTACCCTCAATTTTGAGGTTCCGCAAAAATTGAGCTACCAACTTCAAAATTTGACAGGAGCTAGGTGCAAACAACACCAGCTCCCTGGCCAAATATGAGCTCTCTAGCTCAACGATAAGTGTTCCAACAAGATCGTGAACGCCAAGTGAAAAAAAAAGGAGATGAACATTTTTTCGACCAAAATGACGTGGTTTTGACACTTTTTCTCCAATCTCAGGTAACCATTTCGGACCATTTTTTTAACAGTTATTCACCTTTCTAAAGTGTACTAAATGCAAAAAAAACGGTCTTCCTACGTTTACTCTGGACCCTGATACTGAGATCAGGGGGTTGCGCGATGGCGAATCAAAGCCAAATCTGGTGAGCGCTTCGCGCTCACCACAATTAAGAATCAGTCTAATGTTCAGCGCTTTCTTGAATGTTGATTATTTTCCACCAGCAAAGTTCTACCGAAGCAGCTTATTGTATACTGGGTACCTGCTCTATTCACAGAAATTGAACTATCAAAGCTTGAGTAAGAAATTGCAAGTTCTGGTTACCAATTTCGGCTTCAAGATTGTGGTTGGTCGGTATCTTCAACAGGAGCCAAATGTGTTTTAGCACTATTTTATTACTAGTTCATGTTAATAATGATTGAATTGGTTGTTTAATTTGTTTTTAATGTTACATCACATAAAGCCTAGCTTGCTCGGATGAGTCCGGGCGGATTAAGTAGCGGAGCGGTCTGTCATGGCAAAATATAATAAGTATAAGTATATTTTTAATTAAGTATTTGTGAGAAACTCGTTGAAAGAAGTGAAATGTCCAATGCTACTGATTTGGCATGGGAATAAACTCGAAAGAAGCGCTGAAAACTCAGTGAAATGATTCATCGTTGATTTGGCTGTGCATTTGTTTACTAAACAACAAAAATTGAGTGTGACATTGAAAAACCACATCACGCACTTCTTACTGAGAATTTATGTATTCGTGTAACAGCACTTCTCTTAGTTAAAACATAAACACACTACGTGATGTTATTTCCACTTTCATTCATTGATAGTCAATCGGAAGCGAACGCGTCAAATAATTTAGTAATGCTTGAAAATCAATATTTCTGAATGATTGAGGTGGGAGACGCAACATAATTTTGCAAGGACCTGAGACTTGTTAACCTAAACTGCAAGCGTTGGGTTGATTTCAGAAGAGAAGCGCGTGATTTGGTTTTTCAATGTCACACTCAATTTTTGTTGTTTAGTAAACAAGTGCACAGCCAAATCAACGATGAATCATTTCACTGAGTTTTTAGCGCTTCTTTCGAGTTTATTCCCAGGCCAAATCAGAAGCATGGGACATTTCACCTCTTTTAACGAGTTTCTCACAAATGTCACATTTCCAAATCATACTAATCCGTAGCAAAGCAAAACAGTTAGATAATTTCACTTTATTTTAGCAAAAGTTTCCTTTTAAAGGCACATTACACCCTCAGATATGACTTTCATATGTCCATGCAGTTGTGTAGTAGACCCCTCTTGCATAACACTTGCCCACCCCTTCTAGCGCCACCACAGTTCACTCCCTTTTTCTTGGTTTCCAGACTCAATGACGACTAAATGAAACAGGATTATAATTTGCCACCGGCACAAAATTCTTACGGAAGTGAAGTAGTTTTTCTTACCAGAGTTTTCCATGAGTAGGCCCCAATATCGTGTTATCTCTATCACCGGTGAGGCTGTTTCCCTAATCCCTAGTGTGTTCAGCTTCGGCCGCTCACCTCCGGAGAAAGATGGTGTGTGAATGAAAACACACCGCTCTCAAATTATTTTATACCCTACCCTTTATCAATTGAGTATCATCAACTTTGTTTACCATGAGAATTATGTGCCGGTGGCAATTTATAATCGTCTCTAGATGAACGGATGAATCGCAACCGCCTTTTCGATTTTCACTCCTTTGCAGGTCCTCCCACTTGGGTCAAACACACGATCCGTAACGCTTGGCGTACTCCCAGTTGGGTCCCGCCCTCTTTACCCGGTGCTGGCGCTTTTTCAGTCGAGTCCCGCACACGTTCCCCGGCGCTTGGCGCGTTCCCAGTTGGGTCCCGCACAATTTCCCCGGCACTTGGCGCACTCCTAGTTGGGTCCCGCACACGTTCTCCGGCGCTTGGCGTGCTCCCAGTTAGATCCCGCCCACTATCCCCGGCGCTTGGAGCGCTCCCAATTGGGTCCCGCCCACTATCCCCGGCGCTTGGAGCGCTCCCAATTGGGTCCCGCACACTTTCTCTTTCTTTTTTCCGGCAATCGGCGCTTTTTATTTGGGGTCCCGCACACGTTCCCCGTCGCTTGGCACATTTTTAGTTGGGTCGCGAACACGTTCCCCGGCGCTTGGCGCACTTTTGGTTGGATCCCACACACGTTCTGTGGGGTTTGGCACACTTCCAGTCGGACCCCGCACAATAAACGGTGTGCATGCGGTTCCTGACGGACGTAAAGGAGACCTACTCTAACGCTTGCAATCAATTCACTCTTATCACAATACCACTCCTTTCTCTCTCTCTCTCTCTCTCACACACACACACACACACACACACACACACGCACACGCACACGCACACGCACACGCACACGCACACGCACACGCACACACACACACACACACACATTTTAAAATTCACTAATTTTTCAATATCTCGAGAACCACAAAGCAGATTTTTCTGAAACTTGGGCAGTGTTAAGAACCTTTACTGCTCTACATTTTGTGAAAATGCCAAGTTCGGAACTATCTTTCAAACCGAGATTCTGTAACGAGGGGTGTGCTCAGAAGCAATCCTTTTCCAAATCAGGTGAGCGCTTCGCGCGCACCACAATATTTATAGATAAGTATGTTTTTACATGATAAGGCCGATAAGACTTATTTCGACCGGCTCGAAATGAGGGAGCCAGGCTATACGCTCAGGTACATGTAATAAATTGTGGTGCGCGGCACCAGATTTGGTTTTGAACTGGCCACGCGCGGAACCGCTTTTTCGAAATCTAAGTTCAGAGTAAACCTAGAAATTAGATTTAAATTGCATTGAAAAGAGCGCAAAAAGTTAGTATTATCCCCCGAAAATGGTTAGGAATGGTTCGCTGGTTTTCGAGAAAATTTAAAAAAAAACGCTCGATTTTGGTGTTAATCTCCTTTTTTCAGTTGGCGTTCATCAACTTGTGGGTACACTTAAAATTGAGCTAGGAAGCTCATTTTTAGACAGGAGGCTGGAAATGGATGCAGGTCGCCCCTATTAAAATTTGGAGGTAAATTGGAGGTAAAAACTCAATTTTTGCGGAAGCTCAAAATTGAGGTCGAAGATAGGCAAAAACAAGTAAACGTCTTTATACAAACCAGCCGACGCTCACTTATCCTTAAAAATGAACTAATGAAAATCAACACAGTTACTGATAGGCTTCCAAACAAGATTGTGCCCTGTTCGAGACGGTTTTGGTTTCAAGCTGTACGAATTCGACGAGACCTTGGAGGTATTTTTTGGACCGCCGTATGGTGTGAGTAGGATTCCAAGAGCGCGCAGGATGCCGTAGAAGGCGTACGGGAACACGGTGAGAGTGGCAGGACGCCGTAGAAAGTGCGCGGGACCCACTCAGAGAGTCGGAGGGTCCTATTCGGCCACGATAGGCTTTCTATTCGGGTACCTAGTCGAGTTGAAAGGAACTTTTGCAGCAGCACGTGCTGCTCCGAGGAGCACGTGGCCTGTTCGATAAGACTACGTGGCGCAAAGAGACAAAACCCTTGCTGCACCCCCATTTCCCACGCGGCAGCACGTGGCCTGTTCGATAGCACTATGTGGCGCAGCGAGGCAAAACTTTTGCAGCACCCTATTTCCCACGCTAAAGCACGTGGTCTGTTCAATAGGAGCACGTGGCCCAGACATGCAAAACCTTGTCCAAACCCCCGATTCCCTCGCAGCAGCACGTGACCTGTTCGATATGAGCACGTGACGCTGGGGGCGGGCTCCCACACCTTCGATGGGGGCAGGCTCCCACACCTTCGATGGGAGCGGGTCTCACCCAACAAGGATACGGTCCAAGTCACGGACCGCAGTAGGGGATCACCCCCACAGCAGTCCGCGACAGGGACATCACCTTCGCCACGGTAGACAGCGAGGGAGCTCCCCTCGCTGAGGACCGCGGGGGAGACCCCTTAGCGGTTCAAAAATCGTCCAGAAAGTGACTCGTAGTCACCTTCCAGGAGCGGCCCGAAAGGCGCACTGCGCTCTCTTGGGGATCGAGCCCCTTATATATGTGCTGTGCGGCTGACATGCGCCGGGTCAGTTCTGAAGCGATCGATCAACGTGTTCAATCATGGGCATTGTGGCTCGTTCGTCGTCCAAGCTCATCGTAGTCGAATCGAAAGCGTATCGTGGCCGAGTGGAACGGCTATGATTGGCGCCACGTGCTTCTCACTTGGACGACGATTAGGCCACGTGGCGCAAGGAAATTACGAGGCCATATCGTCGTCCAACCGCTTCGTAGTCGAGTCGAAACCCAATCGTGGCCGAATAGAACCCCCGACTTTCTGAGCATATGGGAGTACGCCGGACGCCGTAGAAAGTGTGTGGGACTCATTTGGGAGTGCGCCGGACGCCGTAGAAAGTGTGTGGGACCCATATGGGAGTGCGTCGCACGCCGTAGAAAGTGTGTGGGACCCATATGGGAGTGCGCCGGACGCCGTAGAAAGTGTGTGGGACCCATATGGGAGTGCGTCGCACGCCGTAGAAAGTGTGTGGGACCCATATGGGAGTGCGCCGGACGCCGTAGAAAGTCTGTGGGACCCATTTGGGAGTGCGCCGGACGCCGTAGAAAATGTGTGGGACCCATTTGGGAGTGCGCCGGACGCCGTAGAAAATGTGTGGGACCCATTTGGGAGTGCGCCGGACGCCGTAGAAAGTGTATGGGACCCAAGTGGGAGTGCGACGGACGCCGTAGAAAGTGTGCGGGACCCATATGGGAGTGCGCCGGACGCCGTAGAAAGTGCGAGGAACCCAAGTGGAAGTGCGCAGGACGCCGCAGAAAGTGTGTGGGACCCAAGTGGGAGTGCGCGTAGAAAGTGTGCGGCACCCAAGTGGGAGTGTGCTGGACGCCACAGAAAGTGTGTGGGATCCAAGTGGGAGTGCGTCGGACGCTATAGAAAGTGTGCGGGACCCAAGTGGGAGTGCGCAGGACGCTTTGATAAGTGCATGGGACCCCACTGGAAGTGCGGAGGTCGCTTCTGAAAGGCACAATCCAACCTCAGGGGGGTAATTTGGTATAATAGTCCGCCCACCACAAATGTTATTTGGGGCGCTGAACACAATTATGAAGTCCTTTTTCAAGTTTCCAGTAGATTACGGAAGATAACGACCGGAAGATCATAAACGACCTTTTTGCTTTTTTTCTCAAATGGAACCTTTGCTAAAATAAAATGAAATTTGTAACTGTTTTGCTTTGCTATAAAAGGGTTATGATTTGGCATTGAAGAAATCACGAGAATCTCGTTAAAAGAAGTGAAATACTTCTTGTGTAAGATTTGGCACATTTGCCACGTGGGAACGCCAAAAAGTGAGTGAAATGATGGACCATTGATTTGGCCGTCTTCTTCTTCTTCTTTGCAGCCACATTGAGGGTTTTGTCATAGGTTGAGGAACTGGGCGACCAGTAACGGATTTGTCCATAAGTCCATTACGGTCAGCGTGGTAGGTCTCTCCGGACAGTTGAATAAATGTGCGGTATCGTGGCCGATGGTACCGCAGTCCGGGCACACATCAGATTTACTGCTGTCAATCCTGCTGACATAAGACATTAGCATTGTAGAGTGACCACAGCGTAATGATGCGAGCGTGCACCTGGCCCTTCTTCCGAGTTGAGCCTCGGATGTGCAGACTTGGGGCGGCACTACCCCCAATATGGGATTAATGACCGCCTTTTCCAGATGACACCGTACAAACTGAGTATGCTCCTCGCGCAATAGACGGAGTCGTTCTTGCTGTGAGTCGTGCCATCTCTGCAGATTGACTTTGCTGGGAGCATCGGCGAATGGCTTTCTGATCTTTCTTTCTCTGACGGGGTTTAGCACTCTCCAAGAGAGTGATTTGGTTGTTTGACAATGTTGATGAAAAATTGTTGGGCCTGGAGCTCACAGTGCTCCCTTACTGGTAATAAGCGGGTCTCAGCATGCAAGTGATCGACCGGGGAACTTCTTGCACACCCGGTGGCGATTCGAAGAGCCGCATTCTGTATGCGTTGCATCTTAGTCCAAGAGGATTCCGAAACTAGATGCTGCCAAACTGGGGCGCCGTATTCCAGTGCAGGCTGGAGAATAGCCTTATACGTTGTAATAATGGTTTCTTTGCTACTACCCCATGTTGTACCGCCCAGGGCTCTAAGCACGTTAAGCTTCGCTTTAACGATAGCCTGCTTCTGTTCCGTGTTCTTATGGAATTTGAGCGATGGATCGAGTACGAGTCCGAGAAGTTTTGGGAAGCGGGCGGCAGGCAAACGATCTCCATTCCATACGACATACGGATGTGCGCTGTGTTCAGATGGGTCCGTTGTGAGTACGGATACCGATGACTTTGACGCAGAAATCTTCAGCATTTTGCGGTCGAAGAAGCTTTTCAGTGCGGTCAAGTACCCGTTAATCTTAGCGGCGGCCACATTTATGTCCCGATCACGACACAAGACAGTCATATCATCAGCGTAAGCGACCACCTTGATATCTTGGGGTGGGGCGGGCATATCTTCGAGGTACAGACTGAAGAGAGCAGGCGACAATACACCGCCCTGTGGGACTCCAGCTGCAATCGGAATGCTGTTTGAGACATGATTCTGGAACATCACTCTAGCCCGTCTTCCCTTAGTGAATGCAGCTATCCAGCGCTTTTGCCATGGCGGGATTGATGACTCCAGTAAGTTGTTTGATAAGATACCAAGATTCACTGAGTCGAAAGCCTTAGTGAGATCCAAGGCAACTACTACAGTTCTTTCCGGCTTATACGCTTTGAAACCATCAATTGCATAGCTCGTAATTTCTAACAAAGCTGTCGTGTGGGAATGCACTTTTCTGAATCCATGCTGAAACACCTGTCTCTCGTTGTGCTCGGCCAGGTCTTTGACAATCAACTTTTCAGCTACTTTAGCAAAAGAAGACAACAAGCTAATGGGCCGATATCCCTTGACTGAAGCTTGGGGCTTGCCAGGCTTGGGCAGCGGAACGACGTTTGCCATCTTCCAATTCTGCGGGATAGTACACGACATGAACGAGGAGTTTATCACATCAGTGAGGAGCGGTAGTAAGTCAGTGGGTATCTTCTTCAAGACAGCAGGACATATCCCATCAGGACCAATAGCTCTAGAGTTCCGCATTTCCTTTATAATCTTCTCAATTTGCGTCGTAGTAAACGCTTCGGCCGTGCTCATAAGCGGGAGGCGGCACAGCTCTCTTACAGTCACTCTATTCTGCGGACCTCGTTTAGCACTGGTGATGAAAAAACTTTTCCCGAGCGCATAAGCGGCTTCCTTTCCTGATTTGAATACGCCGTTGTCGAATTCGATAGTGGA
Source organism: Aplectana chamaeleonis (assembly GCA_029168955.1). NCBI lineage: Eukaryota > Metazoa > Nematoda > Chromadorea > Rhabditida > Cosmocercidae > Aplectana > Aplectana chamaeleonis. The sequence goes on from JAPDOI010000231.1 coordinate 751,572, forward strand.
GACGGTGGCGGGTGAGCTTTTACCCGAAAGCTTCCGTAAAACCTTCCAAGTAGCTGCACTGTCCGTCTTAAAGTCCATCTGTCCGGTGAACTTCTCCCACTCTTCTTTCTTGTGTCTGTCCAAATCCTTTTTGATCTCACTGTCCAGCTCAGCAACCACGGGGTCCAGATGATTAACCGCTCTCCTCGCATCTCTCGTTCTAATTTTGTCGAGGATTTCCCTGTTGACATTTGGATAGAACGTCTTGACGCGACCGATAGGGATAGCCGCATTCATGGCCTTGCGGATCGCGTCAAATAGATGGCTTTCCTTCTGGTGCACGCTTCCATTCCACGGGTAATCTGCCGATAGGCGAAGCGCAACTTCACTGAACAGGCGCCAGTCTGCTCGGCCTAAATTAAGATAAGAACGTTGGCGAACACCAGAAAAGGGAGCGAGAGAATTGGATAGATCGATGTGGACAAAGACAGGAACGTGGTCACTTGGCAGAGTAGTCGAGGTAGACCATGAGCAGCAGCTAGAAAGGTTGGACGAGACAAGAGATATGTCTGGGCTAGAAGATCGGCCGCTGGCAGGAGACGAGTGGGCTGATCATCGTTTAGAATGACCAGGTCGCATTCATCTGCCCATTCTTCGACGTCATTTCCTCTAGCATCAGGACCGAGAGACGAGCAAAAGGTGTGAGCGTTGAAATCACCCGCGAAAACGACCGAGGATGAGAGGGAGCAGTCGCTCAGCTGCTTGAGAAGTGGGCTAGGATTGTAAGATGAAGGGCAAGAATTTGTAGGTGGAATGTAAATGTTGAAAAGAGAGGGGTGTTTTTAGGGGAAAATGGATTGGGAGGTACTCGAGAGTACCGTCCGTGGGGGTGCTGGGAATGAGGTGTGAGGGAAGTGAAGATAGAACGAAAGTAGAGACTCCACCGCCGAGAGATGACCTTGGAGCATGGTAAGAAGTATAGCCTGGGATATTGGGATGAGGATAGGTAGGGGATGGAGAGAGCTTGGTTTCTTGAACCATGATCACGTCTGGATGGTAAGTACGTGCAAAGAGAGAGAGTTCAGAAAGCTTGGCACGAAGGCCGTTTAGATTGATATGCACAATGGAAAGGGGGCGATTTGAGATAGAGGAATCAGAGATGGAAGGTGAGGAGCATAACACACAACGAAAAGATGAGTTATTATGCCTCACAGAACTGAGACCCGAACAGGAGAGATGCACCCACCTTTGGCATCCGAAGCACTGGACGCTGGTATGTCTCCAGTTTACATCCTCTCCGCACGTGGCGCATAGGTACTTCTGAGCGGGTCCAGGATTCCTCTCCACGCCGGCCCTTTGTAGGAGAATCCGAAGGAGAGTTGCGGCCGGCCAGCACCTCTCCCATGACAAAAACCCTCTTTGTGGAGGGGATGACGTCGGTTTGCACGGAGGCGATCTTCTTTCCTCCACACTGCCACGGCACGAACGTACGACATCTCGGCAGCAAATTGAAAGATTTGGCCGTACACTTGTTTAATAAACAACAAAAATTGAGAGTAGCATTGAAAAAACAAATCACACCCGTATTTTCTCCAATCAAGCTTATATTTACAACTTAGCTTTGCAAAGCTGAGAATCAAGTTTCGGCGTTCACCAAAAATTCAGAAACGCATAATTTCGAATACTACTGATTTCTTCATGTCTGTATATTCGCTAGCGGATAAGTAATGAACCACATTTGTATCAGAAACAATATTTAATGAATTTGAAAATAATTGCAGTCACACAAAGATATGTGGGTGCTCAGTAAGACGGGTGTGATTTGGTTTTTCAATGCTACTCTCAATTTTTGTTGTTTATTAAACAAGTGCACGGCCGAATCAATAGTCCATCATTTCACTCACTTTTTGGCGTTCCCTCGTGGCAAATGTGCCAAATCATACACAAGAAGTATTTCACTTCTTTCAACGAGATTCTCGTGATTTCTTCAATGCCAAATCATAACCCTTTTATAGCGAAGCAAAACAGTTACAATCTAAACTTTAAATGTAGCCGCTTTCTCTGCCTAGCCCTGAGAGAATAAACGGGCTATACGTACAAAGACCAACACCACCTTTGATGGATGATTATATATCACTGTTCAATATCAATTACATTTGCTCTTGCCGATCAGCTCCTGTCGGTGACCTCTCGTTCAATACGTGATCGCGCGCGTGAAAAAATCAACGTGTGCGATGCCTGACCAGGATTATTCAGTTGCCGTTTTCAGAGCTCGCAGCGAATGGTTAGCTGTTTCCGCCTTAGTGGACTGTCGTCTTTCCCGTTGAGCACTTTGCTTCGGGACATTCTCTAATGAACAGATTTGATTGCAGAGCAATGCTTGCAATTCTCTTGTTCACCTTCAATGCCTTTGGAGCGCCGTGCTCAGGGCTATTCTCACCTAACTGGAGTTGAGTGTTGAGCGCTGCTCGCACTCCTCCAGTTCTCTGTCTAGTGCTTTTTTAGCGCTATGGTCAAGGCCATCTTGACTTGATTAGACTAGAGTTGATTGCGTAGCGGTGCTCGCAATGCTCCAGTTCGTCATAAATGCCTGTGGAGCATCATGCTCACGGTAAATTACGCAGTTGATTATAGTTGATTGTGGCACTGCTCGCAATTCTCTAGCTTACCATTGGTGACTGCTGAGCCATTGCTCAGTATCATGCTAATGGGTTTAAAAGAGTTGGTTGTGAAGAACTTCTTTGCTTCACTCTGCCATTCGTGACTGTTGGGGGATCAGGGATGAGAATTGATTGCCGGGCACTGACCGCAATCTTCTCCACTCTCACCTGCGTACCCTTCTTACTGGGCCGAATTGCCATGATGTCGGAGTACGAGGGGTGCTGGGTATTGCCATTAAGAGACCAATGTTAGGATTCCAGTGCACCCTACGGATCCCCTAATAGGACTTCACCACAGCAATAACAGCTTGTCAACTCTTACGAAGGGTTTCTAAAAGTCGTTTCAAATACCATGGCTACTAGCATTCCCTTTGGTTAGGGCGAAAAGAGCCACTCAGAGTTGGTAGTCTGGTTAGAATTTTAGTCAAGCAACTAAAGTCTATGCGTTTCCTTAGAAAAAGCGGTGCACAAAGCAAACCTATTGACTTAGAGAACACGGTTGAGCCTATGTATGGTGGATCACTGGTCGAGAGAGCGCCGCGTCGAACACATGTGGCACGCACGCAAGCGAGAAGGTAATGATCCCATCACTACCTCCTCGTTTGCGTGCGTGCCCCATGTGCTCGACGCGGCGATCTCTCGAGCAGTAATCGGCGATATAAGGAGCGGTCCGAATAATCAATTGGTTTTTGGTTACACCTTGCATAGCAGGGCTGTGCGTTATAACGTTAACGTGTTAACGCATTAACGTGCTAACGCGGTTTTTTCAGAAAAATTAACGATTAAAGCTTAACGAAAAAGTCCTAAAATCACGTTAATTTGAGTTCGTTAATTGCAGTGGAATTATGGCACTGATTGACCTGCTTCAATGACAGATTCAAAATGTGGGGCCGGGCACGTCGCGTCGGCTTGCGGCCCGGTCAATTTTTGGCTGCTGTGAAATATATCGCTGACCTCAATGTGTCCCATTTCATTGTCCATCTATTTTAGTTATTTCTTCCCAATATCGAAGAATTCGAACTCGTGTGTTCCAAAAAGGAAATGTGAGGCTTGATCTACCTCTCTACGTTTGAGTAAGCTATCAAATGAGGGTTAGAAGCGGGGATTGAAGGCCACACACTTTCTAACAAGCGGCACACGCTCTGTATGCAATGGAGTGCACCACGTGGCGCATACTCCACGAGAAGCGCTACTCAGTTTCTACCACGCGTCGCACGTTCTACATAAAGCGCTACTGACTTTTTAGGACGCGACGCACGCCCCGAGGCCTCTTTCAGAGTTCGATCGAGATCGCGTCGCACGTCGATCTGCATTCAAAACATGCCGTCGCGGCGATCAGCCATCGCACTCTGAAAGAGGCCTAATGACTTTCTAGGACGCGACGCACGCCTATTTTTCACAACGCCCTGCTGACGCCATCTGAGCGCTCATCCTTTTTCCACGACGTCCTGACGTCGTCATCTGAAGCCCCATCCATTTTCCACGACGTCATGATGACGTCATATGGAGCCATACCCATCCTTCACGACGTCATCTGGAGTCCTAGCTACAGATTTCCCACAAGGCCGTGCCTACGGCTTCTGGAGCCCAACTGCTTTCCACGAAGTCCTGCTGACGTCACTAGAAGGCGTATGTTATTTTCTGGGACCTCTGATGATTTATAGATTTTCGTTGTGGTCGAGTAATGTTTTGAAAATTTTTAACGAAGTGCAAAATTAACGTGTTAACGCATTAACGGGTTAACGCGGGTTTTTCTCGAAAATTAACGCTTAACGAAAAAAATATTTCTCCTTAACGCACACCCCTGTTGCATAGCATAGCTCCGTAGAGGGCGCGCACCGCTCGTTACAGAAAACCAACTATCCTTTCCGGTTTCTGTTTGGTGCTATATTTCGATCATTATTCCGTTCTGCGGTTAAAGATCGATCGCTGATGAAATCGATAACTGCCATTGAAAACCACAATAATAGCATGTTAATTCGGAGAGCGAAGCCGAATCCACTAGGGTATCCACTGGAGATGCAGCTATTTATGGGGTGAGAGACTGTTAATGCACAGGCGCAACGACAAAGGTAGTTTTCCTAATTCACCAGTTCGGTTTTCGACACATCTCATATCACTAGCAAATAGTGTGGACTGTGACGCGTCAATTAGCATCTGAGTCGTTCTTCACTACAGCACAAGGGCCATTTGCAGCTACCTTTGCAAAAGCAAAAAAAACTACTCTCAGTTTCCCATAAGTTGGAGTTAATTTGAGAACGCTAGGCTACATGATCTCACAGCTTGGGATAAGAACGCTTCGTGGTCAGGTTTTCTTGTGCTGCTGGCTGAACTTGGCGAGCTCATGTTGCTTCACACGGTTTTCTCTGCGGCAGAGAAAGCTTGAAAACGCTCGAATATGAACAGGAAAAAAACTGCCCTAAAACAAGGTCAGGCTGGCGTTGTAAGGTTTTCACTAACGCATGACACAAGTTTATGGTATAATGATAAAGGAGTGTAACCAAAAACTGAGGAACTTTCGCTTAAGCAGTCTGCTCCCAGAGTACAAACCTTTAAGCACCTTTTTTTTCTCGGCTGGCGGCCAAGGAGAAAGATTGTGGAGATTGGGCCATGTGACTTGTCATACAAGGAATCATCATGATTGTTGGCTCAACAACTATCTCTTCACTAACGCTCTAGTGTTTTCGTTTTACCAGATCTGCGGCATAAACTGTGGCCTCATATTCACAAAGACGAACATCAAGAGCGCAAGCGATTCGGCTAAATAACGCTTCAGATCGACCAGAACGCCATCGCGGTGCATTGGGAAGAGCAACGTCGGACTGATTATAATTCGAGGGAGATTGCTGACTGGGCGCCTTCGAGTCCTGTAGTCATATAAGGTTTCCCTGGTTGTGGTATGGCTCACCGTCAATATTCCGAGCTATCTTACAAAAGATTCGAGATTTCTCTTCCTCTTCTCTTTACTGAGATTAAAAAGAAGGGATTGCTTGGAGCCCTGCCTTCGATAAGGATCGTTGTATCGACCCTTTCTCCAAAGGAGAAAAACATTTTGTTCCCGTTGCGGTACCAATTGTCCATTTCAGATAGGAGCAAAGGGTGGGAAAAGTCGGTCAGAAAGCTTCATGCTCCCTCTACATACACTGACAAAAGACGTCAGAAACCTTCTAAAAACAACTTTTAATGTTTTCATCGTGTGAAAACGGTGGCATTATCCACAACTAACTTACCAAGTTTTGGAATGTTTCGTTGAACTGGAAATGATGTTCTTAAATACCTTGTTTTGTTTTCTGTATGCCTTCGAGGTTTTTAGGTGGCAAAATTTATTCGTCGGCCTTACGTTTCGACAGGATCGTCGTCATCAGAGGCACATCGGACCACCAAACGAGCAGAGCGCAGTCTGCTTTGCACGAGACCAGTAGAGCGAGTAACGAGTAGAGCGATTCGCTCTACTGGTCTCGTGCAAAGCAGACTGCGCTCTGCTCGTTTGGTGGTCCGATGTGCCTCTGATGACGACGACCCTGTCGAAACGTAAGGCCGACGAATAAATTTTGCCACCTAAAAACCTCGAAGGCATACAGAAAACAAAACAAGATTAACTCACAATGCCGAAGTTGCAAGACAGGAGAAGTTGGAGACTGTTCTTAAATACATTGTTCTTCAAAACCAACTACTACAAGAATGGTTGCTGCCAATGTTTATCTCTACTGATTTCTGTTGAAGATTGGGTCCTCCAGACCAGCAATCGGACCGTAGATGAAGAAACAAGCCTACTTCTGATGATTGTTACTGATTAAGACTAGTTATCGTTCATCACTGGATGAGGGATCGCCGCGACGCTGCTTGGCGGGAAAAATTGCGCGCGGGAAAACGAAGGGAAAAACGCGGAAAAAAAGCGCAATTTTTCCCGCCAAGCAGCGTCGCGGCGATCCCTCATCCAGTGATGGACGATACATCAGAACAACTATTGACCAAAAAATTGGCCCGTAAGTTGCTATGCTTGCTCCTAGTGATGATTCCCGACTCGAAATCTATGAGAAATTTTCGGCGAAGTTAGGGGGGATTATTGCGGGCCAAAAACGTATGGCCCACCCGTCCGTCTACTCAATCTCCTTTTTTCCAAGACACTTTTCACTCAAAGTTGGTCGATTGATGAAGAGCCTACTCTTGAGGTCGGAGTTAACTGTTACTCGCCGAGAAGTACCGAGTACATTGGTAGTAATTATGTGGCACCTTCCGCAATGTCCATGTTGTGTATGGGATGGAAGGAGCAGTTTGTAGCTCCACAAATTAAATCACACTGATCACATTAATATTTTGTGAGCCCCTTTCAATCAGGGTTGCACAGAATTTTGGGCTCACCTCTATGTTTAGAGAGTTTAGAGAGCATAAAGCATGAGGTTCCACTTCAGGGTTGAACTTCACTAATTACGGAAGAATCCTCAACGTAATTAGTGGTTAGCTATTTGTCACATCCGCGAATTCTTAATATCTTATACGTTTTTTCCCTAAGTTGCAACGCGTAGAGCATAGTCTCTACTACTGTAACGATCAAGGCAAAAGCAAAAATGTGGTCCATCAGTGAGAGAGGTGAAGAAGCTGGGGAAACGGTGTTCTCCCCCAATCACATGAGATAAAGACTTATGCTAGTCGCTTATCCGCTCTTTAGCGACATTTCAGCAGCTGTGCTACTTTTTAGCAAGGTCGTTGCACAACCGGCAGTGACTTAACAACACTCGTTATAGCGCTTATTGTGTAGCTGCGCCTCAAATTTTACGCTAGAAACTGAGAACATAACATATTCACCTCAAGGTACGGATAATGTATCACCTCCAAGCAACCTGCTCGAGGAATTCTCGCTTTGCCATCAATTTCTTAAACAACGTAATAAATTATTATTATTATTATAATGTATGTATTTCGGCACGTTTAGAGAATGGCTGGATACTCAATAGGAATGAACCTGTCTTTGCTATTCAGTCCTCGATGACTAACTCAGTCCTAGTGACCGCAGGTAGAATATCGCAAAAATAATTTTAGATTCTACCTATGAGTCCTCGCATTGTTGTCAATCTTAACAGAAAAGTCGGTCCACAATCGGGCTGACCGCCCACATCCTCAAATAAGGTGCGAGGACACAATACCTTGCTCCATGTTCGATTCTATTCGGAGGCTGGCCTGAACTAAATGGTTGCTACCATGAAACAGTGACATTTGGCTAAAATATCCTGAGAGATTGACATGGAAAAAAAACTAGAGCGCAAGCGTCCCTTGACCTCCGAAAATTCTTCAGAGAAGCTTGGTTTCTCTGGTGGCGGTTTGAAAACACCGGCAGTCATTAAATATACTGAGCACCAGTTTAGACCATTTATCGTCTAATTTGCATGAGTAGTTGTGTCCCCTCAACTTTCTTGCTTCAGTATGCAGCGTTATCTACGGCTGGCTGTACATTAGACTGCATTTCGGAACAAGGGCGGACGGGAAGGGATGCCGAACATAATCTTGAGGGCTGTAGCCAGTAATCAAGTTAATTCTAGTTTTTTCTATAGGAAGGTGACGACACCGGTGTGCCTAAACTAGGTCAGGCTCAGCTGAGTGAATTTGGTAAAATTTGGTTCTAAAACAAACCTGCACGTGCCGAAATCTTACTAGGCTTCGTCAGGTCATGTACAAAGAACACGTTCACTGTGACCACCTTATAAGCCCACTTATAGCAATAAGACAGAGCTAGGCTAGAACTCTACCACTAAGGGCTTTCGAGGACTCCCAAATGCTATTGTCCATTACCCAGACACATGAATAAGTCAGCCAGGGTGCTTCCAGTAACGGAAGGACAGCTTCGAACAGTATTTGGAAATCTATGCGTTCACAGAGAGAAAAGAGAACCCTGGACGGGAGAGTCTCTACGACCGCTGAATGTACATGGAATTCTCGATCCAGAGAACCATGATTGCGGTTTCTATTCTCTCACTTTGGTCCCACCTACGATTATCCCGACGAGGTAATGAGTCCCTTCGAGGCTGACCATTTTGTCAAACGCATCGATTGAAGAAGCAAATGTAATTGATATTGAGCAGTGATATATAATGTTATATTTTGCTAGACAACGAAGCTGCTGAAGTAAAATATTTATTAAATGAACTGCTAGATATCAATTACAGACACCCACCCTATGCCCTACCCTTCTGTTGCCAAACTGGAGATATTTCGATCGTATCTTGCCCGATTCTGTGGCAATAAAGCGAAATTTTCGTCACCTAAATAGAAGCGGAGGAAAAACGACGACAGGGCACTTGGAAGAAGCACTAGAGTCAGAGGAAATTGTTAAGCTCTGACAATCTAACCCTGTTTGGTTTTCTAGTGTTTTCAAGTGGGCGTCACATCAATTCGGGTGCTCGCTATTAAGACGGCAACTGAGGAACCCTGGTCAGGCATCGCACACGTTGATTTTTTCACGCGCGCGATCACGGATTGAACAAGAGGTCACCGACAGGAGCTGATCGGCAAGAGCAAATGTAATTGATATCTCGCAGTTTTATTTATTTATTGTAGCCAAATGCGGGAAAAAAGTTCCTAAAAAACAAAGCATTAATAAACCATGGTTGGCCAGGCGACATGAAAAAAAGAGAATAGTAGCCGAAGAGCCAACGAAATTTGTGCTGTAAACGGTGCTATTATAGAAATGCAGTCAAGATTGTGAATTATTTAATATGTCGGACTTTTTATATTTCACCAATACTGCAAACCTATTTGACCGCCATGGGATCTACTACCGCCTAAGCACGCAACTGGTTACCCATTCCCGGGCGGGCTCTGTATCTCAAGAGCCTCGTTAAACTGGTACGGACCCAGGGCGATTGCGAAGGAAGGAGAGCAGTCAGGCCAGCAGCAGTGAATGTGTCCGGTAGGTACTGGGATAAGTTATGAAAAATTTATAGTTTGTAGACAAATAGCACTTGAGGGGCATGTAATAACGTTGGCGATTTGACCACTTATTTAAGAAAGAATAGAAGGGAACATATATGATAAAAGAAGAAGAAGAAAAAAAAACACATACGCGGAGGTTACGTTTCTAGCTAATGTAACATCAAACTGTAAGACACAGCAACCAAACTTGGGTAAATGAGAGATTATGCAAGACAATTCTCAAATCAATGATTCTTGGTCTTGCTTCTGTTTCATAAAATGACTTTGGTAGCCACTGAAGATGATGTTGTTGCCATTCATTCAGCCATCCGCTAAAAAAAATCCCAGACGAAAGCTCATCTGTAAAAAAGACACGATGATTTGAGTCCCAACAAGTGTCTCAAGATGTGGTAGAACGTGAATAATCATTTTTGTTGTGACCAGTCTTTCTTTCTAATAGATTCGGAAGCCGAAGTTTTTCCAATGTATGCAGACAGAAGAAAAAGTCTGGAGATCACTGGTCGTCTATGATCACCAACATATAACCAATAATCACTGGCGATGAGTGATTTATGCGGCCAGCGACAGCCGCATAAATACGGCCTGGTCAGCGCTAGTAACATCATCGCCTTCACTTACCGTCGCCAACAACACCACCGAGCTGTCACCATCCACATCCAGGAACCCGACACCGCAGCAACGCCAGCAGCAGCACCGACACAATGCCACAACGACAACACCAGCGACGGAATGGAGAAGTCCTGGCCCGTACTCATGAAGGACGCACATATAATAAATATTTTACTTCAACAACTTCGTTGTCTAGCAAAATATAACATCCTATATTATCTGTGGATCTTATGAAACAGTACCGAATCGAATCCCTTCTCTTCTGGCCTGGAGTAATGAATTCTAATTTTGCATTTCTGCGTATGTTATCCTAACTTACAGACCGCTAGTAACTGGGTAGGGGGGATAACCAACATTCAATCCTGCGAAAGGATGTATACAGCCGGTGCCATAGCGAGATTCCTGTTCTATTGCGGAACTGGGTGAGAAAGGAAAGAGACCGCGACAGAGTGAGAGCAGCATGCACACGAGGAATGAATCATGGAAATTTGTTCTGACACACAATGCGGTGAACCTGATCGCCCTTTATTCAGCTCGCAAAAGGCTGATATAACGATTGTGACGATCCCAACAAGGTTCGTAATGCATTCATCCACTAGTTACCCCGCTCTTTAATTCTTAGGAACCGGGTCCTTATGAAGTCCTACCTGTCCGTAGCATGCGAAGGAAAACGTGGTGGAATACTGAAATTTAAGACTTTCTTCATGGCTAAAGAGGGCGCCCGTCCAAAGGAAGTCGATGGCTATGAAATAAACATTGTTTTCTCCTTCAAGAAAATCATGGTAAGGGAGGCATGGTGGGTATCAGCGAGACATAGCGGGCGTCAGCGTGCCGCGGCAAGTGTGGATATGATGCATATCACCGTCGCGTTCCTCAGACTCTGAAATCAGCATTGTAGTTGTGTCCGTTTTCTAACATGCAGAAATTATCCTGTCTGCTCCGGTAGCACTCGTGTTTCGTTTTGTTGTATCGTAAATCATTAGTTGAGAGGTAGCCAAGCCGCTGCTATGATAGCTTTACCATAAACTAGCGAGACCTAGCGAGGTTTTCGCTCACAGAAACTTTTGCGTGAGCCAACTACCTGAGACGGATTAGTTAGTTAGAACGGTGGTGACTGACTTCCGTCTAACCGAAAGTTGCTGTACGTAGGTATGGACTCTCCTGAGCAGAGCAGGGTGCCGTACATTTACAGCAGGCCGTGGGGGTATCACAATGTGGGATCAAAAAGCAAAACATAAGAAGCCAGCAGTAAATCGTCGGTTGCTACCGGCATAAAATTCACAACCCCTTCTGCACTTCCTTCCCCTTACTCTGCCAATTCGAGACTTGATGCCGCAGCAAAAGAGACTTGATGCTCATGTACAAGTCGGCATGAAGTTCTTAATTTGCCGCGCTAAATTCACTGTAATGGGTGAATTTGCCGCTAGAGGTGAGAATGAGGTGAATTTCCCGTGAAAATGGTGCGAACTGGCAGCGAGAGAGGGTCCAATTTACCCCTGAAATGAGGTGAATTAACCTCGAAAATGGGTAAATTTACCCCGAAAATTTCACGAATTTGAAGGTCCACAGCAAGGAAGCCCCCTTGTCCGGGCAACATGAGCGTAATCTTTCACCGAGGTCTGCGGTGAGGAGCCACCTCTGCGGACCCCGGCGTAACTCGTCCCCCGTCGTGAGGATACCCACTGTATCCTCCCAGCAACCAAAATTATGCTGGCCTCCGGAGAGTGACCCGAAGTCACCTTTCAGGGCCGGCAGCAGAATGCCGAATGAGGACTCTGGTGGGATGAGGCTGTTTTTATACCGGCGGTGCTCATAGTAAACACATTGAGACGTGATCACATTGAGACGTGATTATTCGTTTTATCATGTTTTCGCTGGGATGTTTTCATTTGTTTAGAAATTTCTGAGATGCCAGCAACGGCGGTCATTTCACCCTTTGCGCTGAGTGGTATCCAGCCGCTCAACAACTGATATGCATTAACATGTTAGCGCAGGCGGGATTTTCACGCTTTGCGCTGACTGGTATCCTACCGCTCAGCAAATCACCCTTGCGCGGATAAGCTTTCATGACGGCGCTTAAAGATGAATTTGATGCCTTATGATAACAAAGCGTGATAAAGGCCGCTTTCGCCGAAGCATCAAGCCTCGAGTTGGCAGAGTACGCCGCTACCCACCGCCCTTTCTTCCAATTTGTAGAGTTCACAAGCTATTAATCTCGCCTTACCGTCTCTATCATGATAAGGACAAACGCATTCTCATTTTATATGATGTTTCCCTAGTTCACCAACGTCATGCCCTTGTTCTCAATGAATGAAAATAGTAGGTGGTTGTTTATGTTTTTGTGGTGCAGATTTTGATAAGCTCAGACTTGCAACATATAAAAACTGGTTTTTGGAAGTTAGGGAATCGAAATGACTGAGCGGTTGCAATGAGTGGCGAACAGAGAAGGTGCGGAAGTGGACCTGCTGCTTGTTTCCTAAAACTGGCAAGAAAATGTCTCAGGAGTTCTGCGTCAACCTCGAAACGCGTCGCACGCTTCTCAAAATTCATGTTTTCTAATCTGTTTTCTTTCTCCACAAAAGGTTAAGATTTAGCATTAAAAATTTAAAAACCTTTTTCAAATTCTTCGCTCTTGGTAACGTCCTGCACACTCCCACTGCGGTCCTGCTAACTTTTGATGACCTGCACACTCCCACTCGTGACCTGTGCATTTTCTATGACGCCCTGCACACTCCCACTGGGGACCTGCGCACCCTCTATGACGTCCTGCACCCTACCATTTGGGTCCTGCACACTATCTGTGACGTGCTGCACACTCGCGTTGGGGTCCTGCACACATTCAATGACGTCCTGCGCACTCCTACCCAGGACCTGCACATTTTCTGTTATGTCCTGCACACTCCAGCTGGGGCCGTGCACATTTTCTATGATGTCCTGCACACTTCCACCGGGGTCCTGCACACTTTCTATGACGTCGTGCATACTCCCACTGGGGTCCTGCACACTTTCTACGATGTCCTGCACACTCCCGCTGGGGTCCTGCACAATTTCTATGACGTCCTGCACACTTCCTTTTGGGGTCCTGTACACTTTCAATGACGTCCTGCACACTCCCGCTGGGGACCTGCACATTTTCTATGATGTCCTGCGCACTTCCACCGGGGTCCTGCACACTTTCTATGACGTCCTGAACACTTCCTCTGGCGTCCTGCACATTTTCTACGATGTCCTGCACACTCCCGCTGGGGTCCTGCACAATTTCTATGACGTCCTGCACACTTCCTTTTGGGGTCCTGTACACTTTCAATGACGTCCTGCACACTCCCGCTGGAGACCTGCACATTTTCTATGATGTCCTGCACACTTCCACCGGGGTCCTGCACACTTTCTATGACGTCGTGCATACTCCCACTGGGGTCCTGCACACTTTCTACGACGTCCTGCACACTTCCGCTGGGGTCCTGCACACTTTCTACGACGTCCTGCACACTTCCGCTGGGGTCCTGTACACTTTCAATGACGTCCTGCACACTCCCGCTGGAGACCTGCACATTTTCTATGATGTCCTGCACACTTCCACCGGGGTCCTGCACACTTCTATGACGTCGTGCCTACCCCCACTGGGGTCCTGCCCACTTTCTCCGTCGTCCTGCACACTTCCGCTGGGGTCCTGCACACTTTCCATGACGCCCTGCACACTCCCACTGGGGTCCTCCACACTTTCTATGACGTCCTGCACACTTCCGCTGGGGTCCTGCACATTCCTACTTAGGGCCTGCGCACTTTCTATGACGTCCTGCACACTCCGATTAGGGTCCTGCACACTTTCTATGACTTCTGCACACCTCACTGGGGTCCTGCACTCCTTTATGACGCCCTGCATTTTTTGCATCGCTAGACGACTCGCAGAAGTTATCATGACCCACGGCCAAAAGTGCGCTCCACGGACAAACTCGGTTGCCCCGAGGCACGTAAGAGGTGACTCGGGCTGATTTTTTGGTAATCGATAAATGTCGCACCCACCTAAATGTTGGTACCATTTCATACAAGTTTTGATCGGCCATTCCTAAGATATGCGGGACACATGCACACACATACACACACACACACACACACACACATCGGGACATAACTGCTTTAAGTATAAGGATTTCGAGCGGTTGTTTGTGATGAAACACAATCGTAGAATTGGGAAAACAACCGCTCCGCTTCTACGATAGCGTGCTAATAGTTCGAACGTGGCTTCGTGGAGATAAGATTTAAACCATAGATACGCTAGCATGTGGTTCCCATCGTAGAGTACAAACGCAGAAAAAAGCCCGCATTGGAGCTTTACTAATAGTTAGGTCATCAGCACTAAATACAAATGAGCAGCCTAATTGAACTGATAGGTTATACGTGGAATATTTCCATATATACGAAATGCAGAGTTTCTAGAAATATAAATTGTTTACTCGTAGACTTTTTCATCACTCACGGGTGATATTCAACAAAACAATTGATCATTGACATCAAACTGTATAAACTAATACAACGGAGACACAAAGGCATTAATATACATGAAAAACCTGAAGATAATAATTAACAACAAAACTGGAGAACGAAAGCTGCTATATTGAAGGTGCATTCTGGAGTGTTAAGCCCCTTTCATAGTTTGCCGGCCGACGTCGGACTACTCGTTATCAAATTTGATAAGTCAAGATAGATAAGGCCCCGGTCATAGTTGGTGCTATTTGCATCTGCATCCCCCCGCACTTCGCCCCCCCCCGCACCCCAACACCCCCCGCACCCGGTCGATACGTATGTTTAAAATGATGGAGTGAGGTTGAGAAAATCACCGATGCATCCAACTAGATATGACGATGATTACGTGGCCAACAGGATTGCACCTGTTCAGAGAAATAGTGAAGGAGAGTATGGTGAAGTAACGGAGGTAGCAGTAAGGTTAGCTTTCTAGTGATACACAATGTTTTATCTTCGACCCGCCCACCCGGTGATTTTCTCATCCACGTATTGCATGGATATCGACCGCGTCGGATACATCGAGAGATTTTCACAACCTCACTCCATCATTTTAAACATACGTATCGACCGGGGGGGTGCGGGGGGGTGTTGGGGGGTGCGGGGGGGGTGCGGGGGGATACACCGAGTGATTTTTGCATCCCATTTCCAATGCATTCTGTGTGTATCGACCGGGCTGGAGGCGTCGGCTAATCCAACTATGACCGGGGCCTAAGATGGATAGGATAGGGTAGATAGATATCACGCATTCGATAACGAGTCGTCCGACGTCTGCCGGGCAAGTATGAAAGGGGCTTAAGAAATCTAAGGAACTCAGAATCGGGTTTTGTCAAACTTCAACGAGAATGAACCAGACGTTACTTGATCTGGCCGCACTTTGAGATCAGCAAGAAGTTTCGCTCGTTCCGGGTTCTGCAATACATAAACTTTGCAAAATTATTCACTTCCGAATCATAAGCAGACACTCACCACAATCTCCTTCTTATTCGATTTATCAACTTTTGGTGGCGGTGCTCGATGTTGCTCGCTTTTAGCTGGGAACGTGGGAAACATTTCTGATGGAGTTGGTTTTGGATCTTCACTGAAAACAAAGCAGAAGTGATCGTTTCATTCACCAGAAATGGCCCTTAATTCGATCGGCTGGAAGCCACCGGTTAAGCGCGAGCAGTCTTGTCGTGTATTCTATATAGCACTAATATTGACAGCCGGCTACTAATCACAGGCAGGGGTGTGCGTAAATAAAATTTCAAATTTCGTAAATCGTAAAACGTAATAACGACGAAACCACCGTAAATCGTAAACCGTAAATCGCAAATCGTAAACAGCAAATAATAACCATAGCCATTAAAATTATTATTACTATGGTGAAACAAGACAAACTACCTACTGTCCACCGTTTCACGTACTAAGTACATATTAGGTTGCGTTCATTATTTGACAGCTAACCACGTTCAAGGGATATGATATACTTTGTCGCTGTCATCAGTGAGAAGTATGTAATCTAGCACAAATCGCGGCGGGACCCGCATCGGAGCAGCGACATCGGTTGTCGTAGGAAGAGTTATCGCGCGTGAGCCGCAGCGACGTGTCGCGGAGGGCTGACATACTGCAAATGTGCCAAAGCCTGTCGCTGCCGCTGTTCAGCGCACTGCGAATGCGATAGGTCTGAAAGGCGAGAGCTCCGGGACAGACGGTCGCTGTCGCTGTGCAGAGCGACGCGACCGAGAGGTATACCATACCCCTAATGGCACCGTCTCACCCGTATTTCTTTGCTATCCCTTGTCACTTATTCCACAACTACTTCCTAGATCTTGAGAAATCCGCATGTCCACTTCAGCTGTCCGCGTATCTGCTGGGCAGCAGGGACACAATCATACTAGTAGTGCCTCTCCCGAAACGCTAACGCCGTTGTAAGCGTAAAACGAGCCAAAATGACTGTATTTGAGCGATTCTCAAAAGCCGAATTTGATAACTCCTCCCATTTGCTAACGATACCGCAAACCAATCAAGTGGGTAAGAATCGCACTGACATGTACTTTGAGCTCCTTGCTGAAGGTTGGCTCAACCTCAGTGCACCTACGTTGAACAATATGACACCGGGCTTGCGCCAACCTTCAATAGAGATGGTAAATTAACAATCAGATCCGTGGCAACTCCATATTATCTAGAGCACAGTATCGGTCGCCCAGCCCAAGTTATTTTTTCCTACATCCACCAAATCACTTGCAGAATCGTAGCTTCATGGTGACGATACTGTAGATGGGTAAAGGCAACGCAAGCATAAAAAACGCTTTCTAAATTTTGCCGTATTGTGTTGTTTAGTCCCCATAGTTTAGAAATATAGTCAAAGTGCCCCATCAAACGCTCGCATTTGTGAGAGATAAATGTTTCAGGAAAAAAGGGCGAAGATGAGCGTTCGAACTTGCGCTCACGCCTTTTCTGAGGGTCCGTTTGCTGCGGACGATAAGAAATTAACTGGTGGGAACGATTTTGAGCTTCGAACGTTTGGGGTAAAAAACGAACGCTTCTGTTGTTGTTTTTTGTGAACTCCGAGTAGGCGTAATCTACTCAAAAGAGGGGGCTAGGAGCACTGTATCAAGCAAATGTTAGATCGATTAGACTGCCTAGCTCGATGTTTTGAGGCTAATCTATTTATACAATTCAGGACATTTGATCTTCATGAAAAACGCGGAAACGAAGTTCCTTGTGAAGAGTGCTTTTAGACTGCATTGCGTCGTAGGCGGCAGCTAGTGAGACGTGCGTGGCGCGCAACGCAAATCTCTTATCCAGCGCCTCCAACTCCGACCGTGTGTCCCGAGTTATGATGATAGAATCACATCAAAGACTGATAACGGGATCGTGCTGTAGTCACACGACTGGGTTGGTCCCATCTCCTGACCAAATACATTAGTATATGCAAAGTGGGATCAGAGCAAGTCAATTGAAGATATTTTGCGATTTTCTTCCATTGCATGTGATTTATTTACGAAAAATTACGATTTACGGTCCAAAATGTCGTAAATGGTAAACCGTAATTACGAGACCAAAAAACACCGTAAATCGTAAAATCGTAAATCGTAAGCCGTAATTACGCACACCCCTGATCACAGGCCACTTTCGAATCGACCGCATCTGACGAATAGGAATACGCAACTGCTGGCATTCGACAGGTGAACTCATACTCATTTCTCCGGGAGTTTGCGAATTTCTAGCAAGCATATCCCTGTAAGAAATCGAAATTCCCATCAACGCGCTGCGTGTGCTCATGATGCTGCCCCCTCCGTCCGCCCTACGCTCTCTCGCTGGCTCTAACCACCGCTTCGCAACAGCACGCGAAGGAACTACTCGATATAAGTGTTTTATTGCATGTAACTGCAAAACTCCAAGTTCTGTAATCTGCTCAACCCCCCTGCTGCACCTGCGTTGTCACACCATGAGCTGAAAACTGAGCGGAAGTCTCACAGATGACGGTGATAACCTGCTCTTGGAAAATACGCGGGTAATATCTTGGAAGAACCAAAAATGATGAATCTTCTGTACCACACCACTATGCGAACCTTGGTTATTCGATTTACTCTTAAACCGGCAAACGCTTAAGGGTTGCACGCGCAGTACACACCGAATTAAGAGTTGTCCCGTCTGTCTTTTTCAGTTCGTTCCACTACGGACCACTTCGCTTGAATGGGATAGCATGATGTTTCGAACTGGAAAGACGCGTCAAATCTTTCTTCTTCGTGTACAGAGCCCACAACCCAGCTCTTCGCAAAACCTAGTAGGTGAAATATAATAGGGAACCGATGACTCACAGGAACCATTTATCCTTAAGAGCTTCTTCAGCAGTAATGCGTCGTTGAGGATCGTAAGTCAATAACCTGAACGAGCCTCATTTTTTTTTCGAGAAACAGATTTTAAAAAATCGGAGCAGGGTTTAGAGGAAATCGTTTGTTTAGCAAACAATAGGTAGGTCTACCAACTTGGGTCGAGAGTAAGAGGGCTAGAATACCTTATCTGCCTAGAAGTGTTAGTACAATGGTTATCTTTCAATTATAGCATCAGCATTCCTTACTCGCTTTTCATACTTTTGCGATTGCGGCAAATGCCGCTTTTTGAGCAGAGGTGAAACCTGTCAAGAAATGCTAAGAATTTAGGTGGAGGTTGACAACGGACTCCTTTGCACATGAGAATGCTGGTAGAATGCCCAGATCGGCATTGAATCCCCGACGAAAACCGGTACATATATGATAAAACGCGGCAAACGCCGCTAAGGCGAAGATAATGGTCTTCTTCTTGTCAGCCATGAACAGAGCATCGCATCAAAGGCGTAGGAAGCTAGCCACTTCACACGGTTTGCACCATAGATCTCGAGCAGATAACGTTGTAGGTCTGGCCGGACATGAAAATAGATGCAATGAATCATGTCCAGCACATTCACAATCAGGGCATCTATCAGGGACTGACTGATCAATCCGATGAGCGTAGGCCTTTAGATATGTGGAGTGACCGCATCGCAGACCAGCGAGGATTGTTCGGGTGCGTCTCGGTAGACCAGCTTCGCTGTCGTCGACTCGTGGGGGTAAACCGCCATAAATTGAATTGGGCTGAGCATCAGAAAGGTACTCTGCCACAAAGCGCGTATGCTCAGCCATCTGGGGTCTTCTGCGGGAGAGCTCGGATGTAGCCCAGCGTTGTTGATCGACAGCAGACAGGGAAGCATTGAGCGGCGTGCGTATGTTTCTTAATTGGGGGCCGGACGACAGGAGATGGTAGTTTGGATGGGTCGGGCTCTTGACGATACTTATGAGAAACTGCCGAGACTGGAGTAAGCAGTGCTGTTTTACAGGGAGTAGGCCGGTTTCTTGATGAAGATGCGGGATAGGCGTCGACTTGTGACATCCAGTAATAAGCCTGAGGGCAGTATTCTGTGCTCTCTGCAACTTGCTCCAAGAGGATTCAGAGAGATGTCGGGTCCAAATAGGGGCGCCACATTCCAAGACCGGCTGGACCATGGCTCCATAAGTCGTACGTAGTACTTCTTTCGTGCTGCCCCACGAGGTTCCAGTTAAGGCGCGAAGAATGTTGTTGCGGGAGTTGGCAGTGGCAGCTCGTATACGCGTGTTCTCAAGGAATCGTAAAGAGGGGTCCAGGAAAACTCCTAATAGTCGAGGATGCTTAGACAGTGGCAGCTCGTGACCATCCCAGACGACTTTGAGATGTAGTCGATGTTCGATAGTAGCTGTTGTACATAGTGTAGCACTTGATTTGGAGGCAGAGACAGTCAGCGACTTTGATTTAAGATACATTGCCAGGGTCCGTAAGTAGCCATTCATGGCAGCAGTGGCTCGATCGATAACTGAGTCCGTACAAACGATTGTGATGTCATCGGCGTACAGGCACAGATGAATACCAGTTGGTGGCTCAGGAATATCAGACAGAAACAGCGAAAACAGGCTCGGGGATAACACCCCGCCTTGCGGGACACCGGCTTTCAAAGGGACCGAAGACGACAGATGTCCGTCGAACTTTACACAAATGGACCGGTTCTTGACAAAGCTATTAATCCATCTTTTAGACCAACTCGGCATATCCGATTCCAGTATGGATTTCGATAGAAGCGGGATACTGAAGCTATCAAACGCAGCCGTGAGATCAATAACAACGACGAGGCTTCTACCAGCCGGAGTCTTGCGATTAAATCCAGCAATGATATGCTCGGTGATTGATGTCAGGGCAGTGGTGGTCGAATGCTTCTTGAAACCATGCTGGTGAGTGTTGTGCTGCAACACGTTTTGGAGGAGCGGATTGACGACTTTTTCCGCAAGCTTGGCAAGGGGGGAGAGAAGGGAAATGGGGCGGTGGGAGGCAGCCTTATCCGGCGCTTCGCCTGGCTTGGCAATGGGGATGACGACAGCTTGTTTCCAGCGGGCCGGAATAACACCAGAACTGAATGACGAATGAATAAGATCAGAGAGCAGTTCGTAATAGGGATCAGGAATATGTTTGAGATGAACAGCTGAAATCCCGTCGGGTCCCTCAGCCCGCGAATTTTTCATCGATTTGATGACCTTGTCGATGGCGGAGGGAGAGATGATAGGGACATCCAGTCGACTGAGTTTCCTGATTGCTCGCATTGTTCGTCTGTGTTGCTTATCCCGAGGCGATGACGCAGATGTAAGTAGTTTGCCGAGCAGACAAGCAGCTTTGTAACCGTGCTCGAATCTTCCAGACGGAAACTCTAGCATGTTGCGATCAATACTCATCTTTTTGCCTGAAAGCCGCTTCAAGGTGGTCCAGGCTTTTTGGCATCCACGGCAAAATCGATCGACTCGGTGAGCTCTTTCCAGCGTTGCTGCTTGTGCTCATTTAACAGCGCGGTGATGTTTTCCGACAGCTGTTGTATCGCTGGATCATTGGGGTCCGATCTTCGCTTGTCATCTCTCATAGTGATCAGTTCAAGCACTTCACTGGGCACGTTTGGGTGAAAAGTCTTTACACGTCCAGTAGGAATAGCAGCTTTGGAAGCACGTCCTATGGCATCGACAATGAACTTCTCCTTGTCGTAGACTGAGCCGTTTCACGGGTAGCTGGCCACCTGGCTGAGCAACACCTCTTTGTATAGGTCCCAGTTAGCCTTACGATAATTAGAATAGGACTTACAACGAAAGCCAGAGAACGGAGCAAGCAAACTATTAAGTGACAGGTCCAATGACGTAATAATGGGAAGATGATCACAGGCCAGCGCCACATCAGTAGACCAGTTACAGGAAATAGCTAGCGAAGATGATACAAACGTGATATCGGGTGACGAGGGTCTGCCCACCGCTGGAAGACGAGTGGGAGAATCCTCATTGATGGGAACAAGATCACAATCATCAGCGAAAAGCTCAATGAGTTCACCTCTATTGTCAGGCTCTAGAGGAGAAAACCACGAAGGAGAATGAGCATTAAAATCACCAGCTATTACAACCGAACTTGATGATAAGGCAGCATGGACATCATGTAAGTAATTTGTAGGGTCAAACGCATTGGGACAGGATGTGGTGGGGGGTATATAGACATTGACAATATCAAGGGGGCCACTTTGTAGTACAATATGAACTCCAAGACATTCAAAAACATCATCATCGGGAAGAGCAATAATGTGAGAAGGGATAGATGATTTTACAAAAGTTGAAACACCACCGCCATGGGAAGTACGTGGAATGTGATAGGATAAATAACCGGGGAGACGGGGAGGGAGGAGGAAGATGTGCTAAGCTTGGTCTCCTGCAGGAGAATGACATCAGGTTGAGTGCGATCTGCATACAGTATGAGTTCAGCAAGTTTGGCACGCAGGCCATTTATGTTGAGTTGATAAAAGCTTAGACAATGTTGAGGAACCCTAGGAGGATTTACAGAGCAAGGCATACAACAGTAAGCATGAGTGTAGTCATCATAGCTGGACAATCCCGAACATTTGAGGTGCACCCAGCCAAGGCAACCACCACATTGAATGCTTGCATGTTGGGCAGATAGCCCGCAGTGACAGCAGGGATATCGCGGAGCCTTGCTGCACGGTCCCGGATTCCTCTCGACGCCAGCTTGTAGAAGTAGAATACAGAGGAGTGTAGCGGCCAGCCATCTACACTCCCAATACGAAAAAACTCCACATGGAGTGATTGATGTCCGTTTGATGAGTCTCCATAACGTCGACTCCACAGATCCACCACGCGTAGGTTGAACATCTTGGATCCATAATGGTCTAGATCATTAATGCCGCCATAGAGGCATTTGCCGCGTTTTACCGTACCATAACTAGTTCCGTCCGGCCTCCATGACCTATCTGAACATTTTACCAGCATTCTCATATGGGAAGGAGACAGTTGTCCACCGCCACTTAAAGCCTTAGCATTCCCGAACACCGGTTTAGCCGTAGCTCAAAAAGCGGCATGTGCCGCAATCGCAAAAGTATGAATAGCGAGTTAGGATGGCATAATTGAGTGGTAGAATTCTAAAAAGATAGTCGGGTTGAGATTGTTGAAATTTCAAACTCTGCTCCGTTCAAGAACTAGGGAAAATGAAAGAGTGAAAGGCTCCTACCTATTCAATAACTTGAATCCACTCTCGTTCATCAATGCAGCAGGGAACTTCTTCCGCAGTTGGTTATACGGGTAGTTGCCAAGTTTCATCTGAATTTCAATGGATAGTATTTTCTTGGGAGGAAGCACGTAGCTGAAATTTTAGGCACATGAACAAACCATTTTCACGCCCGCAAGTTCGCTGTATCCTTCCCAAATACTGTCAGATGGTGTTCCTAGTTCCTGAAAAAAGGACGATCAGTACTGGATCAACGCATCTTTTAGGCAGGTATTCCAAAAATCTGGTTCGCAATACCGTGAAAATTCTGTTGATTTCGTCCAATTCTCCATTTCCTGGGAAGAGTGGCTTTAAATGTACAAACTCTCCCATTATGCATCCGACAGACCAAAGATCGATAGGTGTTGAATACATCTTAAACATTGCACACAAATGAGTCATGTGGAAGCATACTTGAAAAACTGCTGGACACTGTACAACGAAACATTTGAGGGCAGCGTTCATAGAGGGAAAATGTAACAATTCTACGCACAGGACTGAAGGTTGAGCGGTGTTGTATACGAATGAAATGATATCATGGTGAATGATATCAGAGATAACCCGGCTATAAAAGCTGCCTTATGATTCAAATGGTGTTCAGCTGTTCATCCCTCGCCTACCGAATAAACGGTCACTCCCATCGTCTCAACACACACACCACCGACACAACATTTTGGCGATCAGGCAACGACGATCGCGGAACCGAACCCTCAACGACCGACGACATCGAAAGCTACCTCCTCTACCGTCGCACCATGCCAACCATCACAGACGAACAGTTCCAACAGCTGCTCGCCACCCTCGCCAACGCCCTCCGAGGAGATACCCTACACCTCTCGTCAGCATCCGAAGACCCCTCACCCAGACAATTCGACCTACTCGCCAGTCGAATCCTACCCTTCACGTACGACCCCACATGCACCATCCAGACGCTCACTGAGGAGTGTAAGAGACTGATCAATCTGAAACGGGACACTAAAATGATCGAGGATGGAACCCCAACCGTGCAATCTGTACAACGTTCACCTGCTTCCCGTTCACGCCCGCATCCTCAACCCATATCCTCTCATCAAACCGCACTGAATCTCAGAAGCAATAACCACTTCAACCGCTCCGATTCCAACACGAGACCGCCCCCAACCCCATGCTGGCTCTGCGGATCAATGCATTTCGTTCGGAACTGCACATTCAAACGCCACAAATGTTCCAACTGCCGCTGGCCACAAGGAAGGTTTCTGCAACCAAGCTAGACGCCGCCCAACGAATCCACACCACGATCGACAACGATTGCAACCGACAAGGCAAAGCTTCCGATCAGACGCAGTATTCAAGGTATCCAGTGTCAATTGCAACCACTACCGACGTTTCGCCACGATAAAGGTAGACGACCAACCCATTGTTTTCCAAGTGGACAGCGCTTCTGATACCACTATTATCAGACTGGCAACGTGGAAACTCATGAACAAGCCGAACTTATAGTTCAGTTCCGCAATCGCGTTCAGTCCTCATTATCACAATCGTAGAAGCAAAGCGGTTGTTCTTAAAAAAATTGAACTAGAATCATTCTCAAAACAACCGCTCCGCTTCTACGATTGTGATAATGAGACTTTGCTGACTGAACGCGATTGCGGAACTAGATCATACAAGCATCAACACTCAACGCTCACAGTGCTTCCGGCAACCGCATTCAATTTGTTGGTGAACGAGAATGCACCTACTCCTTCAATGGATCCTCAGCTAAGGGAGCATTCTACGTAGCTGATACGAAATAAAACCTGCTCGGAGCTGAATAGATTTCAAAAATGGGAATCTATCGTATAATGGACTCCCTTCCGAACACGGATTCATTGACAACAATCAACTTCACGAACATCCCCAACCCCATTTCCCTTCCTACCTCCAACTCAAACAGCAAACAAATAGCAAAGCAACTAAAAACCGATTACCCGCAAGTCTTCGACACCGAACTGGGCCTGTACAAATTCTTAAAGGCTACCCTCCAACTCAGGAGCCAATCCAATTTACCGCCCAAAACGACCCGTCCCATGAGCCGTGCTTCACGCAGCGGAGAAAGAACTTGATCGACTCGAATCAAGCGGTGTCATTTCGAAGATCGACTACAGTACCTGGGCAGCCCCAATAGTAATCCTGAAAAATCGAATGGATCACTGAGAATTCACGCCGACTTCTCAACTGGACTCAACGACGCCCTGGATCTCCACCAGTGCCCACTCCCTTTGCCCGAGGACATTTTCGCTACACTTGCCGGAAGTCGCTACTTCACACACACCGATTTCGCCAACGCATATCTTCAGATACAAATGGACGATACGTCGAAGGAACTGCTGGTCATAAACACCCACCGTGAACTCTACCAGTACAATCGTCTATCATTCGTAGTGAAATCAGCACCAGCGATTTTCCAACAACTCATTGACGCAACCTTTGCTGGTCTCAATGGAGTTCTAGCTTACCTTGATGATGTCATAGTAGACGGAAGATCAGCCGAAGAACGCAAACGCAATTCAGATGCCGTCTTCGAAAGGATCGCAGACAGCGGTTTGCACATGAAACTAGAGAAATGCCGCTTTGCAGCAACTTCCATCAACTACCTCGGATATATCGTCGACAAAGACGGCCGACGCCTAGACCCACGGAAGATCGAAAGCATAAAGAACATGCCAGCACCCAAGGATGTTACGCTCATTACTCGGTCTACTCTGTTACTACGGAAATTTCGTCAAAGGAATGATATATCTTCGTGCGCCCCTCGATGCCTTATTGGTAAAGAACACCAAAGTCGAATGGTCTTCAAAATGTGAGAATTTCAACAAATCGAAGGCAATCCTCACCTCCGATCTTCTTCTAGCCCACTACGATCCCAACCAAGAAATTATAGTCGCCGCAGATGCCTCTGACTATGGATTGGGAACAGTGATTTCCCACAGATATCCAGATGGATCTGAGAAAGCCGTATCACATGCATCACGCTGCCTACTCCCCACTGAGAAGAATTACAGTCAGATTGAAAAGGAAGGCCTTGCGCTGATATTTGACATTCGAAAATTTCATCGGATGCTACATGGTTTCCGAAAATTACATTCCACCACTACGGCCTTGTTGGAAATTGTGAGTTATGTTCTGGACGGCTTCAATGCCATCAAACCCCAACGTACTGTTGGTGTGGCCCTCGACTTAACAAAGGCATTTGACACTGTCAATCTTGGCCTACTATCAGAGAGTCTGTTGAAGTCTACCATTGAGCCATGGCAGAAGCGGTGGATAACTGCCCTCACTAAAGGACGTCGGGCAAATGTGCTATTCCAGGGACATTTTTCCAATAGCATCCCCATCGCCGCTGGAGTCCCTCAAGGAGTTTTATCGCCTGCACTTTTCAGTTTTATATCTAGAAGATCTGCCCGTTCCCCCTCAAGACATCAAGGTCGTTACATACGCGGATGATATTACTATTCTGTGCCGAGATCGCGACATTAAGGTAGCCGCCAGTAAGATCAATGACTACTTGATCGAGTTGAAATGTTTCTTCGATCGCAAATTACTCACAGTCTCTGCCTCCAAATTATCCGACACCGTCTTTTCCACTGACAATGCAGAGCACAGTGCCCATCCTATGGTGAAATGGGACAAAACTCAATTGCGGGACACCCGATTCCCCAAACTACTTGGACTCGTGTTGGATCCTTCGTTGAGGTTTCATAAGAACACTGAGCAGAAGCAAGCCACAGTGAAAATAAGACTCAACGTCCTGCGTGCTCTCGGTGGAACGTCCTGGGGATGCAATAAAGAAACGATCCTGACCACGTATAAGGCTATTGTGCAACCCGCCTTGGAGTATGCTGCGCCAGACTGACAGCACATCGTGTCGGACTCATCTTGGTCCAAGCTGCAGCGCGTCCAAAATTGTGCTCTGCGAATTGCAACGGGCTGCTCTAGAAGCTCTCCAATTGAGCACTTACACGCCGAAGCTCGCATATTGCCAGTTAGAGACCACTGCCAACTCCAGGCGCAACAAATGTACATTAACATCGTGAAACAGCCGAATCATCCATCGCGAAGAGTACTGAACCCGGTGAGAGAGAGAGACGTATCAGAAAGCCTTTCGCCGATGCTCCGTCGAAAATAGATGTGCAGAGACGGACCGAAACGCAACAAGAACGCCTCCGTCTCTTGCGCGCGGAACATACCCGATTCGTGATGGAACATTTGAGCAGAGTTCCCATAAACTCCATCCTGGGAGTCGCACCTCCGAAGGCCAGCGAGACAGAGATGGAACTTGGCAGGTGTGCCAGGTGCACCCTCGCATCGTTACGCTGTGGACACTCCCCCATGCTTATGTCGTATTTGCATAGGATCGACAACAGAAAACCTGACGAGTGCCCTGATTGCGGTAGTCGAGGGCATACTACTGCGCACCTGTTCCATTGCCCGAAGAGACCGACTGCATTAACGACAATGGATCTGTGGACGAACCCTGTGCTAGTAGCCGAGTTTCTGAACCTGTGACAGAACCCCACTCCGTGGCTGCAAAGAAGAAGAAGAAGACATATCATGTATAGACGTTTCTAATCTTGTGTGCTTCCTTCCCCAAAAAAGGTGGTGTTGTATACGAATGAAATGCTATCATCATGGTGATATCAGTGATAACGCGGCTATAAAAGCTGCCTTATGATTCAAGTGGTGTTCAGTTGTTCATCCCTCGTCTACCGAATAAATGGTCACTCCCATCGTCTGAACACACACCCCACCGACACAACAAGCGGTGGGTGAAGTATAAACGGAGAAAAAACCAAAAAAACTCTGTAGAAAGGAATCTCAACGCCTTATTTCCAAAGCTCCCTAAGAAAATGAGAAAAGCGCTTGGTAATGACATTGGAAGGCACCATTACCAACACATAACGATCATTCCTCCACGATCAAAAGTAAGCATGAGGAAATGAGGATCTGCCCTCTTCTAATAAGGCTGTTTCGATACATTATGGTGGCTTTTGCTCAGTATGAGCGATGTATCAAATGCAAGGCTTTTGATATTTTATAAAAAAGAGTTCGGATACAGAAGTTACTGTTGAATGCTTCCCTTAATTACAAACTGTATCTTTGAAATCTCTCAATTAGAGCAACACCTTTTGTCCGAGAAGCAGCTCTGGAGCACGATACCACAACGTAACAACAACAGCAGTATATGGCCTCAACGGATCGCCGTACTCTCTAGCAAGACCGAAGTCGGCTATCTGGAAATTATAGGTATGTTAGAATTCATTATTACACAGCAGATGACATGGTATCGAGAAATGCCTGCAGGCGAAATGCCGCAGTTATTTTAACATTTATTACATGCGCTTCAGCACATGTGAATAACAAAACCAAAAAAAGCGAATAGAAAAACATTAAAACATAACCAACAGCAAACAAAAAGAAATCTAGGCCCTACTAGAGCCAATAAACGGTTCCTGTTGCAAATACCGGTCAACCTGCCTCTTCTTCTTCTTCTTTGCAGCCGCATTGAGAGTTTTGTCATAGTTTGAGAAACTGGGCGTAACGGATTCGTCCATAAGTCCATTACAGTCAGCGTGGTGGGTCTCTCCGCACATTTGAAAAGGTGTGCAGTATCATGGCCGAGGCAGCCACAGTCCGGGCAAACATTTGATTTGCTGCTGTCTATTTTGCTGACGTAGGACATAAGCATGGTAGAATGAGCACAGCGCAGCAATGCCAGGGTGCACCTGGCCCTTCTTCCGAGTTCAGCCTCGGATGTGCAGACTTGGGCGGCACTACCCCCAATATGGGATTAATGGTCGCCTTTTCCAGATGGCACCGTACGAACTCCTCGCGCAACAGACGGAGTCGTTATTGCTGTGAGTCGTGCCATCTTTGCAGATTGACTTTGCTGGGAGCATCGGCGAATGGCTTTCTGACGCCTCTCTCTCTGACGGGGTTTAGCACTCTCCAAGACGGGTGATTTGGTTGTTTGACAATGTTGATGAAAAATTGTTGGGCCTGGAGCTGACAGTGCTCCCTTACTGGTAATAAGCGAGTCTCAGAATGCAAGTGATCGACTGGGGAACTTCTTGCACATCCGGTGGCGATTCGAAGAGCTGCATTCTGTATGCGCTGCATCTTAGTCCAAGAAGATTCCGAAACTAGATGCTGCCAGACTGGTGCGGCGTAATCTAGTGCGCCTTATACGTTGTAATAATGGTTTCTTTGCTACTAACCCATGAAGTACCGCCCAGGGCTCTGAGCACGTTAAGCTTCGCTTTCACGATAGCCTGCTTCTGTTCCGTGTTCTTATGGAACTTGAGCGATGGATCGAGCACGAGTCCGAGAAGTTTTGGGAAGCGGGCCGCAGGCAAACGATCTCCATTCCATACGACATACGGATGTGCGCTGTGTTCAGATGTGTCCGTTGTGAATACGGATACCGATGACTTTGACGCAGAAGTCTTCAGCATTTTGCGGTCGAAGAAGCTTTTCAGTGTGATCAAGTACCCGTTAATCTTAGCGGCGGCCACATTTATGTCCCGATCACGACACAAGACAGTCATATCGTCAGCGTAAGCGACCACCTTGATATCCTGGGGAGGGGCGGGCATATCTTCGAGGTACAGACTGAAGAGAGCAGGCGACAATACGCCGCCCTGTGGGACTCCAGCTGCAATCGGAATGCTGTTTGAGACATGATTCTGGAACATCACTCTAGCCCGTCTTCCCTTAGTGAATGCAGCTATCCAGCGCTTTTGCCATGGCGGGATTGATGACTCCAGTAAGTTGTTTGATAAGATACCAAGATTCACTGTGTCGAAAGCCTTAGTGAGATCCAAGGCAACTGCTACAGTTCTTTCCGGCTTATAGGCGTTGAAACCACCAATTGCATAGCTCGTAATTTCTAACAAAGCTGTCGTGGTGAAATGCATTTTTCTGAATCCATGCTGAAACACCTGTCTCTCGTTATGCTCAGCCAGGCCCTTGACGATCAGCTTTTCAGCTACATTAGCAAAAGAAGAGAACAAGCTAATGGGCCGATATCCCTTGACTGAAGCTTGGGGCTTGCCAGGCTTGGGCAGCGGAACGACGTTTGCCATCTTCCAATTCTGCGGGATAGTACACGACATGAACGAGGAGTTTATCACATCAGTGAGGAGCGGTAGTAAGTCAGTGGGTATCTTCTTCAAGACAGCAGGACATATCCCATCAGGACCAATAGCTCTAGAGTTCTGCATTTCCTTTATAATCTTCTCAATTTGCGTCGTAGTAAACGCTTCGGACGTGCTCATAAGCGGGAGGCGGCACAGCTCTCTTACAGTCACTCTATTCTGCGGACCTCGTTTAGCACTGGTGATGAAAAAACTTCCCGAGCGCATAAGCGGCTTCCTTTCCTGATTTGAATACGCCGTTGTTGAATTCGATTGTGGAGACGGTGGCGGGTGAGCTTTTACCCGAAAGCTTCCGTAAAACCTTCCAAGTAGCTGCACTGTCCGTCTTAAAATCCAACTGCCCGGTGAACTCCCACTCTTCTTTCTTAAGTCTGTCCAAATCCTTTTTGATCTCACTGTCAAGCTCAGCAACCACGGGGTCCAGATGATTAACCGCTCTCCTCGCATCTCTCGTTCTAATTTTGTCGAGGATGTCTCTGTTGACATTTGGATAGAACGTCTTGACGCGACCGATAGGAATAGCCGCATCCATGGCCTTGCGGATTGCGTCAGATAAATGGCACTCTTTCTGGTGCACGTCGCCATTCCACGGGTAATCTGACGATAGGCGAAGCGCAACTTCACTGAACAGGCGCCAGCCTGCTCGGCCTAAATTAAGATAAGAACGTTGGCGAACACCAGAAAAGGGAGCGAGAGAATTGGATAGATCGATGTGGACAAAGACAGGAACATGATCACTTGGCAAAGTCGTCGAGGTAGACCATGAGCAGCAGCTAGAAAGGTTGGACGAGACAAGAGATATGTCTGGGCTAGAAGATCGGCCGTTGGCAGGGAGACGATTGGGCTGATCATCGTTTAAAAATACCAGGTCGCACTCATCTGCCCATTCTTCGACGTCATTTCCTCTAACATCAGGACCGAGAGACGAGCAAAAGGTGTGAGCGTTGAAATCACCCGCGAAAACGACCGAGGATGAGAGGGAGCAGTCGCCCAGCTGCTTGAGAAGTGGGATAGGACTGTAAGATAAAGGGCATGAAGTTGTAGGAGGAATGCATATGTTGAAAAGAGAAAGGGGTGTTTTTAGGGAGATGATTGGGAGGTACTCGAGAGTACCATCCGTGGGGGTGCTGGGAATGAGGTGTGAGGGAAGTGAAGATAGAACAAAATTAGAAACTCCACCGCCGAGAGATGACCTTGGAGCATGGTAAGAAGTATAGCCTGGGATATTGGGATGAGGATAGGTAGGGGATGGAGAGAGCTTGGTTTCTTGAACCATGATCACGTCTGGATGGTAGGTACGTTCGAAGAGAGAGAGAGTTCAGAAAGCTTGGCACGAAGGTCGTTTAGATTGATATGCACAATGGAAAGGGGGCGATTTGAGATAGAGGAATCTGAGATGGAAGGTGAGGAGCATAATACACATCGAAAAGATGAGTTATGATGCCTCAGAGAACTGAGACCCGAACAGGAGAAGTGCACCCACCTTTGGCATCCGAAGCACTGGACGCTGGTATGTCTCCAGTTAACATCATTGCCGCACGTGGCGCATAGATAAACTCTGGTACCGCCGTAGTGACCTGTTGATTTCGATCAATACCAGCAGCGGAGCGGTGGGCCTCGGTGAAATATAACTAGTGATAAGGAGGTTCCGACGAAAAAGCCACCGCTCCGCGCTGTGATAATCGAAATCAACAGGTCACTACGGCGGTACCAGAGTTTACTTCTGAGCGGGTCCAGGATTGCTCTCCACGCCGGCCCTTTGCAGGAGAATCCGAAGGAGAGCTGCGGTCGGCCAGCACCTCTCCCATGACAAAAACCCTTTGTGGAGGGGATGACGTCGGTTTGCACGAAGGCGATCTTCTTTCCTCCACACTGCCACGGCACGAACGTACGACATCTCGGCAGTCAACCTGCCTTTTAAAAATACTGAAAGAACTAGGCACCAAGAGCCTTTTACTGAAGCGCAGATATTCCAGTCCCCCTCGAATTGTGAAAAAAATTCGCCTTAAGCGAGTTCGAGGCTGAGTTTGGACCCCTGACCTTTAGTATTAGAACGTCTCAAGGTGAAGAATTCAGATAGTCTAAGACCCACCAGCCCATTCAACATTTTGAAAATTGAGAATAAATCATTTCTTCTCCTACAAAGAGCAAGAGTGTCGAGATGTGGTCTTTTGTTTCTTAGTTACGCTACACGTAACCTGCTTGACCCGATATGAGCTGCAAGCTACTTCAATCGGCAAAGATATGTAAAATCTAATATGTTTCCGACCTTTCGTGTTGCATGTACATTGCTTGTTCCCAGTTTTCTGAGAACTACAGAAGCTCAAAAGTGCTGGATGATGGATGCAAGGTCCAGCGGGGTTGCGAACTGACGCAACCGGGACGGAGGGGAGTCTTAAAAAATGTGGCCGAAAAAATAAAGAAAATTTGTCGATTTGAGGTAGGGAGTAGTGGAATTGTTGGGCTAAATTCTCACCCACAAGGGTAAGGTTTGTAAAAAATCTCGTGCTTTTTCGAAAATTTGGTCACCAAGGGCGGAGGTCGTAGTTCTGCCAAGGCTGCTCGCAACCCCCCCCCCCATTGGAGCCTGGATGGATGACACTGATCGGAAGCACAATCTGTACAAACCTTACCTTCAGAATGCCCTTGTGTGAAAATAGCAAATTAGATGTCTTCAGATCCCGATGCAGAATCCAGTTGTCATGTAGATGCTTTAAACCAGATAACAACTGCCTCATCAAAGTTTTTTGCTCCCCTGAAGGGAAAAATTTATAACCTTATAGCATCATTCGTCACAGTAAAATAAGAATCGATTCGACAAACCCATAGAAAAACGCTTGCCGCGTTTATGCATGGTATCCATAAGATTTTTCATATCGTGCTCAACAAACTCCATTGCCAGATAGATCTTATCTGCGTTACTGCCTATCAATATCTCCCGAACCTGGAAACAGCGAAAGCTGAATATGTTCCTTGAAAGCAATGTTCACGATGATTCTCGCTCTTGAATTTCCCCCTTGAAACAATGCGTTGGCCGTCATAAGTAACTAAAATCACGAAGACACGAAGAACGACCCACTGTGAACTCAGTGAAATAATTTTGGTATGTACTAGTTGCCCAGCTGGATGAACGAGTTTTCGGTCATTATTACTGGCAAATAACTAGGTTAGACAACAATGGAAGGATATGTTGTGCAAAACAGTATTAGTCACGGTTCAAAGCAGGGAACGGAGCAGCATAAATAAGAAAAATTCGAAGAACTGGTGCACAAAATCTTTTATTGTCACTACAAACAGTTCCTCTAAGTGTAAATAGGCGGAGCGAAAATACAGGTTTTCTTGTACTTTTGGAGCGTTTTTCACCATTTCTTCATAATTTTAGCTCTACCCGAGAACCAAGTAATCGTTTTAGCAAACCATGCCGCAATTGAAAATTATTGTGGAAGCTGCCTTTAACGCAGATAGAACTAACATAAAATATAACTAACATTCACAACGTTTTCGTGTTGACCCGCCTTTAACAACATATTGATCTCTCGCAGAGCAGTAATTGGAAAACCTTCCCGTTCCTTTTCGATTTTCAACCTCTTCAGCGCCACAATTTCATCTAAATAATACACCTGAAGAAGCATTTTCAGGAAGCCACAATAAAACTTTTCATTAAAACAATTGAAGAGAAAATCGAAGAAAGTTGTAAAATTATAGCACCTGTTCGCTTATTTTTCGCACGATAGACCACACCAAAAGTCCCCTCCTCGACACGGTTCACACAGTCGAATTCGGCAACACTGCGACATCCCATAAACGCTGCAAACACAAAAACATTAGTGAGAAATCTGAAGTGAGGGAAAATCATCAGGGAAAATCGTCTATCTACACGGAGACGAAGGTCATCAAAAGTAAAATGGAGAGCAAATGGTTACTTGTTTTGGCGCGGGAAGCTTTATATTTGTATTTGTATTTGTTTATTACAGGTCACGCCTGCAAAGTTAAGTTACACAGAAAAACAAGAGAAAACACTGAATATAAAAAGACAGGAAACAGATATAATACCAATATGAATTGAAACAGGCTCAATCATCCTCAGTCATCAAGTACTGATCCAAGCTACGTTTGAAAGCGGAAAGAGTTGTAGGGAGGTTGCCCCTCTTGAGTAACTTTTCAAACTCACTTCCTGCCCTATTAACAAAGAAAGGGTGCCTCAAACTTTTCCTGGCTCTGTTGCGGACAAGTTTCAAGCTGCTGCCTCTTGTGGTAGACGCCCTGAGCTGGAGGAAATCGTTTGGCTTGAGTCCAACATGCCCATACAAGATCTTATAAACCATCAGAAGATCGAACCATTTCCTTCTGCAAGCCAGCGATTCAAGTTGTAGTCCCTTATTCCTAGCAATGGTGCAGGGTTGGAAATTACAGTCCCATACTCAAGGTGTGGTCTAACATACATTTTATAAGCATTAAGAAGCACCCTTTCGTTGTTGCTCGATAGGGCTCTGAACATGCTATACATAACTTCACTAGCTCTAGACACAGCCTTAGCAGAATGAGCATCAAAGGTGAGATCGCTGCGTACCAGGAAATCGATTTACACAGTAGGGAGAGGGGCCTGACCTGCGCTGCAGTGAATGGAGGGGTCCGAGCTCCGCCGGTACACCAAGTGGACAATACTTAATGGGGGTACACACTGCTTGTTTTTACCAAAGAATTTGATCATACTATTCTTCTTCAAACTTAACAACAAGAAAATTATCAAATAACGCTTCTGGGGGGGTCTGAGAAAGTCGCCAAAATTTTACTCCTGGAGGGGTCTGAGTAAAATTGCCTTGTCCATACCTCATGCCGTACCCTGAACTCGTATTGCAGCACTAACAACCAGAGGTTGTTTTAACACCTATGGGAACGCGTGCCTACACCGCGCACCCAAACCTGTTTTGCCCCTGGGACCGCGTATCCACACTGCGCACCCACGCCATGAACTCGATTCTTCGTCGTTTCCTCGAAAAAAAAAAACAAAATTCATTCCCATTTTCGCTGGAAGACCAGCATTGAGAGGAACTTTTAATACTGGTGGGCAGACATGAGTCATCTCGATATTCTTTTATTCGGGTTCTTTCATAAAGCAAATTCCGGTTTCAATACTCACTGAACTGATTGGCCGTGGAGTGCGCGGTCGGCTCCGCACAGAAGCCGTGGGGCGCCCGGTCTCTCAAGTGTTAAAGACCCCGCGTTAAGTAGTTTTTTTTAAGTAAAGTTTTACATAAACATGTCTTGATGATTGTAGGTATAGGTATAAAACAAAAAGCTAGAACGCCTCAACAAATGTCAAAGCTCTGACTCTCACGATGAAGTTGCCTTAGCTGTAATGCGAGTAGTACCTGCATAGATCCTCTTTGGTTATATCGAAAGTTATGCTATGTTGCCTGGCGGAATACGGAAAATTTTTAGTTCCAAGCTAGGTTACTTTTTGACATTTTCTAACTCATCTGGCATTCATCACAGTGAACTTTGAGTGAACTATTATGGCTGCGTGTCGTACCTACAACAATCAAAGCACCGTTTTCTTAATTTTTTAAATTAGTCATTTGTATTGATATCATAATGGAGACCCACTTCGAGAGGGCGCACAAGCTCGGTGGAGTCGCACTTCTCACAGACACCACAGTGGCTGCCTTACCCAAAACACCATCAACATGTTGACGCGATTCAGTTTGCTCCACGCTTCACGCCCTTACCCGTCATCTCCGGAGCTCATCCGATCGATTATCCGCTTCTAGCCATTTTTTCATCCGACTATCCGGTCTGCTGAACGGTTCCTCCGATTTTCAATTTTCTGGATTTTGCACTTTTCGGATATCGTGTTTTCTCATCCAACCGAATTTCGCATCAATCCGAAATTGTCATTTTGATCAAGGTACGGCGTGCCACGGTGAAGCGTCCAACAGAGATACGGCCCTGCCCCTCTGGCATGGGAACTACTGCTCCTCCCACCCCTCCTCTCCCCGAGAAAGTTGTTGTTGTTGCCCATCATCCACCATCGCTCACAGGACTTAGCATCGTCACCAGCTTGGGACACCGTGAACACAGGGGCGAGTGACCACCTCCCGATCGTGATGGAGTTCAAAAGCGAGGCCCTCATATCTTCCTCACCGAGAACCACGTTAGTTAACTTCAAAAAGGCGAACTGGTTCAAGTTCTCGTCTGTGCTGGAACAGCAATCTGCTGTTTTTGACTTCCGGGCAAACCCACAGGAGATGGATCGATTCCTGACATCGGCCGTAAGGACAGCAACGTCACAATCTATCCCTAAGGGTAGGCGTAAGTCTTTTATGCCGGGACTGTCGGATAATGCTAAGGACCTCATAAGGGAAAGAGACTCGATTCGCAAAACGGACCCCACCAACACCAGGATCCCTGAGCTGAACAGAGAAATCGCAGATGAAGTGAGGATGGACCGACAACAGACTTGGAGAGCGTTCGTGGAAGGCATAGATCATCGTACAAGTTTCTCCAAGCTATGGACAACCATGAAAGCTTTGGATGGCCGTTCAGTGAAACCCAATCCCATCCGAATTCTGTATAAGGGCAAACCGTTGAACAACAAGAATGCGGCCAACCTTCTATGCAAACAGTTCAGTTCGCCATGCCCTCATCAAGGCCTGAAATCGTCACGAAGGACCTTGCGATGGATCAAAAACTTTTCGAGAGAAGACGTCCCACTCATTACGACCGCCCTTATTGACGCCGCCTTGAAGAAGTGCAAGCCGTCTAGAGCGCTGGATACAAGTGGTGTGGCCCCCATCATGCTCAAACATTCAGGACCAATTTTCCGTGAATGCCTTAGAGCCCTTTTCAACAGAACCCTGTCAACTGGACTGATCCCGGCATCTTGGAAGGAGGCAAGAATCTTCCCACTCCTGAAGCCCGGAAAACCTGCTGAGGATATGAACAGCTACAGGCCTATTTCGATCATCTCATCTATGGCCCGCACTTTTGAAAGAACCAATCTTCCAACACTGGAGACGCACCTGCAAATCCCTGGATGGCAGAATGGTTTTCGGAAAGGCTTCTCTACCACCTCAGCGTTGGTCGAACTCACCGGATTCATCACAGATGGGTTAAACGAGAAGAGACCGCCTAGCCGCTCAATGATGGTCGCACTCGACTTGAAGAAAGCCTATGACACTGTCGTTCTCTCCATGCTTTGTCAAAAGCTTGCGGAGTCGTCCCTGCCGAGAGGTTTAGCCCGCTGGATCTCTAGCTACTTGAAGGGCAGAACAATACGAGCGGAATTTAGAGGCCAGATGTCGAAAGTAAGACTGGTGCGCTCCGGGGTACCGCAAGGCGCGGTTCTCTCTCCGCTCCTGTTTTCTTTCTACATCGCAGATCTCCCGGCACCCCCACCAGAAACACGTCTAGTCGGATATGCGGATGACCTAACTTTGGTTGCATCACATCCAGATGTGGAAACCTGCGAAAAACGCCTGAACGACTATCTTCCGATGCTAACAAAGGCCCTTGAAGATCTACATCTTCAACTGTCGCTCCAGAAGACCACTGTCTCTCTTCTTACAACACATCCTGCTCAAGCGAGATACGTGCCGAAAGTGTTCATAAATGGGATGCAAATCACACACGAAAGAAATCCGGCGATTCTCGGCTATCATTTCGATACTATGATGACGGGAGGACTACATGCGGAAGCTGTTCGTAAGAAGACGGCTAAACGAGCGAACCTCTTGAAAGCGTTGGCAGGAAGGAACTGGGGACAAAACAAAGAGCTGCTCACATTGACCTATCGTGCCATCGGACAATCCGTGATGTCATACGCTGCTCCAGCCTGGAGCCCGCTCATTGCACCGTCTGACTGGGACCGGTTACAAGCGCGTCAAAATGCAGCCTTGAGGACCGCGACGGGAAGCCTGGCGATGGCGAGCACCACCCACCTGAGTAACGAGACGGGAATCATGCCAGTCCAAGCTCATAATGAGATGCTGATTCTTCAATATCGTACGGTTGCGACAATCGACCCAGAACACCCATCGCACGACATGATGAAGGAGCCGGAACCGCCTAGACAGATCAGGAAGCATGTCAGAACTATCAAGCCAATGTCGGTAAGACCTGGAACTGCAGAGAGCATTCGAAAAGAAGTTCACAAGGAGGTTGTAAAAGAGTTCTTGGGTACTATGAACTCTCCCCTGCTAAGTGGACCGCCGCCGAAGATTGCGAAGGAGGAGGAGACTTTACCAAGATAAAATCGGGCAGCGCTATCCCAGCTCCGGAGTGGTTTCTACTCGAAGTCGCAATGGTATCTGCATAAGATAGGAGCAGCCGATAACCCACTTTGCCCTGACTACGGGCTCGAGGAACACACAGTACCTCACATGTTCTCATGCTCTGGAAAGCCAACGCACTTTACAAACGAACATCTCTGGCTCAAACCAGTGGAAGTCGTCAATTTCCTGTCACTTTGATAATTCATTGACTGTTCACTTTGATCATATAAGTATGAAAAAAAGAAAAAAAGCTAAAAAAAATAAAAAGACAAAAAAATAAAAAAAGAGGGTTGAATAACGCCCCATCCCGAGATCATCCAAAGAAGAGGATCCCCAATCTGCTTCGATTATGTCGTCCACGTGCCGGAAGTTGGATCCAGGATCAGTGTATATGGTGGAAGATGGGCAACAACAACAGCAACATCATCCACCATACGCACTGATCCTGGATCCAATTTCCGGCATATAGACGACGTAATCGAAGCAACGTTGCTGAAATCCTCTTCTTTGGAGAATCCCTGAGTGGGGCGTTTTTTCGTCCCTCTTTTTCAATTTGTTTTTCATTCATTTATTTATTTTTTTGGTTTTTTTAGTATTTCTTTAGTTTTAAATTCATTCATGTATGATCAAAAAGACAGGAAATTGGCTACTTCCACTGGTTTCAGCCAGAGATCTTCGATTGTAAGGTATGTTGGCTTTCCAGAGCATGAGAACATGTGAGGTACTATATGTTCCTCGAGCCCGCAGTCTGGGCAAAGCGGGTTATCAGCTGCTCCTATCTTGTGAAGATACCACTGCGATTTTGAGTAAAAACCACTTCGGAGCTGGATAGCGCTGCTCGATTTGATCTCGGCAAGGTGTCCTTCTCCTTCGCAATCTTCGGCGGCGGTCCACTTAGCAGGGGAGAGATCGTAGTACCCAAAAACTCCTTTACGAACTCTTTGTGAACTTCATTGCGAACGCTCTCCAAAGTTTTCTGGCCTTACCGACATCGGCTTGATAGTTCTGACGTGCTTCCTGATCTGTCTTGGTGGTTCCGGCTTTTTAATCATGTCGTGTGAGGGGTGCTCTGGATCGAGTGCAGCAACCGTTCGATACTGAAGTGTCAACATTTCATTATGAGCTTGAACTGGCATGATTCCCGTCTCGTTACTCAGGTGGGTGGCACTGGCCATCGCCAGGCTTTCCGTCGCGGTCCTCAAGGCTGCATTTTGACACGCTTGTAACCGGTCCCAGTGAGACGATGCAATGAGCGGGCTCCAGGCTGGAGCAGCGTATGACATCACGGATTGTCCGATGG
Source organism: Aplectana chamaeleonis (assembly GCA_029168955.1). NCBI lineage: Eukaryota > Metazoa > Nematoda > Chromadorea > Rhabditida > Cosmocercidae > Aplectana > Aplectana chamaeleonis. The sequence goes on from JAPDOI010000231.1 coordinate 791,125, forward strand.
CACGGTAGGTCAATGTGAGCAGCTCTTTGCTTTGTCCCCAGTTCCTTCCTGCCAACGCTTTCAGGAAATTCGCTCTATTAGCCGTCTTCTTACGAACAGCTTCCGCATGTAGTCGTCCCGTCATCATAGTATATCGAAATGATAGCCGAGAAACGTCGGATTTCTTTCGTGCGTGATTTGCGTCCCATTTATGAACACTTTCGGCACGTAACTCGCTCGAGCAGAATGTGTGGTAAGAAGAGAGACAGTGGTCTTTTGGTGCCGGGAGTTCCGCGATGTAGAAAGAAAACAGGAGCGGAGAGAGAACCGCACCTTGCGGCACCCCGGAGCATGCAATCTTAGGTTGGACATCTGACCTCTAAACTCTGTCCGTATTGTTCGGCCCTTCAAGTAGCTAGACATCCAGCGGGCTAAACTTCTCGGCAGGGACGACTCCGCAAGCTTTTGACAAAGCATGGAGATAACGACAGTGTCAAAGGCTTTCTTCAAGTCGAGTGCAACAATAATTGAAGGGCTAGGCGGTTTCTTCTCGTTTAACCAATTCGTAATAATCCGGTGAATTCGACCAACGCTGAGGTGGTGGAGAAGCCTTTCCAAAAACCATTCTGCCATCCAGGGATTTGCAGGTGCGTCTTCAGTGTAGGAAGAATGGTTTTTTCAAAGTGTGAGCCATAGATGAGATGATTGAAATAGGCCTGAAGCTGTTCATATCCTCAGCAGGTTTTACGGGCTTCAGGAGTGGGAAGATTTTTGCCTCCTTCCACGACGCCGGGATCAGTCCAGTTGACAGGGTTCTGTTGAAAAGGGCTCTAAGGCATTCACGAAAAATTGGTCCTGAATGTTTGAGCATGATAGGGGCCATACCACTTGTATCCAACGCTCTAGACGGCTTGCACTTCTTTAAGGCGACGTCAATGAGGGCGGTCGTAATGAGTGGGACGTCTTCTCTCGAAAAGTTTTTGATTTAGCGGAAGGTCCTTCATGACGATTTCAGGCTTTGATAAGGGCGTGGCGAACTGAACTGTTTGCATAGAAGGTTGGCAGCATTCTTGTTGTTCAACGGCTTGCCCTTATGCATAATTTGGATGGGATCGGGTTTCACTGAACGGCCATCCAAAGCTTTCATGGTTGTCCATAGCTTGGAGAAGTTTGTACGATGATCTATGCCTTCCACGAAGGCTCTCCAAGTCTGTTGTCGGTCCATCCTCACTGCATCTGCGATTTCTCTATTCAGCTCAGGGATCCTGGTGTTGGTGGGGTCCGTTCTACGAGTCGAGTCTCTTTCCCTTATAAGGTCCTTAGCGTTATCCGACAGTCCCCGCATAAAAGCCTTACGCCTACCCTTAGGGATAGATTGTGACGTTGCTGCCTTTACGGCCGATGTCAGGAATCCATTCATCTCCAGTGGGTTAGCCCCGAAATCAAAACCAGCAGATGGCTGTTACAGCACCGACGAAAACTTGAACCAGTTCGCCTTCTTGAAGTTAACGAACGTGGTTCTCGGTGAGGAAGGTATGAGGGCCTCGCTTTTGAACTCCATCGGGATCAGAAGGTGGTCACTTGCCCATGTGTTCACGGTGTCCCAAACCGCTGAGGCTGCTAAGTCCTGTGAGCGCAGCGAGAGGTGCGGTGACGAGGGTCTTCCATACGTCGGCTTCCTAATTGGGTGAGGGGCAACATTGAGAATCACAAGGTTGGACTGCGCTATATCCTCCTCCAGGTCATGTCCACGTTCTTCTTCTTTTTCTGCAGCCTCAAAGTGGTTTTTTGTCATAGGTTGAGGAACTGGGCGGCCTTCACAGGACTCGTCCAAAGGTCAATTGTGGTTAAGGAGGTAGGTCTCATCGGGCACATGAACAAGTGCGCCGTGTCGTGTCCGGGAGCACCAAAGTCCGGGCATGCGTCTGGTCGGCTGCTGTCGATCTTGTCGACGTAAGACATGAGCAGAATAGAGTGACCACAGAGCAGCGAGGCAAGAGCACATCTGGCTCGCCTGCCGAGTTGAGACTCGGACTTGCAAACCCGAGGCGGCACTGCTCCTAAGATAGGGTTCACAGCCGCATTCGTTAGATATCCTCGAACAAACTGGGTGTGCTCCTCACTCAGAAGACGAAGCCTTTCCATGTTGGAGTCGGCCCATCTCTGTGCATCAACTTTACGAGGAGCATCGGCGAACGGCGTCCTAATCGACCTCTCTCTAATGGGCTTCATGATTCTCTTTGTCGGATGATTCGGGTGTTTCACAAGGGAAGAATAAGAAGCTTAGGTCTGAACGGTAGAAACCTAATGTCATGTGGGAATGTTCACGCATTACATGGTGAAATAGTGTTGGGTACCTGCCGCGAAAGATAGATCTGAAGGAGTTATAAGCTCCGAAAGTTTGCCGACCATCGACCTCCTCCTAGTCTATGAATTGTTAAGCGGTCGAGTTAACAGCATCGACGGCGCAATGGGAGGAAGGAGCAGTGGTGGGCGTGTGACCAGGGTTCGAATCTCCCCCAGAGCTGTTTTTTTTTGCAAATTCACGGAACTTTCATATTTTGTTCAAAAATTATACAGTGCTTATCAAAAACAAAGGGACACCACACTTTTTCACGATTCTGAACTTCTGACTTTTCTAAACAATTTGAAACATCTACCGTTCGATTAAGCATGTCTGAAAACCTAAGTATAAGTGCTATGTCATGTCAGTGTTGATGTATAATTTTTTAATAACAAAAAAACAAAAATGGCAGTGTATCAAAACAAAGGGACAGCTCGGCGTTTTGATCTGTGTTGATCGTTATTGGAGATCAAACGCTATAGGCAGTTAGCATATCCACTTGTCTCCTCACTACTCATCATGCCTCGTGAATTTTACCTCTCTTCGGAAGAACAAGCTCAGATAGATGTTCTGCACAAGCTCGGATTAAGCTGTCGTCGAATCGCCGACGAGATCGGTCGGTCTCCCAACTCCATTTGCAACTACTTGAAAGATCCAGGAAACCACGACAAGAAGAGGAGTCCGGGCCGGCCCAGGATGCTTTCCGAGGCTACCATGAGGCAAATTGGACGTCATGTTTCGAATTCCACGACCAGCATAAGACAACTGAAAACTGCTTTGAGACTGTCTGCGTCAAGCATGAGCATCTGGAGAACCGTCAAAGGTCAAAAACATATCATGCGACAAACCATGAAGGCGGCGCCGAGATTAACAAGTCGTCACAAAGCTGCCAGACTTCAATTTATTGAGAGGAACTTGACAACCAACTGGAATCAGGTATGTTGTATTCCATCGTGGCACTTGCCTGTTAACAAAACTGCAATTCCTACCAAGATATTTATTTAGGCGATCTGGTTCGACGAAGAAAGTTTAACTTGGATGGCCCGGATGGATTTACGTCGTACTGGAGGGATCTTTGCAAGGAACCACTCTACTTTTCAAAGCGGAACTTCGGCGGTGGAAGTTGCATGGTCTGGGGAGCGATTTCGAGCCTTGGCGTTCTGTCACTCGCATTTGTGTCGTGCAGAATGGACAGTTCAGATTATCAGCAGACTCTCCAGGACCACTTGCTTCCATTTCTTAGGCGTCACCGTCGTCGAAACTTTGTTTTCATGCAAGACAACGCGTCAGTCCACTCAAGTCAGTCAACTCGAGCTTGGTTGGTGTCCAATAACGTCGAGGTTTTGGAATGGCCTGCCTGTTCACCCGACTTGAACCCCATCGAGAACGTATGGGGAATACTAGTGAGAAGGATTCATGCCAACAACAAGCAATTTAATACGGTTGAAGAGCTTAAGAAAGCTATTATGGAGGCATGGCAGAATTTGGAGCCTGGTCTCATTGCAAACCTTTTCTCCAGTATGCCAAAAAGGATGTTTAAAGTTGCGAAGAACAAAGGAGGACCTACAAGTTATTGACTGCCTGATTGATCTTTATTTTGTTGACAAAAATTTTATTATGCTGAGGTGTCCCTTTGTTTTTGATACAGTGATTTTGCAAAAATATTAATAAACAAATTTTTATTTCATACGCTGAAGTTTGAATGTAATAATGTATAGGTTTTTTAACCTTCTGTATCGAATGGTGATGATTTCAGATTGCGTCGTTTGCTAGCAAGCTCGCAATTGGCAAAAATTAGGGTGTCCCTTTGTTTTTGATAAGTACTGTGTCACGAATGTCATCTTATCTATTTGATATAGCCATATCCACAGTGAAATAGACTCGGGTACAAGAGATTCAAGGTTTTGTTTCCCATCAAAGCTTTCCCATTGTTTTGGGGAACTTATATAATTGGGAAGTATTACCCCAAATATATTGAACAAGTTACGAGAACCATTAAGTAACAGAAGACGATGCGCTTGGTGCAGTCGGTTTCTGCGACCACCCGTAGTCTGACCGTCATGCCCCTCATTTTCCCATCAGGCAATGTCGGAGAAATGCTCTTTGTCCAATTACCAGAGCCGGGTGATCGCTTTCCATTGGAGGGTGTATTCATGACGAAGAAACTTTACGTCGTCAGCGGAACATCCCATATCATGACGACGTTAACAACACTTGCATTTTTCGAGAATGTTTTCATCCAGCAAATGCCGGAGAATGTGTTCTCTTTCTCGACTCAAGGAGTGATTTTTCCAACCAAAGCGCGATACAGGCTCTTGTGTCGGCAGGGAAAAACTTGCAGATTTCGGCGAAACCGCCTGGCGTAACAAGATTTGTTCAGCTGGCAGACATCGGGTTTTTTCAGCTATTCGAAAGCACTGCTCAAGCGATTTCACTCTACTAATGCTCTTCAAAATTTTGAGGTCGTTCAAAATAATATATGATTTTCGGCGTGGACGGTGCCTTTAAGGCCGGCTACGTTCTTATCCGTCCGGGTCCTTTCGAAACTCCAACTGATTTCGAATTCCCAGTAGCGCTCGGCCCCTGTGAAGAGATAGGTTTCCAGGGGCCTATTGCGTTCATTCGCTGTCCCTATTGCGGAATTTGCTTATGTTTGATGCATTATGTGAATATTTACTATACATTGGACCCGAATCGAAAAACGGATATCCGAATCATTCTGAAAACCATGGTTGCGGATATCCGAGTGCATTCAGGTAGATCCCGGGTGGTAGCAAGTAGTAGCAGAATAGCAGTGCTTTTATTTTGAATTCATTCGGATGAATCGGAAATCAGCGACCATCGTTTTCAAAATGATTCGAATATCCGTTTTTCGATTCGGGTCCAATGTATACTATTTACCATTAGTGAAAGAAATGGTTATGTATTTTGCGTCCCATAAAAAGATAAGGTTGTTAAAATATGTGTTGATAATACTTCCAAATCATATAAGTTCTCCAAAACAATGGAAATCCTTGATGGGGAACAAAACCTTGAATCCTTTGTACCCGAGTCTATTTCACTGTCGATATGGCTATATCGCGCAGCAAAAGGATAAGATGACATTTGTGATATAATTTTTGATTAAAATATGAAAGTTCCGTGAATTTGCAAAAAAAAAGCAGCTCTGGGGGAGATTCGAATCCTGGTCACATGCCCACCACTGCCCCTTCCTCCCTTTGCGCCGCCGATGCTGTTGACTTGCCCGTTTAACAATTCATAGACTAGGAGGAGGTCGATGGCTGGCAAAACTTTCGGGGCTTATAACTCCTTCGGATCTATCTTTCGCGACGGGCCGCCTACACTATTTTACCATGTAACGCGTGAACATTCCCACATGACATTAGATTTCTAGCGTTCAGACCTACGCTTCTTATACTCCCCTTGTCAGAACATTAATATACACCTGCTGTGCCTGGAGTTCACAATGCTCCTTGACTGGCAATATGCAGGCCTTCGCGTGAAGATGTTCTATTGGAGAGCTCCTTGCACAACCGGTAGCAATTCTAAGCGTAGCATTCTGTACACGCTGCAGCTTATTCCAGGTGCTCCCACACTGGTGCCGCATATTCCAGAGCTGAAGTATTGCTCTGTAGGTTCTCAATATTGTCTCTCGGCTGCTTCCCCATGATGTTCCTCCGAGAGCTCTCAGAATATTAAGCTTTGCCTTGACGACGGCCTGTTTCTGTTCCGCGTTTTTGTGGAACTTCAGTGACGGATCGAGAATAAGACCAAGCAGCTTGGGGAATCTTACTGCTGGCAGACGATTACCATCCCATCTGACATCTGTGTAGGCACTGTGTTCCTTGGTGCTTGTTGTGAACACTGATACAGAAGACTTTGCAGCACAGACTGTGAGCATCATATTATCGAGGAAAAGCTTCAACTCGACGAGATAGGCGCTGATCTTGTTAGCGGCTACTTGCAGGTCACCGTCCTGGCACATGATGGTGATGTCGTCGGCGTACTAAACAATCTTTATATCCTGCGGTGGCTCGGGTAGATCCTCAAGATGAAGGCTGAATAGGGCAGGAGACAACACTCCGCCCTGCGGAACACCGGCTGCTATTGGAATGCTATCGGATACGTGATTCTGGAACTGAACCATAGCCCGGCGGCCTTTAGTAAACGCTGCAATCCATCGCTTCTGCCAGGATGGCAGCGAGGACTTCAACAGTTTGTCGGACACCAGTCCCAAGTTAACAGAGTCAACCGCTTTGGTCAGGTCGAGGGCGACGGCCACCGTTCTTAGGGGCTTTCTCATGTTGAATACGTCGACCGCAAAGCTCATGATCTCCAATAGAGCAGTAGTAGTAGAAGGAAGTTTCCTGAACCCATGCTGATGCTGATGTCGCTCATTTTGATCAGCCAGGTCCCTCACGATGAACTTTTCCGTTGATTTGGCGACGGGCGATAGAAGGCTAATTGGTCGAAAGCCTTTTGCCGTGCTTTGGGACTTGCCTGGCTTTGGCAATGGTATCTTGTTCTTATCCAGATCCTTCTTGATGTCATTATCCAGCACAGCGATCTCCGGGTCTAGATGATCTCTCTTCTCATCTCTGGTTCTCATCTTCTGCAGTAATTCCCTGCTGACATTTGGAAAGAAGGTCTTGACACGACCCTCAGGAATTGCTGCTTTCATGGCCTTGCGGATGGCACTTGTTAGATGGCGCCCTTTCTGATGCACATCACCATTCCGTGGGTATTCGACCGCATGGCGGAGTGCAACAGCTCTGAGCAGGCTCCAGTCTGTCAGGCCTAAATTAAGATAAGTACGATGACGAAAACCAGAGTAAGGGGCAAGAGAGTCGGAGAGATCAATATAGACAAATACGGGAATGTGATCACTGGAGAGAGCTGTGGATGTGAACCACGTACAAGCATTAGAAAGATTGGATGACACAAGGGAGATATCTGGGCTAGAAGGTCGGCCGTTGGCAGGGAGACGAGTGGGTTGGTCATCATTGAGGATAACCAGGTCACACTGCTCAGCCCATTCTTCGACATCTTCCCCTCTGGCGTCAGAATCAAGAACAGAAAAGAAAGTGTGAGCATTGAAGTCACCCGCAAAGACAGCTGAAGGGGAGAGTGAGCAGTCGTGCAACTGCTTAAGGAGTGGTATGGGGTTGTAAGACGGGGGACAAGATGTTTTAGGAGGAATATAGATGTTAAATAGAGATAAAGGGATTTTGAGAGGGAGGTGGACAGGAATGTACTTGAGAGTACCGTCCTTAGGAGTATTAGGAATAATATGAGAAGCTAAGGCAGATTGCACGAAAGGAGACACACCGCCCACAAGAGCAGACCTTGGCATGTGATAGGCGGTGTATCCCAAGATGTTAGGCTGGAGAGGATAAGTGGTAGAAGGAGAGCTTGGTTTCTTGAACCATGATAACATCCGGGTGATGAGAACGTGCGAACAGAGAGAGTTCAGATAATTTGGCGCGAAAGCCGTTGAGATTAATGTGAACAATGGAGAGGGGGCGGTTGGTAATTGAGGAATCAGAGTTGCTGGGGGCAGAGCATAGAACACAACGAAAGGATGAGTCATGATGCCTCACAGAACTGAGGCCCGAACAGGAGAGATGCACCCACCTTTGGCATCCAGAGCACTGGACGCTTGTTTTATGACAGGTGACATCCTTGCTGCAGGTGGCACATGGATACTTCTGCGCTGGACCTGGAAACCTCTCGACACCGTCCCTCTGCCGTTAAATCCTCAGGAGAACTGCGGCCGACCAGCGCCTCTTCCATGACAAAAACCCTCTTCTCGGAGGGGTTGACGTCGGTTTGCACGGAAGCGTTCTTCTTTCCTTCACGCTGTCACGGCACGAACGTACGACATCTCGGCAGCATGTCCACGTTGGTCCTCTTCACCCTCTGACCACAGGGGACTGTGCGCGTCAACATCTCCCAAGACGATTGTGGGTTCTTGGGCGATGGACAGCTCGTATGAGGGTGGGCATGAGGATCTTGGCGGAGAGTAAAGGTTGTGCTGCCGAGATGTCGTACGTTCATGCCGAGGCAGTGTGGAGGAAAGAAGATCACCTCCGTGCAAACCGACGTCACCCCCTCCACGAAGAGGGTTCTCGTCATGGGAGAGGTGCTGGGTGGCCGCGTCTCTCCTTCGGATTCTCCTGCTAAGGGCCGGCGTGGAGAGGAATCCTGGACCCGCTCAGAAGTACCTATGCGCCACGTGCGGCAAGGATGTCACATGGAGTAAAACAAGCGTCCAGTGCTTCGGATGCCAGAGGTGGGTGCATCTCTTCTGTTCGGGTCTCATTTCTGTGAGGCATCATAACTCTGCTTTTCGCTGTGTCCTATGCTCCTCACCTTCCAACTCTGATTGCTCTACCTCCAATCGCCCACTTTCTATTGTACATATAAATCTCAATGGCCTTCGTGCCAAACTATCTGAGCTCTCTCTCTTCGCACGTACTTACCATCCAGACGTCACCATGGTTCAATAAACCAAGCTCTCTCCATCCCCCACCCATCCTCATCCTAATATCCCTGGCGATACTGCCTTCCATGCTCCAAGGTCAACTCTTGGCGGAGGAGTTTCAATCCTAGATTTATCTACTCTCCCCTCGCACCTCATACCCAAAACACCCACGGATGGTACTCTCCGAGTACCTTCTAATCCATCTCCCTCTTAAAACACCCCTTTCTCTTTTCAACATATATATTCCTCCCACTACCTCATGCCCCCGATCTTACGACCCTATTCCTCTACTTGAGCAGCTAAACGACTGCTCCCTCTCATCTTCGGTTGTCTTCGCAGGCGATTTTAATGCTCACACCTTTTGTTCGTCACTTGATTCTGACGCTAGAGGAAATGACGTCGAAGAATGGGCAGGGGAGTGTGACCTGGTCATCTTAAACGATGATCAGCCCACTCGACTCCCTACCAGCGGCCGATCTTCCAGCCCAGACATATCTCTTGTCTCGTCCAACCTCTCTAACTCTTGCTCATGGTCCACCTCAACCACTTTACCAAGAGACCATGTCCCCGTCTTTATCCATATCGATCTCTCCAACTCTCTCTCTCCCTATTCTGGTGTTCGTCAACGTTCATATCTTAATTTAGGCCGAGCAGACTGTAGCCTGTTCAGTGAAGTTGCGCTTCGCCTGTCGGCAAATTTCCCGTGGAATGGTGACGTGCACCAGAAAGAGTGTCATTTATCTGACGCGATCCGCAGAGCCATGAAAGCGGCTATTCCTGTCGGCCGCGTCAAGACTTCCTATCCAAATGTCACTAGGGAGATCCTCGATAAGATCAGGACAAGAGATGCCAGGAGAGCGGTCAACCATCTGGACCCCGTCGTTGCTGAACTTGACGATGATATCAGAGAGGATTTAGACAGGCACAAAACAGAAGAGTGGGAAAAGTTCACCGGGCAGTTGGATTTCAAGACGGACAGTGCACCCACTTGGAAGGTATTACGGAAGCTCTCGGGTAAGAGCTCGCCTGCTACCGTCTCCACAATCGAATTCAATGACGGTGTATTCAAATCAGGAAAAGAAGCCGCTTATGAGCTCGGTAGAAGTTTTTTCATCACCAGTGCAAAGCGTGGTCCGCAGAACAGAGTGACTGTACGAGAGCTGTGCCGCCTCCCGCTTATGAGCATGGCCGAAGCGTTCACTAGGACGTAAGTTGAGAAGGTTATAAAGGATATGCGGAATTCAAAAGCGGTTGATCCAGACGGGATATGTCCTGCTGTCTTGAAGAAGATACCAAATGAAATCCTTCCGCTTCTCACTGATTTGATAAACACCTCGTTCAGCTAACGCTGTGCCGCTGGCCAAGCCGGGGAAACCTCAGGCTTCAGCCAAGGGATACAGACCCATTAGCTTACTGTCCACGTTCGCAAAGGTAGCCGAAAAACTGATCGTAAAGGATCTTATAGAGCACAATGAGAACCAGGTGTTTCAGCACGGATTCAGAAAGGTGCATTCCACCACGACAGCTCTGCTGGAAATTACAAGCTTTGCCATCGATGGGTTCAATGCCCAGAAGCCACAAAGAACTGTGGCTGTTGCCTTAAATCTTACCAAGGCATTCGACACAGTAAACCATGGAGTTCTGTCGAGCAACTTACTGATATCATCAATACCGCCGTGGCAGAAACGCTGGATATCGGCATTCATCAAGGGCAGATGAGCCAGAGTTATGTTGCAGAACCATGTCTCTAATAGTATTCCTATTGCAGCTGGAGTCCCGCAGGGCGGCGTTTTATCGCCTGCTCTCAGTCTGTACCTCGAAGACATTCCCGCCCCTACCCAGGATATCAAGGTGGTCGCCTATGCCGATGATATGACAATAATGTGTCGGGATAGGGATATAAGTGTGGCCGCCTCCAAGATCAATGAGTACCTGGTCACACTGAAAGGCTTTTTCGACCGCGAAATGCTAAAGATCTCTGCATCCAGATCGTCAGTATCCGTACTCACAACGGATCCATCAGAGCACAGCGCCCACCCGCATGTCGAGTGGGACGGAGATCGATTACCTGCTGCTCGCTTTCCCAAACTGCTCGGTCTGGCGCTCTATCCATCGCTCAAGTTTTATAAGAACACCGAGCAGAAGCAGGCCGTAGTCAAAGCGAAGCTTAATGTGCTCAGAACCCTGGGGGGTACATCATGGGGCAGTAGCAAGGAAACTATTGTCAGGACCTACAAGGCCATACTTCAGCCCGCTCTGGGGTACGCTGCACCGGTGTGGCAGCACTTGGTATCAGAAGCCTCCTGGACCAAGATGCAGCGTGTACAGAATGCCGCACTTCGTATAGCTACCGGATGTGCAAGAAGTTCCCCAGTTGAGCACTTACATGGGGAGCCACGGTTGTTACCAGTAAAGGAGCACTGTCAGCTCCAGGCCCAACAATTTTTCATCAATATCATAAAGCAATCCAACCACCCCTCATGGAGAGTGCTGAACCCCGTCAGGGAGAGAGACATCAGAAAGCCATTCGCCGATGCTCCAAGCAAAGTCAATCTGCAAAGATGGCACGATTCACAGCAAGAACGACTCCGTCTATTGCGCGAGGAGCACACACAGTCCGTACGGTGTCATCTGGAAAGGGCTACGGTAAATCCCATCCCGGGAGTGGCGCCGCCCCGGGTCTGCACATCCGAGTCTCAACTCGGAAGGAGGGCCAGATGCACTCTGGCATGGCTGCGCTGTGGTCACTCTACTATGCTTATGGCTTACGTCAGCAAGATTGACAGCAGCAAATCGGACGTTTGCCCAGACTGTGGATGCCACGGCCACGATACGGCACATCTGTTTAATGATATTTCGTTCGTTGCATTGGCACTGAGCGGCGGCGCTGGTTCGTCTCTCTCACTCCAGCCCCAACCCCAGCCATCCCAGCCGAATCAATAATCGATACACGTCTTCCTCTACCCTACCCACCTCCACGGATATACATATTTCTTCACGACAACGATTCTGCTGTAATTTCAACCGGGGTTTTATTCGTATTTCGTCTCACTCCTACCCCCACCCTCCCACCTGCTTTGGATATACTGCTTCATACATCGATTCGACTGATATTCCAATTCGAGTTCACACGTCATTCATCAGATCACACTCGTATCCCGTCGTCTCGTGTTTCGTCTTCATCATCCAATGCGCAGCACCCTAGTGGCAGGGGGCTAACTTAATCGTTTTCTACATTGCCACCTGCAAAGGTTTAATTACTGTCTCGATTATCATGGCGTCCCTACTTTCTGCTGTTTCGAAATTCAGAGGTAAGAAGCGCCCGCTCATCGATCCCGGCTCACCGAACATGGATAATGATGCACTCGCCGAAGCTGTGGAGCAGTTGGAAATGGATGACACTTTGCCTCCATTTGTAAAAACCATTCTCGAGGCGTGCTTAGCATCTAGGCAGAAGATGGAATCAGCGTTAACGGATAATTGTCATCATTTGGAGGAAATTGCACTTCTTCGTGATGAGATTAAGGGCTGTAGTAAACCACCCCTATCAGATGATCTGATATTATTTCGATAAGATGATCTGATATTCTTCCAGACAAGTTTCAGATGATCTTAATTTCGTATTGATTCATAATTATCGTTATCAGTCACGGCTCGTCGCTGAACTTAGGCCCGTATTCATTCCATTAGCGGTCATTAGCCCTAAAGCGGTCGTCCTCGAATATTCATGATACGATAAGACATGATCATACCAGTGAGAATAAGAAAAAGCCGGCCCTCATTCTGCAGGTGGTCATTCTCTCACCGACCAACTCGATGCTTTTTTTGTCAATGAATGAAATGAGATGTTTGTCGTTTTGTGATAGCTCAGATTGATAACTGGTATTTCATCTGAAGAATAAGAGGCGCTCCGGGGTTACTCTTAAAGATAAGACGAGCTTCTCCGGGAATGCCTGCTCTCTCGCTTTTCTCTGTCCAGATGATCTGTAGAAGTTCAGCTAACCTGATGAAATTAGCCTCATCTTAAAAATATTCATCATCTGAATGATGCGCTTACAGATGAGATCCATATTCTTGACCATATCATCAAGATAATCTTACAGATTATCTCAACATTTCTTCATGCGATGGTTTAAGATCATCTTAACTTTATTTTGAGGGGGTTTACTACAGCCCTAATTCTTTGCGCTCTGCGAATCTTACCACCACCACTCCATCAAAAATTTTTAATTCTGTAAGCACTCAAACCTTAACCTCCTCCTCAGTTGTTTCTGACTCAGACCTCTCAATTTGTGAAATGAAGGAAATGTCTCGTTCAATAGTAGTAGCTGGGGTTCCAGAAAGTGTGCATCAGACTGCCTCTGCCCGTGTTGATCATGATTATGAATGTATGAAACGCCTTTTTGATTTTTTAGACATTCCTTGTACACCTATAAATGTATATCGCTTAGGTCGCCCTCTTTATTATAGGCCGCGTCTTTTGAAAGTTATACTGCCGTCATCCTACTTCAGAGACTTGGCCATTAAATGCGCCCCAAAACTTAAGGGCTCGCCCTTTGGGGGCACATTTATTCGTCCCTCCCTACCTAAAAGTGAGAGGGGCAGGCCCCGGCACCCTGGGGTAGGTAGGGGGCAGGCTTCTATTCCTCTTCATCATACTTCTGTCAATAACGTAATCCATACCACCGTGAAGCCGCCCACATTCTTAGGAGTTCCTCAACCTGTTTCCAATACTATTGTTAGTAATTGTCCTCCTCGTCTTTTGAATTCTATCGCGGATAATTGTACTCATCCAATTTCAAATCCTACTGTCGATAATTGTACTCCCAATATTGCTCATGTATCCCAAGCTCGCCACTTTAGTTTGGGAAATCTTCAGCCTGTCGTTATTGCTAGTGAACAATCGCCTTCTCTTGACTCGGATATGTCAATTCATGTTGTTTCGGGGAATAGTAGTCCATCTTTAAACGAGTAGAAATTCCTCGGACGTCTGATCAAAGCTCTGAATTTTTTGATGTATTTGAAACTGGCTCTCATCCCCATTCTAACTTTGAACAACTTAATTCTTCGGGTTCATTGGGTACTGATACAATTTGCATTTCAACAAATATACGTTCTCTACCCAAAAATATGGGATTTCTTGGTTTTCTTATAAAAGAACGCCAGTTCAGTGTTATTGCCCTCACTGAAACGTGGCTCACGCACATGATAACGGACGCCTCCTTGCTAGGTGAGTGGTCTGACATTTATGACTTGCTCAGATGTGATCGAAAGCATAAAAGGGGTGGCGGTGTGGCACTTTTAGTTAAAAAGGCTCTTTTTCCCAGGCTCATTGTCATTAACTCGGCTCCTGATGGTTATGAATTCATTTGTGTTGATATTAACTCTGGTGAGAGGGTTATTCGTATTATTTTGGTTTATAGGACTCCTTCATGTACCTCAGCGTCGTTTGCTCTCTTGATCGAAACACTTAGTGATCCAGTATCTTGCAACCATCCCTGTATTATTACAGGCGATTTTAACCTTCCTGGCGTTAACTGGGCCCAACCTAATGAGCCTAACCTCACTAGAGCTAATATTTTTGACCTGCTTGGGTTGTTTCGTGACTACAATTTTTCTCAACTTGGAACGGCGAAAACCCATGGGCACAATATCCTCGATTTGTTGCTAACTAATGATGCTGATCTTGTGGACAATATTAAAGTTTGTGACCCCGTGGGATCTAGTGATCATGCTACAATTCATTTTGAGCTCAATTTTCCTACACCTGCGAGTGATTGTAAAGTCCTCAGAAGAGACTTCAAAAATGCCAATTTTCCCGCAATCTTCGAGTATTTGAATGGTGTTGATTGGTATGGGGCTTTTAACAGCGCTGACTCGGCTAATGCTAAGTACGAGATCTTTATTTCTGTTCTGCAGCACTGCATTCATCTTTTTGTACCACTCATAGAGGTTTCCAAGGACACGGGCCATCTTCCGGAGCATTTACGGCGCTTGGCGTTCAAAAAATCTCAGGCATGGAGTCGGGCTAGACTTACCAATGCAGCAAATGATTGGGAGGTGTATAGGGTTATATGTTTCAGATTTGACAAGCAATTGAAAAAATTCAACAGAAATATTAAAAAGAGGATCATTGAATCAGGTAAAAAAAAATGCGTTCTATAGGCTGTTGAATGCTAGATTGAGGGACAAACCTCGGTTAGGGCCTATTGAGTTTGACGGGTCCATAATAACAGACGATAAAGAGAGGTCGGAAATCTTCGCATCTGTTTTTGAAAAGTCTTTTTGCTAGGATGATGCGCCTAGTGGCGTTATGAATCCTGCCCAAGAATTCAATACTATGGATGATTCTGTTTGGTTTTATCCAGAAGATGTTCACAAGTTCCTTTCTAGCTGGCCTAATTCATTTTCCGACACACCAGACCATTTGCCTTTAAAATTCATTAAACATGTAGCCCACCGCTTACATATATATTTAATCTTTCGTTCATGCGAGCAGAGGTTCCGGATAGGTGGCGTGTAGCCTTTGTAACTCCTATTCCAAAAAAGCCCCCTCATACTAACCCTGAAAACTTTAGGCCAGTAAGCATTACCTCTATTTTCAGTAGGTTGTTCGAAAAGATTCTTAAGGTGAGAATATGCAAGCATTTGGAGGGCCACTCAATAATTTCGGATTCCCAGCATGGTTTTCAAAAGAAAAAGTCGACGGTTACGGCCATGTTGCATTCACTTAATGAATGGACCTCAATCGTGGATGAAGGAAAAGAGGTTGATGTCATCTATGTTGACTTTTGCAAGGCTTTCGACAGGGTCTCTCATTCCAAACTCATGTCCAAACTCGCCCTAGTTGGCATTCATCCTAGAATTATAGCATGGATAAGAGCCTTTTTAAGCAATAGGTCGTTTGTTGTTCGAGTCAACACGACTTTTTCTGATCCCAAACCCGTTTGCAGTGGAGTACCCCAGGGAGTTCTCTCTCCAATTTTATTCAATATATTTACTTATGAATTGCCACGAATAGTTACGTTTGGTAAGGTTCAATGCTGTGCTTTTGCGGATGATTTTAAAATTTTCTCTCCTATCCAGACGGTATGCGACAAGGAGTACTTGCAAATGGCTTTGGATAAGGTTGTAAGCTGGTTTAGAGAGTGGAGTATGTTGCTCTCAAAGGAAAAAACTAAAGTCTTGCACATTGGAAGCGATAGTTCAGCTGCTGTTTATACCACTGATGGCCAACAGCTCGAGGTTGTCGACGAGATAATGGATTTGGGTTTCCTGGTACGCAGCGATCTCACCTTTGATGCTCATTGTGCTAAGGCTGTGTCTAAAGCTAGTAAAGTTATGTATAGCATGTTCAGAGCCCTGCCCACCAACAACGAAAGGGTGCTTCTTAATGCTTATAAAACGTATGTTAGACCACACCTTGAGTATGGGACTGTAATTTCCAACCCTCACAAGGTATCGACCAGGGGTGTGTTGGAAAAACTCCAAAACAGCTTCACACGCAAGGTGATGATCAAGGTCAGGGGTCTCAGCTATGATGAAATGCCCTCCAACATTGCTAGGAATAAAGAACTACAACTTGAATCGCTGGCTTGCAGAAGGAAAAGGTTTGATCTTCTGATGGTTTATAAGATCTTGTGTGGGCATGTTGGACTCAAGCCAAACGGTTTCCTCCAGCTCAGGGCGTCTCCCACAAGAGGCAGCAGCTTCAAACTTGTCCGCAACAGAGCCAGGAAAAGTTTGAGGCACCACTTCTTTGTTAATAGAGCAGGAAGTGAGTTTGAAAAGTTACTCAAGAGGGGCAACCTCCCTACAACTCTTCCCGCTTTCAAACGTAGATTAGATCAGTACTTGATGACTGAGGATGACTGAGCCTGTTTCAATTCATATTGGTACTATATCTGTTTCCTTTCTTTTTATATTCAATGTTTTCTCTTGTTTTTCTATGTAACTTAACTATGCAGGCGTGACCTGTAATAAACAAATACAAAATTGTCCGGAGAGACCAACCACGCTGACCACAATGGACCTATGGACGAATCCATTACTGGTCGCCCAGTTCCTCAACCTATGACAAAACCCTCGACGTGGCTGCAAAGAAGAAGAAGAGTAAAGCTTGTGAATGTGAACGGATCCAGCCTTCGTTTCGCAGCTATGGAGATGCATTCCGTCGTACCATCGCTAGTTCTTGGAGTGATCAGTCTGCACTGTAAGTAGTTTCTAACGAGAAAAGCCACACCTCCAGAGATCGTTCTGTCGTTTCTCAGGCATGTATAGCCTCGAACAACCGGTGATTCTTGATTCGGGTCCAGTTTGGTCTCTTGAAGTCCCACAATTTCAGCTCCTATACGGTATGCGAGAGATTTGTTGCGGAAACCATTGATATTCCATTGGATTATCTTCAGAGAATCGGGACTTGAACGTTGAGGTTGAGATGCCGGCACGACGACGCAGTTCGGGCACATGTATGAGCTGTCCGCATCCTTGAAGGACTTGAGGCCGGAACATTTCTTCACGGGAGAACATTTCCTGCACTTGATACATTGGACGCTCCCTGCAGCGGTTGAGGTACCACACTGGGTGCAGGGCCCTCTAATACGGTGAGGAGGTCCAGGGTTTGCTTCGATTACGGCACGGATGAGTGGACAACGGATTAGCAGCGCCCGTTTATGCTGACCCGTAACCGAAAAAATAGGCTCCAGGACTCGTGAAAAGTGAATTCTGGGAGGTATAGTTAAGGACCTTCAACTTCGGAAAAAAATAACGGCAGTTGTAGAAGACTTCTTCTTCCGCGTACGCTCTTGCCAACGGGTAGGCGATCCTCCATAAGAGCCCAAGAAGGTCGTGATTGTAGCTATCATATAGGCAAGAATTTCATTTTATTGAAAAAAAACTAAACAAAACTTGAAAAAAATCAAAAGTAAAAATGTGAGGAGTCGGCCGCTAACCTCTCACACCCCTCTTTTTCCCACTATTTTTAAATAGTGACAAACCGGTGCCTTGCGCCCCCTCGCTTCGGGGTGTCAGAGCTGCGGCCTTCCTTGGTGAAGTTTACCGAGGGTGCTTCACCCTGATTTTCATGTAGGGTCCGATATAGGATAATTATCCGGTCGGATATTCGAGAGCGGCTCCGACGGATGGAACGCACAAAACAAATTTTCTGCGAAATGCGTGCGAGTCCAAACTCTAAGTATAACAAAATTTCCCATGCAACGATACCCTCTCGAGCATTCGAACCATCCTAGTTGGTCTGCGATGCGGTCACTCTACCTATCTCAATCGGCCTCGCTCATCGGATTGACCAGCCAGCCCCAGATAAGCCAGATAAATGCTCCTATTATCAATGTGCTGGACATGATTCATTGCATCTATTTGCATGTCCGGCCAGACCTACAACCCTGTCTGCTCGAGATCTATGGTACAGGCCGTGTGAGGTTGCTGGCTCCCTACGCCTCTGATACGATGCTCTATCATGGCTGACAAGAAGAAGCAACACATGATAAAATAACTCACAGGCATAATATACAGGGAGCTGAAAAATGAGACGGGACTGCCACTCATCTTCCAGCCGCTTTTTCGTATCCGGGGAAAGCTGGAATCAGGAATGACGTATGTAACAAAGAAATCATGAGACATTGAAGAACTACAAAGGTTTGCAAAACAAATTACCAAAGCCTTCTGTTCTTCTGTTAGTGTCTCATAGGTGGCGGTTTTTGGATCAAATTCAGGCTCTTGCTCGATTTCCGGATCACTATATTCCTCAACTAAAAAAATCATCATTCGCGAAAGCCAAGTTCATGAAAAACTCGAATATCATACCGGGACTATGCTCCGGAGTTTGATCGCCGGGATCGGCCGCCTCAGGGCTACTGTCAAATTTCGAATACTTTTGAGGCCCAGCCGGCGAATCAAGTGTGAAGGAGGTGATTTCTGCAGAAAGGAGATACAACTGCGATAGCTAATCATTATACACGATACACCCGAAAAAACTGACCACTTTCAGCAATGAACGTCTCTTCATGGTCGATGATAGCCTCAACAACTTCCATTTTAGTGACTGTTATAGAGGACGGTTCGGTCGGAGCAGGAGTTACTTGATCGGGCTTTTTGGGTTCTGAAAGAACAAAAAATAAAACATCCACGGAACGCCTCGCTTTATTCATTTAAATCAATATTAAGTTTCGAAATTAGAAATATGGCAAGTTATTGTTAATCCAGGAAAGTGATTTAAATGGTAAAAAGTGTACACACTTTTTGTATGAGAAAGACGTCGTTCTAATCACATGAAGCAACAAGTATCTAGTATCCCAATCATGAGCGACAATGCTTGTTATACACATTTCAAAACTAAATATTGACAGCCGAAAACAGGGCTCACAATTAGAAATAGTTATGCCTTTCAGACAACAAGAGAGTTCACTGCGAGAACTGAACCACTCTTTTTTTTCAATGCTTCCAATTGGAAGATTTTTTTCGTTCTCAAACATGCTGATTCCGCTGCGCCAGCTCCTATATTGCGAGCTAAGGTAGAGATAATAAACGAAATCTCTGGCTTGTAAAAGGCTCTTTCCGAATATTCTACCAAAATGCAAATTTTCACTAACGCTTTATTAAGCAACAAGCTTCAGCTCTGATCAAACCAATCGCCACGCGCGCAACCCGTTTTTCAAAATCTAAGTTCAGGCTGAAGGTAGAAATTAGCTCTAAATTGCATTGAAAAGAGCGCAAAAAGTTGTGTATAGTGCCCAAAAATGGTTTAGAATGGTTTCCTAGGATTTGAGCAAATTTTGAAAAACCGCAAGTTTTCTCTGTTAATCTCCTTTTTCAGACGGCGTTCACTTGTGCTACCAGATAAAATTGAGCTAGGGAGCTCATTTTTGGACAGGAGGGTGGAAATGGATGCAGGTCGCTCCTATTCCAATTTGAACTCGATACCTTTACTTTGAAGGGTACCTCAAAATCGTGGGTTTACATACCAAATTAGCCGTGGAGCACGAAAACTGATTTTTTCTGCTGCGGCTGTGGAGACCGGGGTGTGTGGGTGAAATTGCAGCCAATCAACACAGTTCGTCGGAGGTAAGTACTGAACTTGTCAGAATTCGTACTCATGACACGTCATCGATCGATAATAAATATTATCGATTTTCGTGCTTTTTGCACAAAATGCGGCGAACAGTGGTGATTGCTTTTGGGATTGATTTTCTTGGTTGAGCAATTTTGCTCATCAGTCATTATCGATAAATACCGATCAATAATATTGATTTTTTCGCGTGTTGCACAAAATGCCGCAATGATTTTTTATTGTTGATAGCTCTAAGTCATTTGTTTGGGAAATTGTTCTCATCATGCAAGATCAAATATTAATGATCAATAATATCGATTTTTCACATTTTGCACCAAATGCGGCAATGAGTTTTATTTTTTATGGTTGTAAGTCATCGGTTTCATAAATTGTACTCATAGGACAATATCGTCTGTTAGATGTTTCATCATTCCAAAATGGAAATCGTTGAGCAAAATTAAAGTCAGAAAGGGAACCTTTAGGAAAAATATGTGAAATTTCTGAAAATTTAGCTTCCTGGCAAAAGTAGCGATTTGGCAATGTCATTTAGAAGTCAAAAAAAGTTTCGAAAATGTCTTGAAATATCTAAGAAAATGATTTGGCGTAAAATAGCCTGGAGTAATAAAAAAGTTAGGAAATGAAGTGAAATAACCAAAAAATACGATTTGGTGGTCGATCATTTCACAAGCTTCTCCGTTTAACTTATCAAAACGGAATCAAGCGCGCAACGGAAACGTCAAGCCATTTTTGAAAGCTGTAATAAGGGAATCAGCATATGTCATGCTAGGTGAACGCAACGCTCCATTCCATATCGCGCTTGATTTAGTTTTGATAAGTTTAACGGAGAAGGTTGTAGGATGATTAAGCACCAAATCGTATTTTTGGTTATTTCACTTCATTTCCCTGCTTTTATATTACTCCAGGCTATTTTACGCCAAATCATTTTTTGAAGATATTTCAAGACATTTTCGAAACTTTTTTTGACTTCTAAATGACATTGCCAAATCGCTACTTTTGCCAGGAAGCTAAATTCTCAGAAATATACAGATGCTTCCGGAAAGTTTCTGAGTTTTAGGGCTCATCATGTTCCACTGGTTTTCACAGTTGATGTATTTTTAGATTCCAGTGAAATGCGCGCCTTTTTGCCTCTCCTTTTCTTTCCTCTTCAATCGGTCAACTGGGGAACGTTCTCGCTTCTTCAAACCACCCAAAAGAAGATCATCAGGCGAAGGAGTGCGGCTGAAACAAGCAAACCAAGTTAAAGTTACAAACAATGATTAAGAGACATCTTAACTTTCGGACACATTCTAGCTTTGCTCCCCCATATTGAATTAACAGTGAAGAAATAATGACAGACCCTTCATATCGTTTCACCCCGGCCGAAACTTCAATCAATCTTGCAAAAAACCAAAATTAGCGAATTCCTGTCTTCTCGAAGCGGTTTGAAACACGATTTTTCGCTGTTCCGATTATGCAATAAGAAAGGTAGATTACCAGAAAACTGCTTGAAAGACTGCACGTATCAGATTAGAAGTTCAACTATTCTGGTCTATACACTCCGAAGTCGACCAATACGATTCATTTCGAACAATGTTGAAGACGCTAATTTCGGCCATGCACCGACTATTTGATAAGCTTAATAATGATGAATTCAGAACATCTCGCGTAGAGGATCCTGATGTTGATAACAAAGGTCACGGCACTAAAGTGATTATTCAACCCCGCGAATGCTCCTGCATTCCGAAAATATTTCACCAAAATGATTTTCGTAAATTTAGGATCGGCTACAAGTCCATGCCACGCGCAAGATGCTATCTATCAAAACAGGGTTGCGGGAATATGGGAATAGCATAGCTAAAATAAACCTACAAGCTTTTCATACTTCTCAACGTCAGCTCGTCACTCACGGCGTTAGAGTATAAACGGCCTGACGCCACGCGCGTTCCGCCATGGCGTCAAAGCACGTATGAGCTTTTCCATCATTTGTACCATTATTCAAATTCATTCTGGCTCATCATAATTGATAGCAGTTCTATCCTATGTTAACCTGGTAGAGGAAGCAGCATGGAAATTGCTTTGACGCCATAATTTAAGCCAACGATACCTCTCTACGCCATAGCGTAGCCGCTGTTGTAATCATAGCCCTTTCACGCTCGTAAAAGTGTGCCACGCGTAGAAAGTATTTACACTCCAAAGCCACGCAAGGGCGCCACGCGCTGGCGTTGAGCAGTATGAATGGTCCCTTATGACAGGGTCAAGCGAGCTGTTCTCTCGAACCACAGCGGAATTGCGACCACTCAAGTAACCAAAACTATAAAATGATTGACTTGGTAATCAACTAGGAAAGGTTTAAAAACTTCCTCTGTGTCACGACAGCTCCGCCAGACCCTGGCTTGAGAACAAATCACAAAAATTCTGTTGGGGAAAATTTATCAGAAATGACCTTAATTCTCGCTTCGGTTGTCTTTCTTTCCGCGAGCGCTCCACTTCATCTTCCTTCGGTCTTTTATCTCGATGATGTTTCGGAGGTAAACGAGAAGTCGGCTTATTGCGAAACTCCTAAACATTAACTCTTTTAAAACCCTCAAGGGTTCGTTTAGGCATTTCGTATAAAAGCAGCAAAACAGCACACCATTTTGATGCACATCGAAGAATTCACTGCAAAGGCTCTATTTGTGAAAGTACCCTTGTAATACTTGGGGACTCGTGGCCACAGTACATATACAATAATAGGTGTGCAGTCACAAGTGCAACGATCAGACGTAGTTTGAGAATTTTCCTGTGAGTCAGAACTTAAACAGCTAGAGTGAAGGGTCTTCTTCTTTGCAGCCACGTCGAGGGTTCTGTCATAGGTTGAGGAGCTGGTCGACCAGTAATGGATTCGTCCATAGGTCCATTGTGGTCAGCATGGTTGGTCTCTCCGGACAATTGAACAAATGTGCCGTATTGTGGCCGTGGCATCCATAGTCCTGGCAAACGTCCGATTTGCTGCTGTCAATCTTGCTGGCGTAGGCCATAAGCATAGTAGAGTGACCACAGCGCAGCGATGCCAGGGTGCATCTGGCCCTCCTTTCGAGTTGAGACTCGGATGTGCAGACCCGGGGGGGGCACCACTCAAAGGATAGGATTTACCGCAGCCTTTTCCAGATGACACCGTAGGAACTGTGTGTGCTCCTCGCGCAACAGACGGAGTCGTTCTTGCTGTGAGTCGTGCCATCTTTGCAGGTTGACTTTGCATGGAGTATTGGCGAATGGCTTTGAGATGTCTCTCTCCCTGACGGGGTTCAGAACTCTCCACGAGGGAAGGTTGGGTTGCTTTATGATATTGATGAAAAATTGTTGGGCCTGGAGCTGACGATGCTCCTTTACTGGTAACAACCGTGGCTTCCCATGTAAGTGCTCAACTGGGGAACTTCTTGCACATCCGGTAGCTATACGAAGTGCGGCATTCTGTACACGCTGCATCTTGGTCCAGGAGGCTTCTGATACCAAGTGCTGCCACACCGGTGCAGCGTACCCCAGAGCGGGCTGAAGTATGGCCTTGTAGGTCCTGACAATAGTTTCCTTGATACTGCCCCATGATGTACCCCCAGGGTTCTGAGCACATTAAGCTTCGCTTTGACTACGGCCTGCTTCTGCTCGGTGTTCTTATAAAACTTGAGCGATGGATAGAGCGCCAGACCGAGCAGTTTGGGAAAGCGAGAAGCAGGTAATCGATCTCCGTCCCACTCGACATGCGGGTGGGCGCTGTGCTCTGATGGATCCGTTGTGAGTACGGATACTGACGATCTGGATGCAGAGATCTTTAGCATTTCGCGGTCGAAAAAGCCTTTCAGTGTGACCAGGTACTCATTGATCTTGGAGGCGGCCACATGTATATCCCGATCCCGACACATTATTGTCATATCATCGGCATATGCGACCACCTTGATATCCTGGGGAGAGGCGGGCATGTCTTCAAGGTACAGATTGAAGAGGGCAGGCGATAAAACGCCGCCCTGCGGGACTCCAGCTGCAATAGAAATACTATTCCAAGCGTGGTTCTGGAACATAACTCTAGCTCGTCTTCCCTTAGTGAATGCCGCTATGCAGCGCTTTTGCCACGGCGGTATTGAAGAATCCAGTAAGTTGCTTGACAGAACTCCATGGTTTACTGTGTCGAATGCCTTGGTAAGATCTAAGGCAACAGCAACAGTTCTTTGTGGCTTCTGGGCATTGAACTCATCGATGGCAAAGCTTGTAATTTCCAGCAGAGCTGTCGTGGTGGAATGCAGCTTTCTGAATCCGTGCTGAAACACCTGGTTCTCATTGTGCTCTGTAAGATCCTTTACGATCAGTTTTTCGGCTACCTTTGCGAACGTGGACAGTAAGCTAATGGGTCTGTATCCCTTGGCTGAAGCCTGAGGTTTCCCCAGCTTGGGCAGCGGTACAACGTTAGCTGTCTTACAATTGTGCGGGATGGTGCACGATCTGAACGAGGTGTTTATCAAATCAGTGAGAGGCGGAAGGATTTCATTCGGTATCTTCTTCAAGACAGCAGGACATATCCCGTCTGGACCAACCGCTCTTGAATTCCGCATATCCTTTATAACCTTCTCAACTTACATCCTAGTGAACGCTTCGGCCGTGCTCATAAGCGGGAGGCGGCACAGCTCTCGTACAGTCACTCTGTTCTGCGGACCACGCTTTGCAATGGTGATGAAAAAAACTTCTACCGAGCGCATAAGCGGCTTCTTTTCCTGATTTGAATACACCGTCGTTGAATTCGATTGTGGAGATGGTAGCAGGCGAGCTCTTACCCGAGAGCTTCCGTAATACCTTCCAAGTAGGTGCAATGTCCGTCTTGAAATCCAACTGCCCGGTGAACTTTTCCCACTCTTCTGTTTTGTGCCTGTCTAAATCCTCTCTGATATCATCGTCAAGTTCAGCAACGACGGGGTCCAGATGGTTGACCGCTCTCCTGGCATCTCTTGTCCTGATCTTATCGAGGATCTCCCTTGTGACATTAAAGGCAGTGTTCACGACAATCTTCAATTTTGAGATTGTTCGCTATATTGATTAAGTGGCAATCGGGTAGAACTAAAATGACGTAGAAATTGAGAAAAACGCATCAGAAGGGCCCGAAATCCTTTACTCTCACCCCGCCTTTTTACTCTCACAGGAACTGTTCGTTGTGACAATGAAATCTTTTGTGGACCCGTTTTATGCAATTCTCTACCCTCTATTGCTCCGATCTTTCCTTAGAACCCTAACTAATCCTGCTTTGCATAAAATATTCTTCTATTTTCAATAAACCCAATTTTCCACCGGTGACAACCACCATGAACAAGTTCATCCAACGGGACAACTAGTCCATGTTATAGAATAGTGTCACTGAAATACGACGTTTTAATGAGTTTATCGCCGTTTCTTCGTAATTTTGGTAACACTTGGAGGCCAACGCATTGTTTCATGTGGAAAACTCGGGGACGAAAATCATCGTGAACACTGCCTTTAAGACAGAACGTTTTGACGCGGCCGACAGGAATAGCCGTTTTCATGGCTCTGCGAATCGCGTCAGATGATTGGCACTCTTTCTGGTGCACGTCGCCATTCCACGGGTAATTTGCGGACAGGCGAAGCGCAACTTCACTGAACAGGCTCCAGTCTGCTCGACCTAAATTGAGATAAGAACGCTGACGAACACCAGAATAGGGAGCGAGAGAGTTGGAGATATCGATATGGATAAAGATTCGGACATGGTCACTTGACAAAGTAGTTGAGGTGGACCATGAGCAAGAGTTATTAGAGAGGTTGAACGAGACAAGAGATATGTCTGGGCTGAAAGATCGGCCGCTGGCAGGGAGACGAGTGGGCTGATCATTCTTTAAGATGACCAGATCACACTCCTCTGTCCATTCTTCGACGTCATTTCCTCTAGCGTCAAAACCAAGGGACGAGCAAAAGGTGTGAGCATTAAAGCCGCCCGCGAAGACAACCGAGGATGAGAGAGCAGTCGTTTAGCAGCTTAAAGGCACAGTACACCCTCAGACATGAATTTTGTGATTTTCATTTGTTTGAGTAGTAGAACTCTCCTGTATAACACATGCCAAGTGCGAGATCTAAATTTCTCCAAATGAGCGAGATATAAGCGACCGCCACATGCCCGACCCCCTTCCTGATTTTCGACCTCGATATCGGCTGGATGGATGGATAAATTTTAACCAAGTCCACGTTCTTGAGTCCATTACCGGCCCTTCTCATAATCCTGGCTCGCTCTCGTGCAAGAATTGCGAATGAAAGAAAATACAGTCCTAGGACAACTCGTCCACCAATTTTTCGCCCTCAAATAACAGGCTTTTTTGAGGAGCCATAAGCCCTTTCGTAGGCGGTCTTGAACGATTTCAAAGATACCACTGTGATCAGAGTGTGACCGTCTCCAATACAAGCATGAAAACTGAAAAACAATTTTCTGGGTGTACTGTGCCTTTAAGAAGAGGAATAGGATTGTAAGATGGGGGGCATGAAGTAGTGGGTGGAATATATATATATATATATATATATATATATATATATATATATATATATATATATATATATATATATATATATATATATATATATATATATATATATATATATATATATATATATATATATATATATATATATATATATATATATATATATATATATATATATATATATATATATATATATATATATGTTGAAAAGAGAAAGGGTGTTCTAAGAGGTAGATGGATTAGAAGGTACTCGAGAGTACCGTCCGTGGATGTTTTGGGTATGAGGTGCGAGGGGAGAGTAGATAAAACAAAGATTGAAACTCCTCCGCCAAGAGTTGACCTTGGAGCATGGAAGGCAGTATCGCCAGGGATATTAATATGAGGATGGGTGGGGGATGGAGAGAGCTTGGTTTCTTGAACCATGATGACGTCTGGATGGTAAGTACGTGCGAAGAGGGAGAGAGAGCTTAAAAAGTTTGGCACGAACGCCGTTGAGATTGATATGTACAATGGAAAGAAGGCGATTTGAGGAAGAGGAATCAGAGTTGGTAGGTGAAGAGCATAAAACACAGTGAAAGGCAGAATTATGATGCCTCACAGAACTGAGACCCGAACAGGAGAGATGTACTCACCTTTGGCAGCCGAAGCACTGGACGCTGGTATTTCTCCAAGTAACATCCTTGCCGCACGTGGCGCATAGGTACTTCTGAGCAGGTCCAGAATTTCTCTCCACGCCGGCCCTTAGCAGGAGAATCCGAAGGAGAGACGCGGCCACCCAGCACCTCTCCCATGACAAAAACCCTCTTCTCGGAGGGGGTGACGTCGGTTTGCACAGAGGTGTTCTTCTTTCCTCCACAATGCCACGGCATGAACGTACGACATCTCGGCAGCAGAGTAAAGGGTAGAGTTTCAGAATAGTAGACGTTTCCTGCGTTGAAAAAAAAAACAACCCTTGTCGAGAAGCAATTCAGTCATGGAGGAAAGTGGGATCCCATATTAGGAATCGCAGCTAGTTGGAGACGGAAGTTCATAAAATAGCTGCTATTTCAAGGGCAATTTATATCAGTAGAACGGAATCTATGTGATTTCGAAGATCTTTTCCAGTGTATACTAACTAGAGTGTTGCACTGAATAATATAGATTTTTTCGAATAGATCGAATTTTCTCTCCATGATCAGATTGGTTTTTACTGCCCTTGTTTTCATACATTACGACAGGTGGTATATAGGTTATCACGATTAGTGGAAAATTGGTCTCCCGTCTGTTCATTCAGACGCTAAAGTTAGTTAATGGAGGTTTACTCAAATATTCGAATAAATGGTCAATTACACTTTTGAACAGAATGTCACTTTTTCATAAGTTGTGAGAATATTTCCCCTTGCGTAATGTTTTCTAACAAGATCAGATAAAACCATTCCGATCCTAAGGAAATATTGAACTTAATTGAGAAAACGGGAAGTATCCGATGCAACACTTCGGGGTATACGTGCCGCGTCTCATGTCTTTTCTACCACGCCTTGCAGTTGGTGTACAATCGCGTAGTCGTTGTACAGCGGATCCTACCAAAAGAGGAGACAGTGTACGGTGCAAGGTTTGATGGGTTTTCACACTGGTCAACCCCCCCCCCCCCTCTAACAGTAACTCTCTCCCAGCCCCCTTTTCAACTAAGGCTCCGGTTATAACTGGTCGATCGCTCGTAGCCAGCCCGGTCGATACACACAGAAAGCATTGAAGTTCAAAAAACCAGTATGGCCTGATGTGACCCGCCGTAACCCGCCCGTTCGAAACGTATGAAAAACACGGTTGAGTAAGGTTGAGAAGAACACCCGGTCGGTGTGGCCGACTGGAGCCCCCCGATAATGATGATGGTTACGCGGCTAACAGGATTGCACTTGTTCAGTGAAGAAATGGGGGTAGCAGCGTGGATAGCATCCCAGAGATACGAAATGTTTCATTATCGGCCCGCCCACCCGGCGTTTCATTGCACACCCATCATCAACGTATTGCATAAATATCGACCGCGTCAGCGACACCCGGTGTTTTTCTAAACCTCACTCTACCGTGTTTTTTTTACGTGTCGACCAGGCGCGGGTAACGGCAGGTCACAGCCGGTCACAGTAGCATTTTGCACCTACTATGACCAGGGCCTAATGTAGGTGTGGCTGGTGACCCGGGGGAGGGTCTGCAACGGTGGGCAGTGATACCTCAACGTTCTGGAGGAGGGAGAGGGGCGCCTACCCAATTTTTGATTTTCAATCTCTGAGCCCCTCCCTCCCAGACAACCTATCACACTCCCCCCCCCAATGTTCTCGAAGCCCTGCCCTGAGAGGAGATTGAAAACGGAAAATGACGTACATCATGCTTCTTTTTATGACGGTCCTCAGCTCGATCACGTTCACGATCTCTTTCACGACGGTCTAAACAAGATCATCTATAAGACTCTGAGAGAATTCGACAGATGGATGCAAGCGAACCTCCATGTTTATGCTTTTGTCGATCATTCTCCCGTTCCCTCTCACGATCCCTTCGATCTCGATGCTTTTCTCTCATTTTATCTGGTCTATCATTCTTCGGTTTCTTAAAGGGAAGAAATACGTTTTTTGTTTGAAAACAAAAACAGGACTAGATGAATCACTTTTGGCTGTATTGTGAACATTTCTTCATCTTCACTGTGTCTTGCCTCCCTCTCACGTTTCTCGAGCAATCGTCTACGTAACCGATCTTCTTCACCTAAATTCAATGCAAAGAATATCACCAAAGCTGGGTTACATGTCAGTTAGTAAGCAATCATACAACGATAACGACGACCAAATTGCAAGCGACAATAGATAGAAAATAAGAAGAAACTACTCTCTCACTTTCTATATCGATTTTGAATTCGGCTTTCTTCTTCTCTACGATGGGCTCTGATACCTGAGGAGGAGAATTCGATGATGACCGTCGACTTTGTGGAGCTGAAGAAATAGCACGATCTAGTAAAACCAGCAGAAATCACAAACTTGACGGGTTTGAACTTGTAAAGCCCGTTTCAGAGGCTAACTTGGAAGGTGCTACAAGAGCGTCGGTTCACCATGCTGCCACTATTATCAACACCAAGAGATGAAAACAGAAAATCGGTTCCACTGCCTCATTAAGACATAGACAGCTTGAAAGACAAGAGTTCAATTGGCTGTAACCGAACGAAATAGCAGCAATTGGGAACCGGCGTCCTAGAAGGATTAGTGGCATTACAATCACATGAATAGTAATTTTGAGTTTGATCTCTATTTTTGACTTTGCTCAATGCTTCCTAGTAGTGTAAGCAATACCGAACGATTTGAAAGCGATGTCGCGTGACGACCCCTACGAAATATGCAACCTCAATTTCAAACCAGATTTCAGTTTCCGAATGGATTCAAAATTGGAAAAGAAATGTACTTTTGGATGAAAAGGAAATGAATTTCTGGAACAAAAGCTTCGATTTCCCATCACTTCCGCAGCAATTTCGTTGCATCGTTGATTTTTGCCATTTCCCCATAATTTTCTGTCTTAGCTGTTATAAGAGGAAAATGATCTTATGTTTTCTACAAGAACAACATTCAGGATTCAGCGTGCATCCATACAAAGGTTTCTCATTCTGTGTCAGTGGCCACTGAACATGAAATGTATTTTTTTTCAGAACTACTTCAAGATGTAGAATCCTAAATTTGTCCTTCGAGGCTACCTAGAATTACTCTCAACGACGTTGTAAACGTTCATGTCTCTTTCCCTAGTTGCTGAGCATTTAGCTTATCGTCACGGACGATCCTCAACAACACCAGCTCTGGCAACGCGCCGTTTCACAGGGAAAGGGTAAAGCGTGGCGTTGCGTAATTTTTCGAAATTGAAGCGACCCCCCCACACCATCAATTTTTTTTCAAAATCCAAAATTTTTGCAACCCCCCCGAGGCGCAATTTCTGGGCGGTTTATATTTGTTTACCCAAACTGTCAGACGCCAAAATTCGTTCCGTACTCGGGCTCAACCGTCTGCAATCTGAGCAATGCTACGATCCTTCATTTTGGAGACCAAAAATATCGAGAATTTTTGGGATATCGTCACCAAATTTTGATTTTTGAACCGAAATTTTTGCGACCCCCTAATCTTCATTTTGGGACCACAATTTTTGCGACCCCCACCCTTAACGTTGCGAAATTTCGCAACTCCGCTTGACCCTGGTTTGCACCTGCGTAGCACCCCCTTCACTCACAACGTCTCCGCAGCAGCGAGTTTCGCAGCGAGGCCACTCTGAAAAGGGCCTCTTGAGAAAGCTACGCTGCGCCAACCCTGGCGCGCGACGGAATTGAGCGCCGCGCTTTTATCAGAGTGCGCGAGCTGGCAGCGACGTCGCGCGATGGAAATAGTCTCGACCATTTTTGTCGCAGTCGTACCGCCACTGTTTTTTTCGTATTTGGTGGTGATCGTTTCCTACCATCTGCCCACCAAACCTCGAAAAACATTTATATCCCCGCATTTCGATGTGAACGCGCTCTACACCAGCGAGGATAATGGAGACGCGCTCCAGGCTCTATCTGAAATGCTGGACGAGCACACAAATATCGCGACTTCTTCTTCTTCTTCTTCTTTGCAGCCACTGGTAGGGGTTTCGTCACAAGTTGAGAAACTGGGCGACCAGCACTGGATTCGCCCACAAGTCTATTGTACTGAGCGTTGTTAGCTTCTTCGAACAATCAAATAGGTGCTTAGTGTCGTGGCCTTGGTTTCTACAGCCCGGCACACGTCAGGCTGGCTATTGTCGATCCTGTGCAGGTAAGACATAAGCAATGGAGAATGTCCGCAGCGCAACGAAGCGAGGATACACCTGGCGCGCCTACCGAGCTCGGACTCGGTATCACATACCCTGGGCGGCACATCACCGAGAATAGGGTTGACGGCCGCTTTGGCGAAATGATCCTTCACGAACTGGGTGTGCTCCGCGCGTATTAGACGAAGCCGCTCTTGATTGTGCACTGGGTGTGCTCCGCGCGTAAGAGACGAAGCCGTTCTTGACGTTCTTGATTCGAGTCGGTCCATCTCTGTACATCCACTTTGATATCGCGACTTCTGGCTTGAGTAAGAGCCAAATCTTGACGCTAGTGAAGGAGTGCCTGAATTGCAATATTTTCAAGTAGAAGGGAACCTACTATGCTCAGGTCAGAGGACTCGCAATGGGTCAACGACTGGCACCTGTTTTCACGGTGTGCTTCATGAGCAAAGTGGAAGAGCCAGTGCTATCCCGGCCGCCTATCCTGTACTGTAGGTACATCGACGATTGCTGCGTGGTCACGTCCACTCAGATTGAAATGGATGAGCTGTTTAATATTCTCAATCAACGATCGCAGCACATACGCTTCACCAGAGAAGTACCTCAAAACGGATGGCTCACTTTTCTGAATACGCAAGAAAGTGTGACTGGTGGTGCATACAGAGTGAAATGGTACCGCAAGGAAACCTCTAAGAACATCATCATTCACGCGACTCCCTTCTCACCCTTGAGCCGTGAAATGCGCCGTAATTCTTAACATGTACAGAACTGCCAATCAAGTTTGCACGGGAGACGAAGAGCGAGAAGAGTCGCGCAGACTGGCTGGTGCTATTACTCGTCTGAATGGATATACTGCGCAGCGACGGGACCGTGGCAGACGAGTGAGGCTCCCGAGTCGAATCGACAACAAAGTGCCTCTGCAGCTACCGCTCTTTTCAGACAGAGTGAGTGCAGCTATAAGGCAATGTACTGCGCGTGCAGATCTCAGCGATGTTGTAGCTCTCATAAACATCCCTCGAGAAAACATAAAGCGGCAACTAGTACGCAACCGGCTCTACGACCGCACTTGCGACACGGAAAATTGCACAGTATGTCCATACGGAGCAGAAGGCGATTGCCAGAGCGGTGTCATATACCAGCTTCAGTGCACGTCCTGCTACGAGATCTACATAGGGGAAACGGGAAGAATGCTAAACATTCGTGTCAAGGAGCACCTAGCAGGGAAGCGGTGCAAGAATACATTACCTCCTCTCGGAAAACATAGACAAGAAGAGCATGGTGGAGTTGATTTCGACATCAAATGCACGATTCTAAGTCGTGAGGAAGATATTGGAGCGAGGAAAGCACTGGAGGACTTCTTTATCATGTCCCACTCCCCCAGACTCAATAATAGAAATGAGTGCATTTCGATAACTAAAGACTTCCTACCATTCATACCGCTGTGTCAGCTATAGCACGATCAGCCGTGTATGACCAGACGGGTTCACTTGTCTCCTAGCCTATCTGGTCGATACGGGAGCTCTTCGTTGGTGGAACTGGCGTGGGTGGGTTTCTGTGCTAATTTCGGTAGCTCTCTCAAGTTTTTTTTGGGGTCTGTTAAACTTGTCGTAGAGGCAAAAGCGCTTGATGGAGCAACTCACAGGCCACTAAGGTTTTTAGCACTTTCAGGCCTTCGAAAACGACGATTTGTTCGAAACGTCAGGCCACTAATAAACCAGTTTTACCATTTATCAAACCTGCACGGCAAAGAATCTCAAAAGTACGTTCAACTCATGCCCAGGTTTCAAGACAGCCAAACATGGAATCTCATTTATATCGCCATTTATACACCATCTGCTCATCAAACCTCTAAAAACATTTACATCGCCTATTTCACTGACTAGTTGACTATACCATCCAGGAATTATTCCATCATGGTATTTAATTATTTTTTTGTTGTCGTTATGTGCATTGTTATGAAAATCTTTTCAGGTAGAGGTGATCCTGACGGTGCTGATCATGTTTAATGGAATATTATTCCCTGTTGCTGGTTGCCATTGACTAGTCTGTGCGCTTTACTGGACCAACAGCATTTTTCCGTACGCTTTTTTAAAACTTCTAATCGTTTCTTCGTTTTTTTCGACTTCTCACTCGGCTTCATGTAAAATGTTTTTAACGTCATTTCTGATGAAACATTTTCAGTTTTGACAAATTTTTTGTGTGCTGGAGTTCTTCTATTTGGAAGAAGCCAGCTTTGTTTGTTGCCATTGTAAGTGGGAGCCTAAAGTCGAGTAAAAGAATCGGCAAAAAAGGAGCATCGATGTGAAGGTTTAAAAACGTCTCGACAAAATGCTGTTGGTCCAACCAATACTATGCTGAGAAATATGAATAAAAAAACAGCGACTCCTATCAATATACCCGCAAAATCAGCACCGTCATAATCACCTTCAACTGGGAAATTTCCACACCAATGACATTTTTCAATAACATTTTCGGCATGTGGATCGAATCCACACCGCGGGTGTGGCTAAGGAGCAGTTCGGCTGGTACACACGACGCGCGCGACGGTAAAACGCTGTGCGCGCTCATCGTCATTGGGGCGCGTTAACCGAGGACACTCAAAAAAGTTGATGTTGTTCCATTTTAGCCGTTCCCCTTTATCGTTTTTTTTGCATTCTGTTTATGTAGGTTGATGTACAGGCCATAAAACGGCCAAAGTCTCACCGTCGACTGCGTACCACGCGCTGCGCGACCGCACGCGCGTCGGAAGCAGACGAGTTTTGGCCGCCGCGCGACGAGTTCCGGCCGCCGCGCGGAGGCCGCAACGCCGCGCGGCGGGCGGAACTCGGCGCGGGGCGGCGAAAACTCGTCTGCTTGCGACGCGCGTGCGGTCGCGCAGCGCGTGGTACGCAGTCGACGGTGAGACTTTGGCCGTTTTATGGCCTGTATCAGACGTAGGGTCGGCGTCGGAATCAATATCATCATCTCCCATTCCGCTCCAAGATCAAACAAAAAGAACTCTAAAACTTGTATAAAAAGTGAGAACTCCATTGAAACGATGGTATGAGAAGCATTACGTCTAAAAAAGCACATTATAAACAAAAAAAAACATGAGTAAAATGCAAAAAATGATATAGGGCTACAATGAGACAACGACTAATTTTTCCGAATGCCCTCGGTTAACGTGCCCCAAGGACGATGAGCGCGCACAGCGTTTTTTCGCCGCGCGTCGCGTGTGCTAGCCGAACTGCTCCTTAGCCACACCCGCGGTGTGGATTCGATCCACATGCCAACATTTTCACGCAAGGGATGGCACGCCAATATCAGTTTATGCGTCCCAATCAAATTCGAAAGGCGGCGAAGAAGTAAGAGACGCAGAGACAGAAATAAAATGCGGCGACAATTCATAGCCACGCCCGCTTTCTCTCGCTCTGAGGAGCGACGCCGTGAATTTAGCAGCGACGCCACTCTGAAAAGCCCTAAAGGGATCTGCAGAATTGCACCACCCGGCGGCAGCTAGAGGATTGGGGCAAGGCCAAACCTAGACGTGGCGGCGCACTTCAATGCCTCGCAGAGTAGCAGCGACGCCTACCGTCGTTCTTCATTTTTTCCTTTACGTACAACCTCATTCATTATACGCCAAAATTTGAATTTCATCGATTTCGAAACCCATGATATCACACTTGAACAGAAATTTCAACTTAAAAGGCGCCAGAACTGAAAAGCTTCTCAAAAAATGCTATACTTCCATGTGTGTTTGGAAAATTTTCGTCATTTAAAAAAATCAAAGGATATAAGACGGCTCAGAGGCCTTTGTGTTGCTGTTGTGCCACGCGGGACGATGAGAGAGTGAAGTCCTTTATTGAGTAACAGTGTCTTGTATAGTGAGTGACCAGACACAATAACAAATAGTATCAGTTATATATTTTCATTTGATTCGGATAAGAGTAATAGTGCGGCGAATGCACTATACTCCGGCCCACTTTCTTGAACTCCTTGAACCGTTGTTTGTGCCGACTGTTCTTTTTGCTTCTTGACGGACGAAGGATCAACGGCAGACGAGTTGCATTCACTATGTTTGTTAAGGACGATTGGTCGTTCTTTGATGATCGGACGTGGACAAACGGCTCAGGAATGGCGATGGGAGAAGGGAAGTGACGTGTTGGATCGCACGTAGTTGACGTCGATTGGGGTGAGGTTGGCAGAGCGTTGTTTGTAGAAGGGTAAGGAGATACGCTTGTTCTCGATGGGGAAGCATGGGTTGGGAAAGAATGGGTAGGGATGATGGTAGAAGGAGAATCAGCTGGCTTCGAATCAGTCAGAAGTCGTGTCTCCTTTCCGCTGTGTGCTTGTTTGAATGCGGTCGATGTTCTCGTTTCCAGTAGAATCACTTCCTCCCCTGGGGAAAACGTGTTGTTCCCCTTATTGATTGTGATTGACTTTTTGTGAGTATCCTTTTCGATTATTGTATTTGTTCTGAAATTGAATACTGGTTGATCCTTTTCAGTCCCACGTGTTCGAGGACGAAGGTCGTATCTTGTTCCCGCTTGATTTTCAATTTTTTCACGAGGGAATTCTGTTTGTGGAGATAGATTTCGCGTTTCGTTTTGTTTGGGTCTTTCGTGTTTGTCGATTTCTTCCAGTTCTAGTAGTATGAGTAAGTTCACAGGTCGACGTATTGTTCTTCCGTTTGGAAGCTTCAATTCCGCTGCTCTTATAACACCGTTGCTTGTGCAGAATGGTTGGATTCCTCAGCTTCATGGTAGAATATTGATAACTGGTAATGTAGTCTGAAGCTGCTTGCGTAGAGATAAATCACCAAATCCCTTTATCCGCAACGTTTCGGGTCATAGACCCTTCATCAGGCGAGCGTAGGTGGGGCGGGAAGGTTATCGTTACTTCTGCGACCGGCTCGTAACCCACGTGGATGACAGAAGCGTGGGTGGGAAGCGTGGGATGATGTGGGTTACGAGCCGGTCGCAGAAGTAACGATAACCTTCCCGCCCCACCCACGCTCGCCTGATGAAGGGTCTATGACCCGAAACGTTGCGGATAAAGGGATTTGGTGATTTATCTCTACGCAAGCAGCTTCAGACTACATTACCGTTGCTTGTGTTGTGTAATTTGATGATCCTTCCTATTTTCCACGCATTACGGGGCAACACAGCTTCCATTAGTAGGACAACTGTGCCAACTGCTGAATATTTGTTAGTACTACGCTTGTTGCTCATCTGGAGTTTGTGAGACTCTCGTAGACTTGTCGAGTACTGCACCGTCCAG
Organism: Aplectana chamaeleonis; assembly: GCA_029168955.1. Taxonomy (NCBI): domain Eukaryota; kingdom Metazoa; phylum Nematoda; class Chromadorea; order Rhabditida; family Cosmocercidae; genus Aplectana; species Aplectana chamaeleonis. The sequence goes on from JAPDOI010000231.1 coordinate 827,541, forward strand.
ATTTTTCAAAATTTCTCAGTGAGTTGATGGCTTGCTTTCAAGGCGTCTTCGGTTTGTTTACGAGTTCGAAGCAAGGCTCTTTCTTGTGGGGGAAGGTATTCCTCATCACTGTCGTCATTTTCGGCGAATTTCAACGGAAATGTGAGGAGAATGTCGCGTTGGATAAAGTCGACTGGTCTCAATGCCGGTGTTTCTTCCCACTTTTCTTCTTGATAAGTGAGAGGTCTGTTGTTAAGTGTGCCTTCGACTTCAACTAAAAGAGTTTCTAAGTCCTTCTCCGATAGAATAACTCGTTGTGTCGCTTTGTAAAGGCTGTGCTTGGTGGTCTTGATCAATCTTTCGTAGAAAGCTCCTTGCCATGGAGCGAAAGGTGATATTGTCTTCCATTCAATTCCCTTTGTAGCTATGAATTGTGCAAACGCGACGTCTTGGGGCAATGGAAGCACTGTATCTTGGAGAATTTGGTTTGCGAGCATGAAATTTGGTGCATTATCCGAAGTAATCGTAGTCGGAACTCCTCTTCTCGCGAAATATCTGCGTAGTGCGAGTAGCAGGTGATGTATAGTCATGTCCGGTACAATTTCAAGGTGGATCAGCCGTGTAGTTGTGTATGCCAGCGGTTTGTCAGCTGGAGGAAGCGGTTCATAGATATTTCGTGTCCATAAAAACCGTGTTGCATTCCTGTCTTGTGAATGTAGACGAACTTGAAGAAATGCTTTTTCGACGTCACTTGTAACGGCCGTGTTCCCGATTCGAAATCGCAGTAAGATGTCGCATAATTTTGGGAGCATGACGGGACCTTGATAGAGGACGTCGTTAAGGGATGGGCAGTTTTTCATGTGTGCTGATGCATCAAATACCACTCGTAGTTTAGTGGTTTGCTTATGAGGCTTTAGTACTGCATGGTGGGGCAGGTAGTGCAGGATTTCTCTTTCCGGAGATGTAGTGTCCATGCTTTCTTTGACCTCCTCGATGATTCCTGCTTCTATTTGTTGAGTAATAGTATCATGATACTGTTTTAGTACTGATGGTGTCTTGTTGAGATGGTATAAGCTTGCTTTCAGTCTTTGGAAGGCGATGCATTTGTTGTCACGAAGATGTGCGGAATTTGCTTTCCAAGGAAGGCGTACGTAGTATCCATCATTTTTGCTTTCGATACTTTCCTCGAGCACTGCAGCATTTAATCGTTTGCGTTCTTCTTTTGTGGGACCAGTGAATTCATGCACACCAGAACTCTCGAACTCGCAGAATCTTTCCCACGATTGTTCCGGAATTTCGTTCACTTGTGTTGAGCTCGCTTCATGTGTCGTGTTATTTGATGTTTTTACGTTTCTTTTTCGTGCTGTATTGTTTTGTCCGGATACGAGGTATCCCAGCTTGGAGGGGATTAGTCTTAACCCCGATGGGAGTGTCCTTTGTCTTCCGAATCCATTGCTGAGGAGTGAGAACAAGTCAGCGCAACCAAGAAGAATATGTGGCTCTATGTTCTCGTTATCAGGGTTGATGGATAGTTAGATGTCTTCTTTGAAGAGGAACTCCTTATCTTCTTGGTTAAGAACTGCCCTTGAGAGTGGTTGTGTGATGGATTCAATCCGTGTCACAGTGAAAGTGTGTGGGGATCCCTCAGCATCCCATACATGTACGAGTGTGATGCCGCAGGTCTTCTTCATTGGCGCTTGGGAGCCAAATGTGTTGATCGTCAACCGCACGGAGTTGTCATTGAGATAGAGGCGATCTGCAAGGTCGTTCCTGATGAACGATCGATCCGCTCCGGTATCCAGCATTATATGGATGGGTTCAAATGCTCCAGACCTGGGATTTAGTACTTTGGCTTATCTAACCAGGATTTGGACGTTCTCGTGAGGTGCTTGTTCTGGGAAATTTGGCACGTTGTCCAAGATAGGTTTCACGATTTTGTGTCCATTTGAGAATGAGGTGTTGATTTTTGCCGTTGTTGGCCTTTGTGGTATTTGTGTCTTCACTGTTGAATTGGCTTGGCTTCTCACTCAAGAAGAAGAACGTGGCGTTGAAGGGCGTTGTAGTTTTTTGCAGATTGACGTGTGGTGGCCGTTCTCATAACATAAACGGCACGATCCACCTTTGCATTGAGCTGCAATGTGCTTGCTAGAACCGCAATTTGAATACAATTTGCGGTCTTTCATCACTTCGAGTAGCTGCTTCTGTGTCGCAACTTCTTCGGAGTTTTTCGGTGAATGGCCTGTCTTGTCGCAATAAAAGCATGAAAATGTCCTTGTGATGAATTTATGTTCGGTGTTGAAGTGATGATCATTTTTGTACAACATTCTTCTTTCAGCTTGGTGACGGTTTTTTGATATTTGTTCAGTATTGGCTCCATGTTTCTGTACTTCTCGAGTAATTTGCATTTCCGCTTGGATGTAGGATTTTGCCGAAGATAGTAGTGTTTTTGTCCGCCAAACTTCACCAGAAGAAATCACCTGCTGCTTTTGACGGAGCAAGTGTCTCTGAATTGTTTCCGAAAATTTCGCGAGGAGCTGCTTCTGTAGAAAGGCGTTATCAGTATGTTCACCTTTTAGTTCCAGCTGATCAACAATTGAGTTCAGCTGTTCACATAATCTTTCTTGATCTTCCAACTGATTACCTTGAGCTTGCGATTCTTGCAGTTTGTGTAGAAGGATGTCGATGAGTACTTGAGTGTTTCCATATTTGTCGTTGAGGTATGCAATGACCAAAGGATAGGTGTTCCTGGAAATCTCGAATTGCTTTATGATTTCCTTTGCTTCGCCCTGTAGCGCGTCTATCAAATAGTTCATTTTTTGCATGTCGTCGATATTTCTTGGATGAACTATGTAGTCGAACGCACTCCAAAATGTCTCCCATTCCCACGAATGTCCGCTGAATTTCGGTATCGGGATGGGTGGCAAGGAGACTCGTAGAGTTTCTGTATCTGAGCATATAGGATGGTTGTGCTCCTCCAATTCTTCATTGAGTTCCACGAGTTCGGTAACCGTTGATCAAGCTCGGTCTATGAGATCCTCGGCTGTGTCTACATTGACTTTTGTCTACATTGACTTGAATTCTTTCAAAAATTTCTTCTGTTGAAAAAGCGTGTTCAAGATTGTCTGCCGCGTTGTTGTATCGGTCCAATGCGTTTTCGGCGTTGCATAGTTCCAGTTCTATGGTGGCCTTCGCTTTTCGGATGCGTAATCGCTTATCGTTGTTTCGCGTCTCGTTATCATTTCGAGAAAGTGCGACTTGGTTTGCGACGAAGTCTTGATTTTCCTCTAGTAGACGTGAGAGACGATTGAGCGCTCTGGTGAGTCGACCTTGGCTCGCTGATAGAGTGGATGACATGATGTGCTGAAACGTAACTGTCGATTGAAGTTACTCACAACGGTTTCTGATGGTCGCTGGACGAAGGATATAGTATAGTCGATAGATCGTCTTGAACACGTCGCTGAATATGTAGTACAGTCGCTAGATAGATCTTCTTCAGGTCGCTAAAGATGATGATGGAGTCGCTGACGATATGACGAATCTGCCCGTGCACGTCGTTGCCGATTCACCATAAGATGGCTCAGAGGCCTTTGTGTTGCTGTTGTGCCACGCGGGACGATGAGAGAGAAGTCCTTTATTGAGTAACCGTCTTCTATAGTGGCCAGACACAATAACAAATAGTATCAATTATATATTTTCATTTGCTTCGGATAAGAGTAATAGTGCGGCGAATGCACTATAGGATATGCTCTCAGAAGCGGAAAACATAAAATCTAGTAGCGACAATAATTTGGGATTTCTGGTAAAAATGTACGGTTTCCATTTCGTTTTAGTCTCACGCATGGACCAGACGGTTGGCCGTGCGGGGTTGGCGGCCTCACTAGAGAATGGGGTTTCGATTCGCGCGGGGTAATCCACCGTCGCAGCCCCGTCCATTCATCTGACTAAAATGATTGCGCGAACTCTACAGGGTGCGAGAAAACTACGTGCGCCAAAGAAAACGCTATAACTTGATTTTTTCTCGAATAACTTATAGCAACATTTATTTTCCTAACAATTAGAACAATAAGATTTAGCAATCACAAGAGGTTTTCGAAGTTGCTCCCATCAGTTTGTATGCAGGCGGCAAATCGTCTCTTCACGGAATTGACTGTGCGCCTCAGGTAGTCTCCATCTAGATTGCCCCATATTTATCTCAGTCAAAGCTTTGCGCAACTCGTCCAAATTTTGCACTTTTCTATTCCTTGGTTTCTCCTTCATATGGCCCCAAACAGAGAAATCCAGAGAGCAAAGGTCCGGACTGTTTGATGGGTAAAGATCTTTTGTCAGAAAGGAGCCAATTTTGTCCTCCAAAAAGCTAATTGTCGTTTTGGCCTACATGAAGATTATATCTCGATGACTTTGCTTCCAGGGGAGAACTCCTTTCGTAAGAATCTCATCTTGATAGACTTTAGACTTAATTAAAATTGTATTTGAAGCTAAGCACACGTAATTTTCTCGCACCCTGTATATAATCCCCCAAAAAGTGAAATCAATCATTTCGAAAGTGAAATGGAATGGGTCACATAAAAAAGCCACGAACGAATAAAAAAGCGTTTAAGCGTTTATGGATGCGTGCGATCACTACCTCAAATGAGAGTAAAAATAGAAAAAGTTCGCATGGATGACTAAACAATGGAAAAATACTTTGAAAGGATCTATGGCGGCGCTCCTCGCCGGCGATAAAAATGGTCAAGACCATTCCTTGCCGCCGCTCGCTGGCGGCATCGCTCCGGTATCCGCTGCTGCCGCAGCCTCTGCAAAGCCCTTAAGAGGTCTCCCTACCAGCAAAGCTTTGAAAACGCAAAAAAAAAACTGGAAGCAGAAATCTTTGGGAAGCTCAGGAGAGCATATTAGAATTCCAAATCTTATTCCAGCCGTAGAATGAAAAGAAGTGACAAAGAATCAATTAAATTGACAAGGTCTCAATCGTTTACGCTGCCACTGCAGATTTCCAAGCGACGCTTGGCTGTGAAATTAATGAAACCATAGTTTCTATCCCAATCAGAAATTTTCCGCCAAGACTTTTCGCTCACGCTCTTGAGTATAGTATTACACTGAGTTCATTCACTATCACGGGAGCCTTATGTTACGTCATAAACATAAACGTACGCTCGGAAGTGGTTTGAAAAAGACAAACTTCTTTTGAGCGGCCACTATGGCTAAAAGAGTTCTCATGCCAGTTTCGATAAGGGCTCAGGACTGTAAGTACTTTCAGGCAAAAACGATTTCAAGAGTAGCTGATCTCGATTCCGATTCTATAGCGATGTTTGAGCCTGCAGAAGAAGCGCTGAAGTCACTAAGAAACTTTTAGATAACGAGTTAATCACATTCAGGTAGCTTCACATCTCTTTATAAACACCTAAAAAACTGAAAAATATGTAACATCGAAATCCACCACACAGAGAAGCTGTCATCTTCTTCAGACTGCTCTGCGACGTATACAGAATAACGAAATTCACAAGAATGAATGCAGAAAACCTACAATTCTCCTCGTGTACGTGACTGTCATCCGTCAGCTCTCCATCGTCGGGGGAGCCGTAGTTGCTCATCACTATCCTGAAAAGAAAAGAAAACTTAAGGAACACACAGACAGCTATCCATATGTCGCTAGAGACAATGAGTAATTCAATACACCTTCTGCATGAAGACACGACTTTAACACTGTCAATGCACTGAAGAATTTAGTTGGTACTCTACACCGCTAAACCTATCCTTTTCATACACCTTTTGCATTTCCTGCTCCGCCCGGCGGTGCCGCTGGATTATTCATACTTTACTGGAAGAGAGTGGGGGTAGGGAGCGAAAAAAAATCATTCACACTCACGAAAACAGTTACGGAGCTTCGGGAGCGAAGAATATTTTGGGACTGGAGCGCGCTTTCCACCAGTCCCTTTAATCGTTGCAGGTTTCGCTATGCCAGCCGCGATCTGCACGTGCATAATTAATGTTTTTGGGAAAACGGCAAATCTTTTTTGAATTAAAAAAATACCTCGATTTTGTACTAAGGATTGAAAATCCGGGTGGGCGAAATTCTCGCATGCGTTCTAGATTTCTCACACTACTGGGTTCCAACCCTTGGCCCAAAATCGGGGAAACCTCCGCACAAATATGAACTTAATACCAAATGTGCTCATCGCAAACGCGACTGTATATACGACACTCAAAAGCCATTTTCGTCAACGCATACTGATACAACAAAATGACGTATGCATACGCTTCAGAGAAGTGCATGGGGCTACTTTCCCAGAACTTCTGAGAGCAAAAATGTATTTGGCCTAAATAAACGTACATACTGGAGAGGGGTGTCAAAAAAGAATTCGCATCCACAGCAAAATTTTCCACTATTGGTAATTTTATAAAGTTTGATACGTGTGCCAAACATTTTCCAAAGTGCTCCAAGGGGTTGAAACTCAGCGTGGACAAAATTTTGACGTGGGTACAGAATCTTTGTCCCCCCCCCCCTCTATTATGCGTATGTCAACGTACTTCAAACTGCCACACCAGAGAACTCACACTCGTCCCGAAATTATAACCCCTCAAAACTTCGCAGAGCCAGGGTCCCCCTCCCCTTTCCAAATCAAAGGAGCGAGTTGCCTGGAAGATTGACAGTCCACACAAAGTCGGATTTGCAGCTCTCATTTTGCATTTTGTTAGAGTTACCCAATAACGCGGCGTATGCAGCAGTGCGAACGGAATGTGTCCGTGGGTTGGTGAGCCTTTTCTTGGGTCCGTCTTCCTTTGGCTGTCGGCCAGGTGGGGTGGATGGAGTCTTCTACTCAGAAAATGAAAACAAGTTACTTGTAACATAAAAGGCCGAAAACAAGTTACTTGTAACATATCTGAGCCGATGTAAGTTACTTGCGACTTATCCCAGGTCATTTAAGTTACATGTAATAAGTCGCAAGTAACTTAAATTGGCCAAGAAGATATTTCCAAGGTTGATGTACGACGCACTCGCGGCATTGTTGTTGGTTCAATTACCCAAGTTTGAGGTACTTGATCCCACACCAGCAGGCAAGGCCCAGCACAGCGGTTTTGGCGTAGGGTCTGGTCTGGGACACGCCCTCTGCGTCGCGTGTCGTCTGCGTCACGTGGCTGCGCAACCTCTTTATTGATCCGAAACGACTAAATTCAGTGGTAGAGTACAATGGACAACACTACTAAACAGATTTCGTCTAGTCCCAAAGGCTACCGTACATGGGTCGGGGCCCTTGCGAAATCACTCTAAAGTGAAACAAACAGAGAGCTAAATGAACGAACTAGCGGAACCTATGGAGGAGAAAAATAACCTCTCATCGGAGAGAGCACACAGAAAGAGATGGAAATAAGACTTGTTCAATTGGAGACAAATAGGCATATAACTACAGTCTACGGCTACTACAGCTGCCGAGATGTCGTACGTTCGTGCCGTGGCAGTGTGGAGGAAACAACATCACCTTCGTGCAAACCGACATCACTCCCTCCACCGAGAGGATTTTCGTCATGGGAGAGTCGCTGGCTGGCCCCAGCTCTCCTGAAGATTCTACTACAAAGGGCTGGCGTCGAGAGGAATCCTGGACCTGTGCAGAAGTATCAATGTGCCACCTGCAGCAAGAAAGTCACCTGGAATGGAACAAGCGTCCAATGCTTTGGATGCCAAAGATGGGTGCACTTCTACTGTTCAGGTCTTAGTTCTGTGAGGCATCACAACTCATCCTTCCGTTGTGTTCTGTGCTCCGCCCCCAGCAACTCTGATTCCTCATTCACCAACCGCCCCCTCTCTATTGTACATATAAATCTTAACGGCCTTCGTACCAAATTGTCTGAACTCTCACTCTTCGCACGTACTCATCATCCGGATGTTATTATGGTTCAAGAAACCAAACTCTCTACCTCTACCACTTATCCCCAACCAAACATTCCAGGCTACACTGCCTATCACATTCCAAGAATAGCTCTTGGAGGCGGAGTTTCTACGTTTGTGCTTTCTAACTTACCTTCTCATCTAATTACAAATGTTCCTAAGGACGGTACTCTCGAGTGCGTTCCCGTTCACCTCCCTCTTAAACCTCCACTATCTCTATTTAATATTTACACCCCTCCTACCACTTCTTGTCCCCCAACCTACAACCCCATACCTCTTCTTAAACAGTTGCATGACTGCTCTCTCTCCCCATCAGCTGTCTTTGCAGGTGACTTCAATGCTCACACGTTCTGTTCTGCGCTTGAGTCCGACGCCAGAGGGGAAGACGTCGAGGAATGGGCTGAGGAGTGTGATCTGGTTATCCTCAACGATGATCAGCCTACTCGTCTCCCTTCCTACGGCCGACCTTCTAGCCCGGACATCTCCCTCGTTTTATCCAATCTTTCTAAGTCTTGCACATGGTCCACTTCCACAACTCTTCCCAGCGACCACATTCCCGTCTTTCTCCATATTGATCTCTCAAACTCTCCTGCCCCTTATACTGGTATTCGTCAACGTTCTTATCTCAATTTAGGCCTTGCTGACTGGGTCCTGTTCAGAGAGGTTGCGCTCCGCCAGACAGCTGAGTATCCATGGAATGGCGATGTGCACCAGAAAGAGCGTCACATATCTGACGCCATCCGGAAGGCTACAAAAGCGGCCATACCTGAAGGACGTGTGAAAAGTTTCTACCCTAATGTCACCAGGGAGATTCTACAAAAGATCAGGACTTGAGATGAAAAGAGAGCTGAAAATCATTTGGACCCTGAGGTGGCCAAGCTGGATGAAGAGATAAAAAAGGATCTGGACAAGCACAAGAAAGACAGTTGGGAGAAGTTCACTGAAAGGTTGAATTTTAAAACCGACGGAACAACTGCGTGGAAAGTATTGAGGAAGATATCTGGAAAGTGCGCCCCCTCCTCGAACTCTACCATAGAGTTCGATAACAGCGTCTCCAAACCAGGAAAGGCTGCCGCATACGCTCTTGGCAAAAATTTCTTCATCACACGTACCAAGCGTGGCATACAAAACAGAGTCACGGTAAGAGAACTAAGCCGTCTGCCGCTGATGAACGCCACTGAGGCCTTTACCCCTGCTCAAGTGGAGAAGGCTATCAAGGAAATGCGGAATTCGAAGGCTCGGACCTGATGGTATCTCAGCAGCCATCTTGAAGAAGCTTCCCACGGAACTACTACCGATGATCGCAGATATCATAAACACTTCTTTCCGAACCTGCACTCTACCCCAAGCATGGAAGACCGCCAATGTGATACCCCTGCCTAAGCCAGGCGAATCGCAAAGCACGGCGAAGGGCTATCGCCCTATTAGCCTGTTATCACCGATCGCGAAAGTAGCCGAAAAGCTAATCGTAAGGGACCTGGCAGAGCAGAATGAGGCACAGCAACATCAATATGGGTTTAGAAAGCTTCACTCCACCACCACTGCCCTTCTGGAGATTGTCAGCTATGCGGTCGATGGGTTCAATTTCAGAAAGCCTCTTAGAACAGTGGCCGTTGCCCTCGATCTAACCAAAGCATTTGATTCTGTTAACCTATGACTTTTGTCCGAGAAACTATTAAAGTCCTCGCTACAACCGTGGCAGAAGCGTTGGATCGCAGCGTTTACGAAAGGTCGTCGGGCCAAAGTGCTAATCCAGAATCACGTCTCCGATAGTATACCTGTAGCAGCCGGTGTGCCGCAGGGTGGAGTTTTGTCAACTGCCCTCTTCAGCCTGTATATTGAAGACCTACCTGAGCCTCCTGAAGATATAAAAATTGTTGCGTATGCCGACGATATCACCATCATGTGCCGTAATCGTGACATACAGGTAGCCGCAAACAAGATCAGCGACTATCTCGTCGAGCTTAAAAACCTTCTCGATAGTATGATGCTCACTTCCGCGGCGAAGTCTTCTGTTGCGGTATTCACAACTGACCCAAAGGAACACAGCGCCCAACCTGTTGTCAGGTGGGATGGTGACCTCTTGCCTACAGCGCAATTTCCTAAACTGCTGGGCCTCGTTTTGGACCCTTCGCTGAAGTTTCACAAGAATGCTGAACAGAAGCAGGCAATTATCAAGGCAAAGCTTAATGTGTTGAGAGCTCTAGGAGGAACGTCCTGGGGTGGCAGCAGAGAGACAATCTTGACGACATATCGAGCTATTCTGCAGCCTGCATTGGAGTATGCTGCACCTGTCTGGCAGCACATCGTGTCGGACAGTTCCTGGACTAAGATGCAGCGAATTCAGAATGCTGCACTACGAATAGCCACTGGATGTGCAAAAAGCTCACCGATTGAGCACCTTCACGCCGGGGCCCGTATCTTGCCAGTGAAAGAGCATTGTCAGCTCCAGGCTCAGCAGATGTTTATTAATGTCCTTAAGCAACCCAATCATCCGTCGAGAAGACTATTAAATCCCGTGAGAGAGAGATCGATCAGAGTGCCGTTTGCCGATGCTCCGAACAAAGTGAATGTACAGAGATGGACCGACTCGAATCAAGAACGGCTTTTTTACAAAATTGTCATAGTTGCCGTGTGTTGTGAGACATAGATGGACCGACTCGAATCAAGAACGGCTTTTTTACAAAATTGTCATAGTTGCCGTGTGTTGTGAGACATACGGGCTTGTACTGCCACACCCTTGGGTGGATTCTATGAGAACTCACACCCGCCTTGTCTCTTACGCCTCCCCTTCGTCTCTTACGCGCGGAGCACACCCGGTTTAAGAAGGTTCATCTCGCCAAAGCGGCCGTCAACCCTCTTCTCGGTGATGTACCGCCCAGGGTATGTGATACCGAGTCCGAACTCGGTAGGCGCGCCAAGTGTATCCTCGCTTCGTTGCGCTGCGGACATTCTCCATTGCTTATGTCTTACCTGCACAGGATCGACAATAGCCAGCCTGACGTGTGCCCGGACTGTGGAAACCAAGGCCACGACACTAAATACCTATTTGATTGTCCGAAGAAGCCAACAACGCTTACTACAATAGACTTGTGGACGAATCCAGTGCTGGTCGCCCAGTTTCTCAACATGTAACGAAACCCCTCTCAGTGGCTGCAAAGAAGAAGAAGAAGACTACAGCTTACTGATTGTTGAGATACAGTTTACCCTTACTTCGACAGATGATCTACAAGGTTAGTGCAATATGAAAATACAATTACATGAGATTTCTACTCTATAAATCAATATTGTCTGGTGCACCTTTGTGCACAAGGCGGGTGTGAGTTCTCATAGAATCCACCCAAGGGTGTGGCAGTACAAGCCCGTATGTCTCACAACACACGGCAACTATGACAATTTTGTAAATGAGGAGTATTTAACAGTGTTGTATTCAGTATTGAAACTCTGCGACATCGCGGAACTGAGTTCGATTTGCATTTATGCTATAAAATTGTAAACCGGTTATTGCGATATCCCCTTCGAAAGTGTTTTTGCGTTCACTCCACACTCTGCACGCTCTCGGCAACACTGTTTTAAGCTCGAACGTGCATTCACCTCAAAATCTAGCGTACTACATTCTTTTGCGTTCAGGGTTATCCGAACTTGGAACAAATTGCCCTCGGAAATAGTCGAGACCGGAAATTTCTCAATTTTCAAACTTAGAACTCAAGAAAACTCAAGAATATAAACAGATTGGAAAAGATACAGAACAAATTTACTAGAAGAGTTCTGATCAGACAGTATGGCTTTATCTATGAGCAAATGCCTTCCGCTGCTGACAGAAACGAACTCTTTAGTCTCGAGCCTCTGATTCTCAGAAGGAAGAAAAATGACCTATTTCTCTTCCATCAAATCCTTTTCAACGTAAACTTTGGTCTAAGGCCTGGGGATTTCGTAAGAACGAGAGACTCTGTTCACTCGGGGGGCCGATAAAATTCCATCGCACCGTGTCTAACCTTGAATGTCGACGCTGCTTTTTCACGAATAGGGTCATTCCATTATTCGAGGATCTCAGTAGAAATGATAATATTTCTGTCGAATTTGGTGCCTTCAAAAACTTGGTACGAGTAAAACTGGTTCCTGGGGGGCAGCCGAGTATCCCTCCGTAGCGCTTGGATTACTCGAAATCCTGCTCTTCTCTTTTGACTATTGTTCGTTCCAGTTGGTTACAATGTTTACGTCTTTGACTACTTCGTTTGAGGTTGTTTTTTTTTGTCTCATTCTTTTTTTTCTTTCACATGAGTGTAAACTTGTGTAATAAACAAATATATATATATATATATATATATATATATATATATATATATATATATATATATATATATCTATATATACACATATATATATATATATATATATATATATATATACGTATAAATATATAAATATTAGACTATCCATGTTTGATCTCAGGTTGGTACAAAGGGTGATGGCATTCCATTTAGTTGAAGCTTTAAATTCAGGGTGCTATTGTTACCAGTGTTTTTTTATTGTTTGAAGCTCTACCTCTTTATTTATTTTTACACAGTATGTGTATTTCTTTATTGAAAAATGAAGCTGTTGATTGATTGATTGAATTTGGAAAAAAAGTTTGATGGCCGGAGGGGGTCGCTCTGATTTCGGGAAATGACAAAACGCCCCGCCTGACCGTGGGTCTTCTTCTTCTTTGACGCCACGGAGAGGGGTTCTGTCATAGGTTCAGAAACTCGGCCACTAGCACAGGGTTCGTCCACAGATCCATTGTCGTTAATGTAGTCGGTCTCTTCGGGCAATTGAACAGGTGTGCAGTAATATGCCCTTGACTACCGCAATCAGGGCACTCGTCAGGTTTGCTGTTGTCAATCCTATGCAAATATGACATAAGCATGGGGGAGTGTCCACAGCGTAACGATGCGAGGGTGCCTGCCAGGTTCCATCTCTGTCTCGCTGACCTTCGGAGGTGCGACTCCCAGGATGGAGTTTATGGCAACTCTGCTCAAACGTTCCTTCACGAATCGGGTATGCTCCGCGCGCAAGAGACGGAGGCGTTCTTGTTGCGCTTCGGTCCATCTCTGCACATCTACTTTCGACGGAGCATCGGCGAAAGGCTTTCTGATACGTCTCTCTCTCACAGGGTTCAGTACTCTTCGCGATGGATGATTCGGCTGCTGTTAATGTACATTTGTTGCGCCTGGAGTTGGCAGTGGTCTCTAACTGGCAATATGCGAGCTTCGGCGTGTAAGTGCTCAATTGGAGAGCTTCTAGAGCAGCCCGTTGCAATTCGCAGAGCACAAATTTGGACGCGCTGCAGCTTGGACCAAAATGAGTCCGACACGATGTGCTGCCAGACTGGCGCAGCATACTCCAAGGCGGGTTGCACAATAGCCTTATGCGTGGTCAGGATCGTTTCTTTATTGCATCCCCAGGACGTTCCACCGAGAGCACGCAGGACGTTGAGTCTTGTTTTCACTGTGGCTTGCTTCTGCTCAGTGTTCTTATGAAACCTCAACGAAGGATCCAACACGAGTCCAAGTAGTTTGGGGAATCGGGTGGCCTGCATTTGAGTTTCGTCCCATTTCACCATAGGATGGGCCCTGTGCTCTGCATTATCAGTGGAAAAGACGGTGACGGATGATTTGGAGGCAGGAACTGTGAGTAATTCTTTTGACCGTGGGTCGAAATGCGATAATCCGATTTTTTTTGCCTCGGACCCAATGTATACTCCCAGAAAAAATTACAATAAAAGCGCCGCGGTGAAAAATTGAGCGGCTCTTCCTCATGACGGGATAACACTGATAAGGGGCTTTCAGAGTGGCTTCGCTGTCGCAGGGATTGTACAAAACATAAAGAGTGCTACGCAGTACTGCGTAGCACTGCCCATCTTTTGTACAATCCCTGCGACAGCGAATCTCGCGGCGACGCCACTCTGAAAGCCCCTATAAGGATTATTCAACATGACAGGCCGCTCCGCTTCTCACTCTACGTAATTTAACAAGAGAATGTAGTTTGTTTGTTTAATTTTTTTTAGTCAATCTGAATGTATACTAATTGCTTCCTTGTTTCTGTTCGTCGTTTGTGATTGACCAATAAATAAAAATAATAAAAAAATATGTGAATGAAACTTAGAAAACGTGAGAGCGCATAATCCGACTCTGCAAAAACAACGCGGGAGGTGTGGAACCCAACATAAAATGGTTAAAACAATGACAATACATTTCGAAACAAAGAATGAAGGGAAAGCTTAACGACCAGATTTTTCATGAAGCTATCTCCTCCGTTGGACGCGCGCGTCCGCGTCGCGGCGTCGCATTGTAGCGTACTTTCTCGCCACTGCTATTGAGTTGAATACAATTCAATCCATTACTCATTACACGGGTGAACCCGTGTTAATTTTCACTACAGAAAAAAAAACGAAAACAAGCATTACAAATGGCAGACCCACAGTAATCATTCCTGGACCTCAGATAAATCTCCAAGGATTTTTTCAAGGTGGACAATTTCCCACTAACAAGGCCCTTCCCAAACAGGTTATGGAACTCGGTACTACCTCTATATACAGAGAAATTAAATCGCACAGCCGCCTAAAACCGAGCAGAATGATCGATTGAAAATAGGCAACATCGATTAATTCGATTAACAATAAGTCGACTATTAGAGGAGTTGAAACTCCTGATTAATCAGAAGGTCGATCATTCGAAGAAGGAAGTTTTTCGACTTATGCGAAAGAGTCGATCATTTGGCAAACGTGATTTTCGGATAAGTGGAGAATCAAAAAAGTGCGATTTTGATTTACTCGAAAAGTCTATCATTTTAAAAACGTGATACTCGACTTATTCAAAAGGCCGATCATTCGAAAAAGTGTGATTTCCGACTTGTTTGAAAAAGTCGATCACTCGAAAAATGTTATTCTCGGACCATTCGAAAATGTCGACTTCATGCAAAACTAGATAATTTGAAAAAAATTGCCCAACTATGCTTCACAGGACAACTCCTGGTCGTAGACGCCCTCAGATTGAACAAACGACCTGCACGTATATCGGCACCAGAAAAAAACCCTGAACACCTTTTGTTTTTTTTTTCTGTGTAGTGAACCCATGCCTCACAGTTTGTTCTGTAGGAACTGTCAACTGGTCTGACGCTTCGACGGTGTTGTCGTTATCGAAAACTCAATCGAATCATTCGGCGAGAACTTCGCTTGATCGAGCCACAGCTTAAAAAAATCAAATGAAAGATGCCAAATGTTCAAAAGCAGTCTGCCCTCGTGGGTAGTTTGTAGAAGACTGGTCCGCCGCTGATGTCATTCCTGCCATACCCGAATCCTCAGCCCCTAAGTGAGGGAGAAAATCTGATTAAACTTCAAAATTTGTGTTGCTCATCCAACATTTCACCCTTAAAAATTCAACTTGAAGAGGCCACCTTCAGCTTGCGCATCTGCAATGCTGTAGTGTGACGAAATATCTACTGACGGAATCTTCCACGAGAGCTTCGATTAGGTATCCTTATACTTAAAGCAGTTATGTCCCGATGTTTGTATGTATGTATGTATGTGTGTGTGTGTAATTGTGTTTCCCCGTGGATCTTCGGAATGGTCGATTAAAACAGGGATGAAATGATACCAACATTTGCGTGGGTAGGACACTCATCGATTACCAAAAAATCAGCCTGAGTCTCCTCTTGCGCGCCTTGGGCCATCCGAGTTTGTCCGTGGGGCGCAATTTTAGCCGTGGGTCATGAAAACCTCTATGAGTCATCCAGCGGTAGAGGGGCTCTGATCACGGCGACAGGTCTTCGGTAATATTTTACGGGACGCCGTACAGAATCTCGGGTGTGATGAGTCTGCAGGACAGCAGTGGTAGTGTGCAGGACCCCAGTGAGAGTGTGCCGTACCCGAATGGAAGTGTGCAGGATGTCATAGAAAGTGTGCAGGACTCAAATTGGAGTATGCAGGACGTCATAGAAAGTGTGCAGGACCCGAATCGGAGTGTGCAGGACGCCATACAAAGTGGGCAAGACCCAAATGGGAGTGTGCAGGACGTCGTAGAAAGTGCGCAGCACACGAATGGGAGTGTGCAGGACGTCATAGAAAGTGTGCAGTACCCCAGTGGGAGTGTGAAGGACGTTATAGAAAGTGCGCAGGACCCAAGCGGGGGTGTGCAGGACGTCATAGAAACTGTGCAGGACCCAAGTGGGAGTGTGCAGGACGTCATAGAAACTGTGCAGGACCCGAGTGGGAGTGTGCAGGACGTCATAGAAAGAGAGCGGAACCCGAATGGAAGTGTGCAGGACGTCATACAATGTAGGCAGGACCCAAATGGGAGTGTGCAGGACGTCATAGAAAGTGCGCAGGACCCGAATGGGAGTGTGCAGGACGTCAAAGAAAGTGTGCAGGACCCAAGCGGGGGTGTGCAGGACGTCATAGAAAGTGCGCAGCACACGAATGGAAGTGTGCAGGACGTCATAGAAAGTGTGCAGTACCCCAGTGGGAGTGTGCAGGACGTTATAGAAAGTGCGCAGGACCCAAGCGGGGGTGTGCAGGACGTCATAGAAACTGTGCAGGACCCGAGTGGGAGTGTGCAGGACGTCATAGAAAGAGAGCAGAACCCGAATGGAAGTGTGCAGGACGTCATAGAATGAGTGCAGGACCCGAATTGTAGTGTGCAGGACGTCATACAAAGTGGGCAGGACCCAAATGGGAGTGTGCAGGACGTCATAGAAAGTGCGCAGGACCCGAATGGGAGTGTGCAGGACGTCAAAGAAAGTGTGCAGGACCCAAGCGGGGGTGTGCAGGACGTCATAGAAAGTGCGCAGGACCCGAATGGGAGTGTGCAGGACGTCAAAGAAAGTGTGCAGGACCCAAGCGGGGGTGTGCAGGATGTCATAGAAAGTGCGCAGGACCCGAATGGGAGTGTGCAGGACTCAAACGGGAGTATGCAGGAGGTCGTAGAAAGTGTGCAGGACCCAAGTGGGGTGCGCAGGACGTCACAGAAAGTGAGCAGGACCCGAATGGCAGTGTGCAGGACTCAAACGGGAGTATGCAGGAAGTCGTAGAAAGAGCGCAGAACCCGAATGGGAGTGTGCAGGACGTCATAGAATGAGTGCAGGACTGCAATTATAGTGTTCGCAACGTCACCAAGAGTGTAGAATTTTAAAGAAAAGAGATTTCGTCATTTTTTCCATGCCAAATCTCCACCCTTTGTAGCAAAGAAAAATAGGAGAACACGTATCTCGAAAAGCGTGCGACGCGTTCTGAGACGGGCGCAGAACTCCGCAGACTTTTCCTTGCCAATCTGGGGAAGCAAGCAACAGCTTCACTTCCCCACCCCTGTTCGTCGCTTATTACCACGGCTCAGCCATTTTGATTTACTAACTTCTCTAAACCAGGTTTATATATGTTGAAAGTGCGAGCTTATCAAAATCTGCTTCATAAAACATCAACATCCACGTGCACACTTCATTTATTGAGAACAAGCGCATGGTGTTGGTCAACCAGGGAAACAGCACCTAAATTGCGGGTGCGTTGTTCCTTATCGTGACAGAAATGGTAAAGCGAGAATAATCGCTTGGGAATTCTGCAAATCGGAAGGAAGGGCAGAGGGTTTCGACATAAAGGAAGGAGGGATGGCAGAGGTCGTAGATTTGGTGCCGTTAACAACCGATCTACCGCTGGCTTCTTATGTTTTGCGGGTTGATCGGACATTTTCATACCCGCAAGCCCAGTTCCGGCTTGCGGGTATGAAAATGTCATTTTCATAAATGTCCGGCAGTCTGCTCTGTTTAGGAGAGTCCATACGGGCAGCAACTTGTGGGTAGACGGAAGTCAGTTGACAAGCTAATCTGCGTCTGGAAGTTGGCGCACGTCAAAGTTTTCTCGAGCGAAAACTTCGCTAGGTCTCGCTAGTCAAATTATTATTTGAATTTGGAGAAAATGACAAAATTTTCCCAATTTATAAGTGCTTCTGTCATAATTGTTCTCCGAACCTCATAATTGTAGACGGGTAAATTGGATAATTTTTTTTAAAGCTTTCGCCTGTTGCTTAGATGCCGATGTTGGACATGAATTCATTTCTAAGAAAAATAGGAGAAAACGTAATTTTTATAAGATCTGGCGAAAAACGTCTAACTTTTTTCATAGTGGGTTCAGGCAGCTGCGAAGATCACAATCGGATTCTAAGTCAAATAGGGGAAAATACAATTTTTAAAAAGCATACACTCCTTAATTTTTTGAACTCATTATTATGGCCTAGTCGCTGTCCTAATTGTTTTTTCAAGCCTATTTTTGCTTCGGCTAGCATTTTTTAGCGTGTTTCTAACAAGTTAACATTAAGTTGAGTTGCGCAGGCCCCTACAATGATTGACATTTTTCTTTAATGAAATAATATGTTGTACCAGACAGGTAATATGTTTACATACATAGTTCTATGGTTAAGTCTATGGCTTGTTTCCTCAAGAAAAAACATTTGAATTCAAACCGCGGCTGACGCGGCGGCTTCAATCAAACCAGCGGCTGGCTGGTAAGATCTCGCCAGCCGCTGGCCAATTGTTAGCGCTAGCCAATACGTTGGTGTTGTGATGTAGATCACTTATCGGTTTCTCACTGCAGACCGATCACCAAGTGGGCGGGTTTTGATCCGCCAATCACAGGCCGCGTCGATCCACATATAAACCCGGCCGCCGCGCTGTTGGGACATTCTGTAAACGGGATGAAATTCAGCTTAATTTAGATATCTTTCTATTTTCTAACCAGGAACATACGCTGTTCTAGCATAGCTTAGATAGTAGGAAAATCTAGGAGAGTAGAGGAATGCTGGGCTTTGTTTTCTTTCGCTAACGCCGCTGCTTTCAGGGCGTGACGAAGCAACGAGGAGAAGCCCGATGCGGACGGCGACGACCGGCTGTCCATGGTGCTGCTAGCGCCGAAGCCAGTTCTACCTGAGGCCTGCCATCTCCACCGACCATCGCCAGTATGGAACCCTAATTCACCGTGATGTAACCCCTTCTGGTGCTCGTCTGACTTGCTCTGTTATGTACTGATATTCCACCGTCCAACATAAATCTATATTAACCTTCAATGTTGGAGAACAGCAGCACGCTCCACGGCGCCACGTTTACTGGTAGCAGCGAATGGTTTCTCGTCGAGCGAGACGGGAAATGGGAGCCCTCAGGTAAAACTTCAATTTTTTTTTAAATTAAATTTGTTTCGTTTTTTTTTCGGTAGCTTGTTTTCGTTTTCTAATCGTTTGGATTTTTTTTGCTCTGCTAGAGCCGATGCAAGTCTGATCAACTTTGCTTTCGGTTTGCGCAGTTCAAACTTTAAGCTAGCGCACAAAGGGCTTCTCCGCACAAAGAGTACCGTATCTCCCCTTTCATGCAGCCGGCGCATGAGAGTTCGGCGAGGCGTCAATTTTTCGTCGAGGGGCTTTGTCTCGGAATTCAATTCCGAGCCCCAGCCAAACAAGGAAAAAAGGTGATTCACGCAACGCCGAGAAACGGTATTTTTTTTTGAAATAGGAAAATTTTTGAATACCCTGTCGCAAGGGGTCTATCTTGCATGCCCTGCGTTTTAGTAGGATGAAGGGAAACTCCGCAGTGAGGCGTTGAGAAAAAACGGTAGTGGCCCCGCGTAGCAGCGGCGAGCATGGTTGTGGCCCCGCGTAGTAGCGGCGAGCATGGTTGTGGCTCCGCACGGAAGCGTTGAGCATTGGCGCCCGGTGAGCTCCGCAGGGAAGCGTTGAGCAGCGAAGGTAGAGTGGAAAAGTTTGTTTGGTGCACCTAGGAAATGTTCGAATTGAGAAGTAATGGGTGATTATCTCGAATCCAGTGACGAGAATATTGTTATGCATAATTCCCTCGAATCCAGTGACGAGAATATGGTTATGGGCGATTCCCTCGAAATCGGTGACAAGAATATTGAGTTTTTTTTTTCGAGAGCAGAAGTTTGAAATGTTTTCTCAGCAGACACATTCCGCTGCCATTTCTCCGAGAAAAAACATTGCTGATGAATGTGCTGAGATCCGACACAGCTTGGGAAACTTTTTCATATTCCCAGATCAGACAAGAGATAGCTAAATGTTGACATTATACGAGAAAGCTTCTCTTGGTGCGATAGTTTATCTCCCGAACGGATCTAAAACCGAAGGGAAATGTAGCATTATCGTGCGGCGAAACAAATGCCAAACATTTGAACGCAGTATCCCGGGGTTACTCATCTTTCACATATGGTAATCTAATCGTAAGACAATATGGGAACTTAATAACTTCTCACGTCGTCAGATAGCTGATAGCACCCCGCAGCGTCAATTAACGATCGAGCCTGTATCGAGTCTGTTTACGATCTGGCGAAAACTCTCCAAGTCATCATCCAATGATCGGCATTTCGCCCGACGCAAAGCACAGTCGTCTCGAGCGGCCACGCCCATTTCGTACTGTATAATATCCGCCGAGCGGTCTTCATTCTCCATCGTCAGGACTAAGCGAGCTTGTCGTCTGCTCGCCCCACTCTGGTATTCTGCTGTGTTGCATACTAGACTACCGAAGCTTGAGTGAGTTTAAGTTTTTCCTTAATCGCAAGCTTGGGATATGGGACCAATTACCAGGTCGCAGTCTCAAGTAAGCGAAAATTCGGCTGTTGCCACGACACCAGTTTTATCGGCGGAGCAAGTGACCGCACCCTTGGGCAACGCCTTGGCTAGTTTAGCGGATGACTCGACGGTACATGGTCGAGACGCCAGGGAACTTCGCGACGCGACGACAGAAGTAATAACCCAAGTATGGAACGATGCGAGACAGTCGACCACACAGCTGGCTCGCCAGCTCACGCAAGGTAACTCTTCTCTATTAGTTGGCCTGAATGAATCTTTTTCAGCGGTAGGTTCTAGGATAGATTCTATTCCCGTGGTGGCCACATTGAGCCCTGATGGAAGGATACCTAGAATCCAGCCATTTAGCGGATATGAGGGAAATGCCACGCAATTTTCACTCTGGCTAAGGAGGCTGGAGGACATAATCAGGATGGGCCCCTCCCCCATGAATTCTGAGCAGAAGGCCAACTTCCTGATAGGGTATCTGGACGGGGTTGCTAGAGAAAAAATCGAGGAACTTTCGGAGGACGATAGGAAAGTTTTCGAAACTGTGGTAACGCATTTGCGCAATTTTTTTGAAAGCCCGCAGCAACGGTACGTGTCTAGGCAAGCGCTATCGTCGTGCCGACAGGAGGCTGGCGAGAGTAGTACGATTTTTGCGAATCGCTTACTAAACCTCGTTAGAGCCGCAACGGCTGGACAGGACACCGCCACACAAAAGGACCGCGTTCTAGAAGAGTTCGTAGCGCGATTACGCAGCGATGTACGGTATTTTGTGAAATTGGATAACCCCACCACTTTTGAACAGGCTGTAACCAAGGCCCAAACTGTAGAGCAGTTACTGTTGGAGGCAGCATCTGAACATTTAATGAACCCAGTAGCAAATCCGCAGACTGTTCCAGTTGAAGTATTAGAGCGCCGCTCGCGAAACACGTTTAACAATAGGGTAAATTCACCCAGAGGACCTATAATCAAGAATAACTACAACCAATTTCAGAGTCGTCAGAATGCAAGGAAGGACGGAAACCGAACACAAGGAAGAGCACCTATGCCTAATATTACCTGCTATAATTGTGGTGGAATGGGACACTATTCACGCGACTGCCCCTCCCCGCGGAAGGATACACGAGGTACAGGTAGAGTGACGTTTTCTAGAAGTGTATCACCACGTTTTGGATCGTCTGGAAGAGAATGTACTTTCGTTAATAATAATACCCGCGCACCGTTAATGAATTCGGCTTCACCTTTGGAAGAGGATATGGGTGCCGCGCAAAGACAAATTCAGGCATTGTCGATCTCGCTGCGCGAAAATCAAGAAGCTCTGCGCAATTCGAATGCGAGAATCTCTGCGTTAATTCAGAGAAATGAAGAATTGTCTAATAACAATATGGGTTCTCTCCGCGCAAGTACGCTCTCGTCCAGACCTGGAATCAACAGCATTTTTCTGTGTGTAATTGCATTTTCTTGTCTGTCTTCTGTGTGCGCTGAATTTTCTTGGATTTGCCCTCATGATTCCCAAGATTTGTTGAGTAGAATACCAATCTCGTATAATTGCTCGAATATAATCCCGGATATAGTTACTCCCCCACGTAGCGTAACTATCCAGATTTTTCGACCAAATTCCAAGCGTTATGACACGCCAGCTGTTTTATGTAAAATAATACAACAAAGTGTGTATTTCTCGGTCAACTTTTTCGGGGCGCGCGAAGAACACCATACAGAATCTGCTAAAACGGTCACTGTAGAACAATGCAGACAAATGCAACTCCATCATAAATGCGAACATGGAAACTTGGTTCCTTCAGGTGCTACCTACAAAACTCAGAATAATCTTGAAATAGTCTGGCCCTCGGCTCCTTTTGGGTGTTGCACGGAACATTTGGTCTCGACCACTAATTGCTATCTCGTACCTACCGTAATCCACGCTAGGCACGGTGCCGGAGCACCAGATGCGGCAGTTGGCGACATAAAGCACTGCGCTTATAGGGATAGTTCATGTACCCTCAACGACGGCTCTGTTCTTCTATGGACTCCTTCCAGGGAAGAAATTTGCGAGTTCGTTTCAGTTGCTAAAATGAAGGGTCATCTTTTGGGAAATGTTTGGATTAGTGATTCAAAGGAATTCGCTTTATCCTGGAGGAATGAGAGCCCTACCATAAATGAGTGCGGAAACCAATTAACGATATCCGACCAAGGCTACGCGCTGACGACGATGCGAAGACACCCCCGGTCCGTAAAATCCGAAGTCGGGATCGTAACTTCTAACCAGTTGGCAGCGCAATTGCTAGCCGTCGAGGATTCGGTTCAAAATGCAGTTACAGCGCTTTTTCGTCAGGCGCTAGCCTCACTCTGCGATCGCACAAATATGCTGGCATTTTCACTACACTCCTCATTGATTCTCGATGCTACATACACCGTCCGTAAATTAGTAGATAGAGAGGATGTAGCAGCGTCTTACCTAGGAAATAGCTTGATACAACTACGTAAGTGTATCAGAATTCCTCCGCAAAATTACCGGTTTCTACCTTTTAATGGCACCTGTTTTTCGAAACCCAAAGTAGAAGTGGTCCTCCCCAGTGGGTCAAAATGGTCGGCATTCATCGATCCCACTACTCGGGTAATTTCTAACGACGCCCAAATAGTAAATTGTTCACCGATGAAATCATTCTACTTTTCACGGCCTGATGGCGTGACAAAATTTAATCCTCTCCCGGGAACTCTGTTAAAATTGCGCAGTCACTCATCAGTGATATTTCCTTCCCCCAGGCTCTCAATGGCATTAGTCTCGCACCGTCGCTGACTATTTTCCATAATCTTGTGCTTACGAACTTCAGCGAGCTAGTGCAAGACCACCAGCTGCAGGAGATATGGGCCAACCGCGATTTTGACAAAGTTTTAGCCGCTCTGAATCAGGTGTCCACTGGTTCGCACGGTGAAAATAAGCAGAGTGATCAGACTTTGTTCTTCCCCCTTCACTTTTTTGGATTCTCCTTTTTCGAGATTTGGGTATCTATTTGTTGTTTGACCACAACTTGTATAATACTCAAGCACGTGGCTGTGATTTATCTCAATGTATCACACCCTTGGCTGTTGCCTCGAATCCAGTTTATACGTAATTCTGCAAATAGTGTGCCAACGCCTGGCTTACCGACGCCCACCTCTCGTGTTGTTAGCCCTACAATTATACAGACACCCGTAGTCGAACCAGAAAGCAACCAAATTGAGCTGACCCATGTCCTAATAGATTCCAAAAACACTTGGCCTCCCCGAGCCTCGCTAAGCCCTGTCAAAGTTTTGGCGGTTAATCAGTACCAGGAGTTCTTCGTAGCCCAGATCCAGATAAAAGCAAACGGAATCGTTATGTTAGGCCTAGTCGACACCGGCGCGGCAATCTCAGTAGCGAGCAGCGAAATCGCCACACTTTTAGGAATATTTTCCTTTGACCACAACTCGATAACCTCTGCGATCGGAATGGCAGGGATTCCGGTGAAACTCGTGGGTAGTGCTAAACTAGAACTCCAGATAGGTAATAACACAATTATCGAGACCGTTTATTTCACAGATGGTGCGTGCATTCCCAAGAGTACGGATTCCTACAATATAATCCTAGGTAATAATGTTTTATCTGCCCTTCCTCAATGGAGCATCGACTATAGTACCCATACTCTAGTACTCGAGGGCGAAGCAATCAAGATTTTGAGCATCTCCCCAGATGGAGACATAAGCGAGAACGCGATAGACATGCGTGTTGCCGAAACCACGGTTCTAAAACCAGAGACGGAAACATATGTGCCATGTTTTTCTTCGGAAATAAGAGACTCACCAATAATGCTTTCTTCCCAGTCCCGTATTTTAGAAGAAAAATCGCTTATGGTCGCTCCAGCAATTTTTCATACAGGATCGACGAAATTGTTGATCACAAATCCTTCAAAAAGGTCGGAAGTCCTGTATAAGAACCAGAAAATTGCTTCCGCAGTTTCTATTGTCGAAATTTGGGACGGTGTTTTGATGGAAGCAGATCACAATTTTTAGCACTACTGTATTAGGTCTTAGTCATAGTAATGCGGCTGTTAGCCCAGATGCCAGAAATAACGAAACAATACTGTCATTAGATCTCAGTAAGACGGACCTTCAGGACTGTGAAAAAGAACAGCTGTTAGCTCTTTTAACCGAGTTCTCTGACCGTATTTCGCAAAGTAGCTATGACCTAGGTTCCTACGAGGATGAGGAAATTCATATAAGAACTACCACGGAGGTGCCGCCCACTCGTTTTCGGCCAACGAGAATTCCAGTTAAGTTCCAAAAAGAGCTAGACACCCACATAAATAAGTTACTAGAATCTGGAAGAATAAAAGAAAGTGATACCCCCTGGGTTCACAACACGGTCCTGGTAAAGAAAAGAGATGGATCTCTCAGAGTCTGTTTAGACTTCAGGCCTCTAAACGAGATAACCATACCCGACCGTTACCCGTTACCTCGGATAGAAGACATTTTGCAGAAAATTGCGGGTCACAAATTTTATACAACCCTCGATTTGGCATCAGGATACATGCAATTGTTGATGTCACCCGAAAGTCAATCAAAATGCGGTTGGGCAACACACCGGGGAGTGTACCAATTTGTTTAGCTCCCTTTTGGACTGAAAAACGCTGGGGCGTATTTTTCGCGAGCAATGTCGAAGATTCTACCTGGTCTCGACGATAACTGTTTAGCATATCTCGACGACATTGTGATATTCGATAAAACATTCTCCAATCATTTAGAATCTCTCCGTAAAGTACTCCAGAGATTTCGCGATTTTAACATCAAAATAGCTGGCAAAAAGCTAACCGAAATAGCTCAAACCAAAATAAACTTTTTAGGTCATGAGATCTCCGGTGACTCATACTTTCCGTCGGACCGGAACGTTCGAGCTATTAAAGAATTCCCGGCACCCACCTCAATTAAGCAAATCAAAGGATTTATCCGAATGACTAACTTCTTTCGAAAGTTTATCGAAAACTTTGCCCTTATAGCTTCGCCTTTGTACGAACTTACGAAAGATAAAGCTGAATTCCTTTGGGGACCCGACATAAGGAAGCGTTCGATAAATGTGGCGCTCACGAGGTGTCGGCAAGGTCAGTTCGTGTTGGGTCACGTACCCTCGCTCCAGAATATGCACCACTGGAGTGTGGTCATCAACTGGGCGAGATCCCATCACGCGGTGATCCCCGCTTCGACGCTGAGCCGATATTTATAAACTTCTACCTGATCGGTACGTTACATGTGTTATTTTTTTTCCTTTCATCATTTTTGGTCTCTCCGACAAGTCCGAGGACGGACTTTTTGTGAAAACGGGGAGGTGTAAACGGGATGAAATTCAGCTTAATTTAGATATCTTTCTATTTTCTAACCAGGAACATACGCTGTTCTAGCATAGCTTAGATAGTAGGAAAATCTAGGAGAGTAGAGGAATGCTGGGCTTTGTTTTCTTTCGCTAACGCCGCTGCTTTCAGGGCGTGACGAAGCAACGAGGAGAAGCCCGATGCGGACGGCGACGACCGGCTGTCCATGGTGCTGCTAGCGCCGAAGCCAGTTCTACCTGAGGCCTGCCATCTCCACCGACCACCGCCAGTATGGAACCCCAATTCACCGTGATGTAACCCCTTCTGGTGCTCGTCTGACTTGCTCTGTTATGTACTGATATTCCACCGTCCAACATAAATCTATATTAACCTTCAATGTTGGAGAACAGCAGCACGCTCCACGGCGCCACGTTTACTATTCTCGACTCGCCGTTTACCTGCCAGCCGTACCCGACGCCACCACCGCCTCCTGCACACCTGCCAGCCGACGCCGTCAACGAGCAGCCACCACCACGACTACCACGACGACGCCTGCACCACACCTACCTATTTGCTGTATTCTAATGAAGCCATTTGTTAATCTGTGTCCGTCACAGACGTAACAATTGGCGATCAGATTTTCGGACTGTCGGCTCTTAATTGGGTGTCGATCCGAACATTTTTTTGTCGGCCCTTTACTGGGTGGCAAACAAAAATCAGCAGTACCAGCTTTTCACAGCTGTTGATACTGTGGTGTCTTGCCTATTGGCGAAGTCAAGCTACACGTACCTAACGTGGGTTTGGCATTGCAAATAGTCAGGACACTCACGAACTGCTGACGAAACAAGACCAGGTGCCCGCGTTGCGGTTGAATACCTGAAGAAAGGCCCAGAAGCCCGCGTTGGCGGTTAAATTTCTGGAGTATCAGGGATCGTACATTTGGATTTTTGTGCTCGATCCAAAAGAGCCACTCGAAACAGCTCGCGTTTGGGACGCTTGAGCAGAGGTTTTGAGCGCAAGTGTTTAGTGGGCTTGAGATTTATTGAATAATCGCCCTAAACATGGACCAGGAAACCGTCGAAAAGTTGATTGAGCAAAACGCACAGCAAATGAAGCTGATGCAGGATAATGCACAGAAGCAAATGGAAATGATGCAGCAAGTGATGCAGGTTATGGCTACAAAGATTGAGGCGAAGCCAGTAAACGAGGTAGTGGCAAATTCGTCGACATTAATGTCCGAATTAAATGGTCGAATTCCAGTATTTGTTTTTGATAATGGAACCGATCGATGTTTCTCTCGCTGGTACGATCGGCATGAAGACATATTCATGAAAGATGGCGCGGCCCTTGCTGAGGAAGTGAGGTTGAGATTACTGCTAGGGAAGTTGGATAACGATTCTTTTGAGCGATACAAAAGACAGATCCTTCCCAAAACGCCATCACAAGTACAGTACAGTGAGAAGATATCAACCCTCAGGGACATGTTCGATGTCAGGAAATCGTTGTTTACTCTAAGATATCAGTGTATGAAAGTTGAGAAACAACACAATGAGGATTATATGGAATACACTGGTAGAGTGAACGAGATGTGTGAACACGCCAGCTACAGCGAGCTGGATACTGATGGGTTGAAGGTCTTGTTGTGGATCTACGGTCTGAAATCACACAAGAATATAGAAACTCGACCACGGTTGCTTGCCTTCCTGGACAAGGAAGCAAAAGAGCGTAGGAAGCCAACGCTTCATGAGTTATACAAAGAGTGTGATCGAGTTGTGACGTTATTGAAGGCGTCAAAGATGATTGAGGAAGACTCAATTAATGTTAGAGAGGTCAGATCAGAGCCGTCAAAGCCGAGTAAGAAAGAGCATTAAGTGGAATGCTGGAACTGCGGCAAGAATGGTCACACTAGTCGAGAGTGTCGAAGCAAGCAATGGAAGTGTAACTCATGTAAAGGAAAAGGGCACAAGGAGAAGGATTGTGAAAGAATGTCACAGTACACAAGTAGATCCAAATCGAGAAAACAGAAGAAACACTGTGGGAGAGTAGTTCTCGCAGGAAGTGCTGAGGCGGACGTGAATGCGGTTCGGAAATACGTCAGGGTTGAAATCAACGGGCACAAAATGGATTTTCAACTAGATACTGGCTCAGATATCACATTGTTAAATGCAGACATGTGGAGGAAGATGGGCAGGTCGAAACTCACCGATACTAGCTTGGTCGTGAGGGACGCTAGTGGTAACCAAATGAAGGTTTTCGGTTAACTGAAGTGTCAGTTCAAGCTGAAAGAAGCCGTTGGTGAGGGATGTTGTTTTGTCACCCCCCACAAAAGTCTTGTAGGTCTCGATTGGATCAGACAAAATGCTGAAATTGCATATCACATGGAGCAAATGGTAGCTCACGTGAGTACCGCAGATGATGCCAACTTGGTAAACGACTTGAAACAAAGGTTTGAAAGAGTGTTTCAAGAGGGCTTAGGCACCTGCACCAAAGAAAAAGCAGCATCAAAGCTCTTACCTAGTGCTAAGCCGGTTTTCAGAATGAAAAGGCCTGTAGCGCATGCATCGCTCGAAACAGTTGAAAAAGAACTCGAGCGCCTTGAAGAAATAGGTGTTATCGAACCGATAACCCACAGTGATTGGGCCGCTCCGATAGTTTGCGTACGTAAGGCAAATGGCAAATTGAGAGTTTGCGCAGATTTTTCAACTGGTTTGAACAACGCCTTGGAGGCATATGAGTATCTTATTCCCATTCCGGAGGATATTTGGTGGAACTATCTTCTTACAGATTGATTTGTCGGATGCTTACAGGCCATAAAACGGCCAAAGTCTCACCGTCGACTGCGTACCACGCGCTGCGCGACCGCACGCGCGTCGGAAGCAGACGAGTTTTGGCCGCCGCGCGACGAGTTTCAGCCGCCGCGCATGAGGCCGAAACGTCGCGCGGCGGCCGGAACTCGTCGCGTGGCGGCCAAAACTCGTCTGTTTCCGACGCGCGTGCGGTCGCGCAGCGCGTGGTACGCAGTCGACGGTGAGACTTTGGCCGTCTTATGGCCTGTACCTTCAAGTACAGCTGACGGATGAGGACCAAAAGTTAGTGGTAATCAATATACACAAGGGTCTATATCGATACAAAAGGTTGCCTTTTGGTATCAAGACAGCGCCAGGAATTTTCCAAAGCATCATGAACAAAATGATCTCGGGTCTGGAAGGAGTAACAGCCTACCTGGACGATATTCTGGTAGTCGGGAAGACACCTGAAGAGCATAGAAACAACATATATGCTTTATTCGAACGAATAAACGAATACGGTTTTCGAGTAAGACTGGAAAAATGCTCGTTCGCAAAACCAGAAATCCGTTTCCTCGGGTTCGTTGTAGACCGTAACGGACGTCGTCCGAATCCAGAGAAGGTGGCTGCTATCGCTAAAACGCCAGCACCACAGAATGTGGCACCGTTGCGCGCATTCCTAGGTATGGTTACGTATTATTCATCCTTCATTCCGAATATGAAGGAGATGCGTGGATCACTGGATGCTTTGCTGAAAAAAGACGTTAATTGGATATGGAAACACACCCATGAAAGTGTTCGAGAAATTGAAGAAAATGCTGGTGTCAGACTTGAACCTGACGCACTATGATCCTAAAAAGAAGATAATCGTGGCTGCTGATGCGTGCGATTATGGGATCGGGTATGTGATCTCGCACAGAATGCCGGATGGTGCAGAAAAGCCTATTGCCCACGGCTCGAGATCACTCACAGTTGCTGAAAAGAATTATGCGCAGATAGAGAAAGAGGCACTAGGTCTTGTGGAAGCAATCAAGAAGTTCCATAAGTATGTATACGGGAGGCGTTTCACGCTCCGTACTGACCACAAGCCGTTGTTGGCCGTATTTGGCAACAAGAAGGGCGTACCAGTCCATTCTGCCAACCGTCTGATGCGTTGGGCAACAATGCTGATAGGCTACGGTTTCGGAATCGAGTACATCAAGACGGATTCGTTCGGACAAGCGGATGGATTATCGAGATTGATTCAAAGGCATCCCCTTGTAGAGGAGGACTGCGTTGTCGCGTCGGTTGAGAAAGACGTGAATCTAGTGCTTGCATATGCTGTACGTAGATTGCCCGTGACAGCTAACATGATTCGTGAGCACACTGAAAGGGATGTTCTGCTGCGAAAGCTGAAAGGTTTCATTGATACTGGAAAATGGCCAAAAGTGGTAAAACCTTATTTGAAGAAGTTTTACTCTAAACGTGAATTGTTATCGATAGTGCAAGGCTGTGTGATGGTAAGCGATAGAGTTATCGTGCCAGAAACGCTAAGAAAAGACGTTCTCAAAGAGCTGCACTGTGGTCATCCTGGGATCGTCAGGATGAAAGGACTAGCGCGAAGCTATGTCTATTGGCCAAATATCGATGAAGACTGTGAAAAGGTTGTGAGAAGTTGCGCTGATTGCCAACTACACTCAAAATCTCCCACTAAAGTACCTCTAAGAACGTGGAATACACCAGAAAATGTTTTGGGAGCGAGTTCATGTTGATTTCGCTGGTCCAATGGATGGAGTGTACCACATGGTCGTGATTGACGACTTGAGTAAGTGGCCGGAGATGTTTGAGTTGAAGAACATCACAGCTGGCACAACGGTAAAGCTGTTGAAAGAGCTTTTCGCACGCTATGGAAATCCAAAGGTGAGCGATAATGGAACACAATTTACATCAGAGCTGTTCAAGCAGATGTGCGAAGAACGAGGTGTTAATCATGTGAGAACACCGCCGTACCATCCTCAGTCAAATGGTAAGGCAGAAAGATTTGTTGATATCCTGAAAAGAGGGATTAAGAAGCTCAAAGGGGAAGGGAGTACGTCCGCTCGCTCTTGCAACGAATGCCTGGACACAGTGCTGTTAGCGTATCGCACTACGCCAAATGCTTCCTTGAACGGTAAATGTCCTGCCGAAGTCTTCCTGGGGAGAAGATTAAGAACGCGGCTGAGTATGTTGAGACCGTCGGAAAGAGAGTCAGAAGCAGAAAGCGCTGCTGACCGTAGGAAAAAGCTGAGATGCAATTCGATCGCAAAAATGGTACAAAGCATCGGGGTTTTTCTGCTGGAGACACTGTCCTGGTCAAAGAGTACAATGGAGCATTGAACTTCAAGTGGACTCAGGGGATAGTCGTGAAAAGCCTTGGAAAAGTCATGTTTGAAGTGGACATCGGAGGCAAAACTGTTCGTAGGCATGCGAACCAAATGCAAAGAAGCATATTGAGCCATGACTTACTTACTTGACTTAATCGGTTGGCTTTCGCCTGACGCGGTCATTCCGCATCTTCACCGAGGTGTGCCGTCCTAGTAGTCAGCCGTGTCCATTTTTCACGGTCTTCAGCCACAATTTGAACACATTCCATCCAGCTGTCACTATTCCATTTCCTGCGAAACGAAACATCGCGCCTGAACTGTCTTTCGATGCCGAGTGACTTTAAATCCTCTTTAACCACATCCGTCCAGAACTTTCGCCTACGCCCAGGTGGCCGTTTCCAGACAGGATTTGGAA
This sequence comes from Aplectana chamaeleonis, assembly GCA_029168955.1. Taxonomy (NCBI): domain Eukaryota; kingdom Metazoa; phylum Nematoda; class Chromadorea; order Rhabditida; family Cosmocercidae; genus Aplectana; species Aplectana chamaeleonis. Next base: position 858,865 of record JAPDOI010000231.1, read on the forward strand.
GCATTTTTAAAGCGTGTTGTACGAGACGATCCGGCGTTCTTCTTAGTATATGCCCGAGCAGTCGAAGTCGACTTTCCATTGCTGCTTGAGATGGCGTTAGGAGATGCTGGCACCTCCTCGTGTCAAGCGTTGATGTACTGCGTCGATTTCCTTGTAAAGGTCTTCGTTATGGCATACACGCGGCCAGAAATATCCAAGCAAACGCCTAAAAGCTTCCTCTCCGTGCAATCCAACCTTTCCATCTGCGTTTTCGGTGCTGCCCACGTCTCCGATCCGTACATCATGATAGGGCGAATAGCGGATAGGTAGACGCGCAACTTGACTTCCTTCGCGATGGTGGTAGACCACAAACACTTGGTTAGAGAATTGAATGCAGACGTAGCTTTCGCACATCGTTGTCGAATATCCGCTGCATAACTACCATCGTTCTTCAGCAAACAGCCCAAATAACAGAAATCGTCCACCAGTTCGATACGTTGTCCGTCCACACAAACTCCAGTTGAAGGCCTCTGAGAGACCCACATCTGCTTGCATTTGTCGGGACGAAGACGAAGTCCATAGGCTGCGGCATACTTCGAAACGAGGTTCACAATCCTTTGCAGTTTTGCGTTGTTTTCAGCGAATAACACAATGTCGTCGGCGTACTCCAGGTCGACAAGGGAGCGTCCTGATGGTGTTAGGATCACATCCGCAGGAAACTGTTCTGCAACTCTACGCATGATGTCATCAACGGCGAAGTTGAAAAGAAAGATCCTGCAACGGCTCCTTGCCTTACTCCTGTTTTCACCTCGAAAGCTGACGTAAATCTGACAAGTGTACGAACTGCTGCTGTTGTTCCTTTGTTCATGTCCTCGATTAACCGAACATACTTTTTCCGGGACTCCATCTGCTCGCAGAGCATTGAGCAATCGATCACGATGAGGAGAGTCGAACGCGGCTTCAAAGTCCAAAAAAGCAAGCTGTAATGGCTTCGAAAACCGCTGCCACGATTCAATTACTCTTCTCACCACGAACACTTGGTCGATGGTCGATCTTCCAGGTCGAAAACCGGCTTGCTCATCTCTGGTCGTTCCTTCACGATGTTTGATAAGTCGCTCGAGAATGATACGTTCTAAAACCTTGTACATGACACGAAGTAGAGATTCCTCTGTAGTTCTTAGGATCCGTGACGGATAGCTTCTTGTGAAGAGGTACGATGATCGCATGTCTCCACGAATCGGGTATCCTTTCGCTCATCCATATGGCACGGATGGTGTTGGTCATTTCACGAATCCCAGACGGAGGAAGAGCTTTCAGCATTTCAGCAGTGATGTTGTCATCTCCACCTGCCTTTCCATTCTTCATTTTCCGGACACAATCCAAAACTTCAGACTCAGTCGGCGGTTCCTCACTGACATCGTAATGTGCTCTCTGAACATGCGGGAGCTCAGGTACTGATGGCGCTGGACGATTCAGTAGTGAACTGAAGTAATCCTTCCATATTGGCAGCGTCGCATCACCAACTGCAACTCCATTGGTAGTGTTCAAGACAGGAGAACATCTCTTCATCTTCCCGCTATACTGTCGCAGCAACGTGTAGGCTTTCTTCGGATTCTTCTCCTCCCAAGCCTTCTCGAACTCCTTAGCTCTACACGTCCACTCTCGTTCGCGGTCACTTTGAAGCTGCCGACGCAACTTCCTCCTCAGACGCTTCTCCTCCACGAAGTTTCCTGCAGTTCGGAGAGCACATACTCTGTTGTAGGTAGATGTTGTTTCTTCTGAGACGTAGGCGAACTTCTTCTTAGGCTGTACAACCGGGAGTGCCTCTTTCGAAGCGTCCTGGATGCACTTGACAAAAGAATCCGCGTCGCAAAGTTTCTTCTTAGTCCGTACTCCGATGTGAATAGAAACGCGTTGTCGGAAATTCCTTCTGCACTCTTCATCTCTGAGACTTGTCATGTCAATCCTCTGGAGAGGCTGAGCCCCTCGCTTCCTCTTATGAATCCTCGCAGTGAAGTTCAACAGAACAGGACGGTGATCCAATCGAATGCGACACCCCACACACCTCTAGATCTTCGAATGTCCGATACTGGAATTATCCTCGTCAGGACATAGTCGAGCTGTAGTTTCAAAGTTGTCATCTTCCGCTTCCGCTGCTCTTCTGGAGATAGCCGGGTTGGTCCCTGCCACGTAAGCTGATGGCGGCGATGATTCCTCTTGAATGTCGATGCAATAATCAGACCACTGCGTTCACAAAAGTCGACAAGGCGGTAGCCATTGTCCGATGTTTGCTCCACTGTGTAGAACCATTTACCGAGTACTTCGGATTCCTGATCAAGTCCCATCTTCGCATTTGCGTCAACCCCACGACAACAGCATGTTGACAAGGTATCCTGGCCAGCAACGAATTGAGTTCCTCATAAAACGCATCCTTCGAATTGTCTTCGGCGGTTTCAGTGGGCGCATGAGCACTCACTATCCACAGATTGAATCCTCTGTGATCCCGCAGTCGTACGAATGCATTCCGGCACGACGTTGAGCCAAACTCCTTGACCATACCATTGAAATCCTTCCTTACAGCTATTGCACAGCCTCCCACTCTCCTATCGTCAGCGTTACCGCAGTAGATGGTGTACTCTCCGACGCTGATGACGGGTCTATCCTTGAGGCGGGTTTCCTGCAAAGCAGCAAACGGTGCATGGAAATAGCTCAGAAGTCTGGATAGCGCAGTTTTTTGGATATCACTCGACAGCGATCGACAGTTCAGGGTGGCGAAATTGTGGCTTGTGGCCAAAGACTCCATGACTCCCTAGGTACGGATCCTAAGGTGTTATGGACGAGAGGCCTTAGTGTGCCGGACGGCGACACCTTTATGCAATGTGCGGGATACTTTCGCGATATAGTTGTGCACGCTATATCGCTCGAACGTTCCCTGTGTACACTCAAACGTCTGCTGGGTTCAGTAGAAGCAGGGGCACCAACGAGCAGGTACCAACAGACTTGTATACACACCCCCATTGAGCCATAAGTATGATATATAACGAATATTCACAAGATCTACTTTTGGACTTGTTTGAAGCTGATCCTGTTAGCACTGAAGAAGTTCTAGAACAGGAATGCCATGATGGGCAGGATCAAGAGCTTGAGACTGTGATCGTTCCCAGTAATGATACCTCCGCCGCACTTCATCAAGACTACGCGCAGCCCAGCACGAGTCGCGCAACACAGGGATTAGTTAAAAGCCGAGCTAGTAAACAATTGGTACGTTTCGCTCCGGCAACGTCTCAGACAGTCGGTGGTACTCGGACGCCGACTTCTAGGTGTCGTGTCCGGTGAGCGCACCTTGAAGTGAGTGGGATGAGAGACGCTGACCGGTAGCTCCCTTAGCGAGACGGCTATGTCGATTTTCCCGGACGCAGACCAACAACCGTCAAGCGACCAACACGAGAGTATATGTTGAAGGATTAGTGCAAACCCGCGCTGTATACGGGACGCGTGGGGGTTAGGTGGCCGGCCGATTCATGGTCGTCAAAGGGCAATGCAAGGTATTAGTATTGCCCAGATGGCCCAATAAAGAAGGAAGGCCTGGGGGCTCAATGCCCCCAAGTAAATTTTGTAGGAAACAGGCCTTGCGGCTTGTTTCCTAACAGCTTTCGCAATCCGTGATAAAGCATCACGAAAAACCGACAGCCTACAATAACGTGAAAGGGCGCTTACGGCCAAAATTTGGTAGAGGTCGGCGTCCGAGAAGGTTCTGTGGCCGGTGAGCGCCCGTCCTCCAGGCCAGACGTCGCTGTGGGAGCGTCCGAGCTCCGCATCGGCGGCGTCCGAGTACCACCGACTGTCTGAGGTTACGAAGGTCAACTCGACAGCGCCGCAAGCCAAAGCGGTATGAGCTTTAGTCAGTTGATTTTGAATTGTTTTCCCTGTGCCGTAGTCTACCTCTCAAAAGGGGAGGTGTTGTTCTCACTGCAGACCGATCACCAAGTGGGCGGGTTTTGATCCGCCAATCACAGGCCGCGCCGATCCACATATAAACCCGGCCGCCGCGCTTTTGGACATTCTCGACTCGCCGTCTACCTGCCAGCCGTACCCGACGCCACCACCGCCTCCTGCACACCTGCCAGCCGTCGCCGTCAACGAGCAGCCACCACCACGACTACCACGACGAAGCCTGCACCACACCTACCTATTTGCTAATGAAGCCATTTGTTAATCTGTGTCCGTCACAGACGTAACAGTTGGATTGCGTTTCCAAATTTGCCGTTCAGCTCTAGCTCCTACGCTCGCCCCAGTCATCAGTGTGACCGCAGCCGTCATTTTTCAGGAAGCCAGAAACGGTCCAGTGGCTTTTCTCATTTGAATCATGGATGTGACAGTCCTTCAGGTCTGACAAGGGAACTACTATTAGTCAGCCTGGCCATTCCGGAAGAAATGTACTTCTCTAGAACAGTTTTTGACGTAGAATTCGATTATGATCTTCGCAGCTGCCTGAACCCACTCTGAAAAAAGTTAGACGTTTTTCGCCAGATTTTATAAAAATGGATTCGGGTATGGCAGGATTGACACCAACAGCGGCGAACCAGTCTTCTACAAACTACCCGCGAAGGCAGACTATTTTTGAACATTTGGCACCTTTCATTTGATTTTTTTAAGCTGTGGCTCGATCAAGCGAAGTTCTCGCCGAATGATTCGATTGAGTTTTCGATAACGACAACACCGTCGAAGCGTCAGACCAGTTGACAGTTCCTACAGAACAAACTGTGAGGCATGGGTTCACTACACAGAAAAAAAACAAAAGGTGTTCAGGGTTTTTTTCTGGTGCCGATATACGTGCAGGTCGTTTGTTCAATCTGAGGGCGTCTACGACCAGGAGTTGTCCTGTGAAGCATAGTTGGGCAATTTTTTTCAAATTATCTAGTTTTGCATGAAGTCGACATTTTCGAATGGTCCGAGAATAACATTTTTCGAGTGATCGACTTTTTCAAACAAGTCGGAAATCACACTTTTTCGAATGATCGGCCTTTTGAATAAGTCGAGTATCACGTTTTTAAAATGATAGACTTTTCGAGTAAATCAAAATCTCACTTTTTTGATTCTCCACTTATCCGAAAATCACGTTTGCCAAATGATCGACTCTTTCGCATAAGTCGAAAAACTTCCTTCTTCGAATGATCGACCTTCTGATTAATCAGGAGTTTCAACTCCTCTAATAGTCGACTTATTGTTAATCGAATTAATCGATGTTGCCTATTTTCAATCGATCATTCTGCTCGGTTTTAGGCGGCTGTGCGATTTGATTTCTCTGTATGTAGAGGTAGTACCGAGTTCCATAACCTGTTTGGGAAGGGCCTTGTTAGTGGGAAATTGTCCACCTTGAAAAAATCCTTGGAGATTTATCTGAGGTCCAGGAATGATTACTGTGGGTCTGCCATTTGTAATGCTTGTTTTCGTTTTTTTTTCTGTAGTGAAAATTAACACGGGTTCACCCGTGTAATGAGTAATGGATTGAATTGTATTCAACTCAATAGCAGTGGCGAGAAAGAACGCTACAATGCGACGCCGCGACGCGGACGCGCGCGTCCAACGGAGGAGATAGCTTCATGAAAAATCTGGTCGTTAAGCTTTCCTTTCATTCTTTGTTTCGAAATGTATTGTCATTGTTTTAACCATTTTATGTTGGGTTCCACACCTCCTGCGTTGTTTGTGCCGAGTCGGATTATGTGCTCCCACGTTTTCTAAGTTTCATTCACATATTTTTTTATTATTTTTATTTATTGGTCAATCACAAACGACGAACAGAAACAAGGAAGGAATTAGTATACATTCAGATTGACTAAAAAAAATTAAACAAACAAACTACATTCTCTTGTTAAATTACGTAGAGTGAGAAGCGGAGCGGCCTGTCATGTTGAATAATCCTTATAGGGGCTTTCAGAGTGGCGTCGCCGCGAGATTCGCTGTCGCAGGGATTGTACAAAAGATGGGCAGCTACGCAGTACTGCGTAGCACTCTTTATGTTTTGTACAATCCCTGCGACAGCGAATTTCACAGCGAAGCCACTCTGAAAGCCCCTTATAAGTGTTATCACGTCATGAGGAAGAGCCGCTCAATTTTTCACCGCGGCGCTTTTATTGTAATTTTTCCTGGGAGTATACATTGGGTCCGAGGCAAAAAAATCGGATTATCGCATTTCGACCCACGGTCAGGCGGGGCGTTGTGTCATTTCCCGGAATCTGAGCGACCCCCTCCGGCCATCAAACTTTTTTTCCAATTTTTTTTTGCGATCTTCTGAGGTGTAATTTATGGGCTTTTTTTCAAACCTCTTTGTGCTATGTGGGGGGGGGGCACTGTTGTATCGCACCTTCCCACATAACACCCTTTTCTTTAGGTATAGGGTTCTGAAAAGGTACCTTAAGGTGTTCAATAATCGTTATTTTCAACTTCCAATCACTTCTAGAAATTTTCATTTTTGATCAGAAATTGTCGCGACCCCCACCACCCCGCCGTTGTGAATTTTTGCAACCCCGCTTGACCCTGTTTCGAGTTGATCCGAAAAGGTTTTTTTTTATGAATCGGATATCGGTTCGATTCGGTTTTGACGCTTTTTCCGGTGATAGCTTCGGTTCGATTGGGAGTAAACGTTCACAATTTGTTTATCCAATTAAGGACAGCAAGAAGAAAAGCTTAGACAACACATCTTCGCCTGAAAAGAGATCTATTTCCTCTGCTCTAGTCTTTTTTGTTGTCGTCTACAACAATAAATAACTTCTGGCAGAAAACGGTGAACTGATACATCCATCTCTTTAAGAACTTGGGCTTTCTCGAGTTCCATATGAAAACAAAGTATATCGGTACTGCCGAGAAAAGAATCACAAGACCCAGTGTTTAGCTTTCGACTGCGAATACGCGATTGAGCTGGACGGGCATTCTTGACTCTTTCAAAAGTTTCTGCATCCTGTCTCTCGAACACCTTTCGGTAAATAACACTCTTGTCAACACCGTACTTCTGATCACTGTGACCTCGACTCTCTTTACTTTCGGAATCCGACAGTGACTTTCCCTTTCTTTTGCGTTTGCTTTTGTTTTAGGCTTCTTCATTTGCATTGTGCGGTCGCACCTCTTGCTGTTTTGTGTAACTCGTTTGTTAGTAAAGGATCGTTAGTGATTTTCCGTGTTCAGTTCAAATTGTCTCCAGCGATGATGTGCCTGAGATCAACGTCAACCTTCTCTCCAACGTGTTAGTGTAGCAAAATGACTTTTTGGCTCTTTTTTTCTGATTTGGGTTTCGTTTCGTTTTTGGCGTTTTCTCGGTTAACCGGATTCCGGATTGACTCGGATTCTGCGTTGTTTCGGTGGTTCGGATTTTGAATCGTCCAAATTTCGAATCATTCGGACAGTTATTTGAAAATATCCGAATAGAATTCAATGTATAGTTGAGTAGTTATCGCTCCCTTCTCTTTCTTTAGGGGCTATTCATAGTCCTCACCTCCCTGTCCGCTAGAGCGGCCCACTCGAGCGGAGAGGTGGGCTGAATGATTTATCATACCGGACTGGGCTGACTATAATATCCGATTTTGAATCTGAGGTTGGACCGTGTCTTAAACCCATTCGCGACCACGTGTCCCACCGGTGGGACACACGTTATTATCATTATTTATTGACGTGTAGCTGCCGAGATTTCGTACGTTCGTGCAGTGTGGAGGAAAGAAGATCGCCTCCGTGCAAACCGACGTCATCTCCACGAAGAGGGTTTTTATCATGGGAGAGGTGCTGGCCGGCCGCATCTCTCCTTCGGATTCTCCTGCTAAGGGCCGGTGTGGAGAGAAATCCTGGACTCGCTCAGAAGTACCTATGCGCCACGTGGCATGGATGTCACTTGGAGAAATACCAGCGTCCAGTGCTTCGGATGCCAAGGGTGGGTGCATCTCTCCTGTTCGGGTCTCAGCTCTGTGAAGCATCATAACTCTGCTTTTCGCTGTGTTTTATGCTCTTCACCTACCAACTCTGATTCCTCTTCCTCAAATCGCCCCCTTTCCATTGCACATATCAATCTCAACGGTCTTCGTGCCGAGCTTTCCCAGCTCTCTGCACTTATTTACCATCCAGACGTCATTATGGTTTAAGAAACCAAGCTCTCTCCGTCCCCTACCCTTCCTCATCCTAATATCTCGGGCTAAACTGCTTTCCATGCTCCAAGGTCAACTCTTGGCGGAGGAGTTTCAACCTTTGTTTTATCTATTTTCCCCTCAAACCTTATACCAGCACATCCACGGATGGAACTCTCGAGTACCTTTCAATCCATCTCCCTCTTAAAACACCTTCCTCTCTTAACATATATATTCCACCCACTACCTCATGCCTCTCTTCTTACAATCCTATCCCACTTCTTACAGGCACAGTCCAACCTCAGAGGTAATTTTTGATATTATGGTGCGGTCGCCGCCTATAGCAACCCTGCCAAGCGCGAAATCTCAATTCACTCAAATAAGCGAGAAAAAGCTAGAAAAAAATCGGCCACGCCTCCTTGAAAGAAAAAATGGGTAACGCCCACCGCCAGGTTTCCGACCTCAATAGGGAAGTGGCGCGAGAATGATTTTATCCAAAACCTATGTTCTTCGATTTGCTTTCGGTCTGGCTTTATATTTTGGCCTGCTTCAGAACGATGGCTGCGAGTAACGAGAAAATACAGGCTCGAGACAACTCGTCCGAGAACTTCTAGCCGTTCAAAATCGAAATATTTGAGGAACCGTAACTCCGTTCGTAGTGAGTTCTGAGCGATTCTGAAAACACCATTGTGATCAGCGTGAAATTTTCTCCAAGGCAAAAAAAAACGAAAAATCCATTCTGAGGTTGGACTGTGTCCTTAAGCAGTTTTACGACTGCTCCCTATCATCTACGGTTGTTTTCGCGGGCGATTTCAATTCAATTCAATAGCTTTATCTGGCGACAAAGAAACATACAAATTGTATGTGAGATAGGTTCAAACAAAACAGCCTGGACGTGCAGGCAAACAAAATAGTAGGCAAATAAAACACTCGTACGAATAAGAGCACCCTGAATTCAAAGCTTCAGCAGAAAGCACGGCCATCGACCCCATGCAATGACCTGAGATTGAAATGGGACAGCCTGCTTTTGAAAATCGGAAAATGCGCGGCCTCAACGATCTCTGAAGGTAATTTGTTCCAAATTGGGATGACTTTAAATGCAAAGGAGTGCAGCACGTTGGACTTCGACATAAATCTACGTGTGAGCTGAAAAGCGTGCTGGCGGGAGCGAGTACAGCGGCTGGTGAACACGAAAACACTCTCAAATGGGATGTCGCAAAGACCGTTAACAATTTTATAACATAAGTGTAAATCGAACTCGGTTCGCCTATATCGTAGGGTTTCGATCCCCAACATTTCAAGCCTTGTCTTATAGTCCGGTACTTCTCGCGTAGATTTCAAGCCTTGTCTTATAGTCCGGTACTTCTCGCGTAGGAAATACTTTGACAAGAACGCGTTTTGAGTACCGCCTTTGCACGTTTTCCACGATTTCATCATCCTCAAGAGAGGATGGTGGTTGCCGAGATGTCGTACGTTCGTGCCGTGGCAGTGTGGAGGAAAGAAGATCACCTCCGTGCAAACCGATGTCAATCCCTCCGCGGAGAGGGTTTTTGTCATGGGAGAGGTGCTGGCTGGCTGCAGCTCTCCTGAGGATTCCTCTACAAATGGCCGGCGTCGAAAGGAATCCAGGACCCGCGAAGAAGAAGAAGTACCCATGTGCCACATGCGACAGAGATGTCAATTGGTATGGAACCAGCGTCCAATGTTTTGGATGCGAAAGGTGGGTGCACTTCTCTTGTTCGGGTCTCAGTTCTGTGAGGCACCACGATTCTTCCTTTCGTTGTGTTCTGTGCTCCGCCCCCAGCAACTCTGATTCCTCATTCACCAACCGCCCCCTCTCTATTGTACATATAAATCTTAACGGCCTTCGTACCAAATTGTCTGAACTCTCACTCTTCGCACGTACTCATCGTCCGGATGTTATTATGGTCCAGAAGACCAAACTCTCTCCCTCTGCTACCTCTAGACATCCAAACATCCCGGGCTATACTGCATATCATACTCCTAGGTCATCTCAAGGAGGCGGAGTCTCTACTTTTGTTCTGTCCTCTCTTCCCTCTCACATTATTACAAACACTCCAGTGGATGGCACTCTCGAGTACATCCCCATCCATCTACCTCTTAAAACACCACTCTCTCTTTTTAATATATATATATATATATATATATATAATATATATATATAAATATATATATATATATATATATATATATATATATATATATATATATATATATATATATATATATATATATATATATATATATATATATATATATATATATATATATATATATATATATATATATATATATCCCTCCTTCTTCCTCTTGTCCCTCAACATACAATCCTATTCCCCTTCTCAAGCAGCTGTATGACTGCTCCCTATCTCCCTCAATTGTCTTTGCGGGTGACTTCAATGCGCACACGTTCTGCTCGTCGCTTGATTCTGATGCTAGAGGAAGTGACGTCGAAGAATGGGCGGAGGAGTGCGATCGGGATATCTTAAACGATGGCCAGCCCACTCGTCTCCCTGCCAACGGCCGATCATCTAGCCCAGACATCTCCCTCGTCTCTTCCAGTCTCTAATGCTTGCTCTTGGTCGACATCCACAACTCTTTCCAGCGATCACATCCCTGTCTTTGTCGATATCGATCTCTCTAACTCTCTTGCTCCCTATACAGGTGTTCGTCATCGTTCTTATCTTAATTTAGGCCTTGCAGACTGGAGCCTGTTCAGGGAGGTTGCGCTCCGCCAAGCGGCTGATTATCTATGGAATGGCGATGTACACCAGAAGGAGCGCCACCTATCTGATGCTATCTTGAAGGCTATGAAAGCTGCGATCCCTGAAGGCCGCGTTAAGACCTTCTTTCCTAATGTCACCAGGGAAACATTGCAGAAGATAAGGACAAGGGACGCAAAGAGAGCCGCAGATCATCTTGACCCAGACATCGCTGCGCTGGATGATGAGATCAGGAAGGACCTTGACAGGCACAAGAAGGAAACTTCGGAAAAGTTCACTGAGAAGAATAAGCAAACCACTCGTCTAGGAGAGTGCTCAACCCAGTAAGAGAGAGAGGGAGAGAGAGAGACAAAAGAAAGCCATTTGCCGATGCTCCAAGCAAAGTCAACTTGCAAAGATGGCACGACTCACAGCATGAAGGACTCCGTCTTCTGCGCGAGGAACACATCAAGTTCGTACGATGTACTAGGAGAAGTACCGCCACTAGTCTGCACATCCGAATCTCAACTCGGAAGAAGGGCTAGATGCACATTCGCATCGCTGCGCTGCGGTCATTCTACAGTGCTTATGTCTTACGTCAGCAAGATTGACGGCAGCAACTCTGATGTTTGTCCGGACTGCGGTTCCATCGGCCATAACACCGCACATTTATTTAACTGTCCGAAGAGACCTACCACGCTGGCCACAATGGATCTGGGGACGAATCCACTACTGGTCCCCAGTTTCTCCGCCTATGGGGTCGAATAGACTCCCGCCGCTCAAAGGCGCGGCAGCATGCAATGGAGGAGTATCGATCATGCGGCGCCGCACGATCGATTCCCCTCCATTGCATGCTGCCGCGCCTTTCAGCGGCTGGAGTCTATTCGGCCCCTATGACAAGACCCTCGGCGTGGCTACAAAGAATAGGAAGAAAGTTGACGTGGAAGCATTTTCACACGTGTAAGTACAAAAATTACGAAAAGAAAAAAAAGCAGAAAACGACAATGATCACGAAAGAATTTAAAAAATGGTGTTGTTCCTGTGAAGGTCATGAGTGCTGAAGCAAAGCCTCAAATCTATGGGAAGACAACAACACTTCAGCGTTAGGCTCAGTAAAAGGTTCAGTTTCCGAAGATTCCTGTGGGTGAAAAAGTTTGACCTCGCCTGAGACTCCGCCACTGGAAGATCGTCTTCTCTTCTCTTCTACTCTTCGTCAAAGGGGCGCCGAAAAACTTGAGGGAGTTCACAGAGAGTTTTCTAGTAAGGATTTCAAACATCTTAATGAGGTCAGCTCTTTCTATTCTGATAAAAAAGAGACGGTAATCCCAGCTGATTTGATCTGAAAGAACCGCTAGCAAGTCGAGAATAGCTGATATTGCAACACCTCATTATCAATTTCCGTGTAAAGTTGTTATGTATGCTCTCTAAAAGATCAATGTCTGTCTTTTTGAAGGGTTTGAAAACGGAAATACCATATTGAACAATCGGTCTAACATATGTTTTATATGCTCTTAATAACACCTGAGGATCCTTGAATTTTAAAATTTTGAAAAGATTATATGTACGGTAGTTGGCTCTGTTAACTAAAGATATGTAATGCGAATCGAAGTTTAGTTTACTAGTTATGAGAAACCTAAGTCCCGAACATTTGAAACAGGGGTTGTGGTTCCGTTAAAGGCATCGTACGCGCTGAAAACCACTCACCGTTTTTTGAGTTTGAATCATTGGTTGGGCCCCCTGAAAACGTGGGTAGAGTTTGTCGGGTCACCGACGCATTATTGGGAAGATATGGGTGATCGAATGCCTCGAATTCCACCAAAAGAGGCCGGCCTTCTTTCTTTTTCATTTTATGCCACATGGCTGCCTCTTTTGGTGGAATTCGAGGCATTCGACCACCGATATCTTCCCAATAATGCGTCGGTGACCCGACAAACTCTACCCAAGTTCCCAAACCAATGATTCAAACTCAAAAAACGGTGAGTGGTTTTCAGCGCGTACGATGCCTTAAGTGCGTATGTTGGGTAAGGGGCCGAATAGACTCTCGCCGCTGAAAGGTGCGGCAGCATGCAATCGAGGAGTATCGATCATGCGGCGCCGCACGATCGATTCCCCTCCATTGCATGCTGCCGCGCCTTTTAGCGGCGGGAGTCTATTCGACCCCTAAGGCATTTGAATTTGCTCAGATAAAAACAGGCCACTTCCCGCCGGCCAAGTCGGGCCAGTCGACTTCGCGCGGCCCCAATTTTGTGGGCGTGGCACAGCGCACCACTTCCCGCGGAGAGAGAGGTTTTCCCGTCTTCCCGCGGAGTGTCGGCGGGCATTCGGCTATTCTTGGGGCCATCGAACACTCACTCATCGATTCCCACTCTGATATCAACATTACACCACCCACTAGAGTGGAGCCAGTGAACGATTGCTGAGCAGAGAACGCTGTGTTGAGACTCTGTCCAAAACCCTCGCTGTATGCAACGCTGACTTTGGACAGGTGACCCATTTTCTGTTGATGGCATCTGCGATTGAAAAGACTGCAAGAGTCAGTAAGCTTCCTTGTGTAAGCTTACTCCTTATTTGTCAGAAGCAGTTCGAGATGAATAACTCAGAAGGGGATTTCTGAAATTCTGTTCCAACAGACTGATTTAGGGAGATTTTTTTCTAAAGGGTGATTTTCTAGTGTGTCGCAAACTGCTTTTGGATTGTCTTCTGTCAGTCATCAGATTAGCCGTAAGGAGGTGGCAGAAGGGCCGCAAAGTGCTTGTGCACCGTGTACGGGCAGTAAACGAAACGGAGCTGCCGACTGCCCGCGACCAAACTATTGGCTTTCCGCAGGAGGGGTTACGGGACGTCTGTTAGGCCCTAGTTATACATCGGCGATTCGGTGTCGCTGGTTTTTGCTGGACGTCTGCGATTGGTCAGATTTCGAAATTGACCACTAGCAGACATGCCGCGGAAGCAAGCGGCGGCGAAATGCTGTTGTATAACTAGGGCCTTAGTGATACCGCGGGAAGTGAGCTGTCTGTATTCTTCACTTCCGCACTGCCGTTCAGTCCGCAAAGTGCGCTTGATTGCGAAATCGTGCTGCGGCGCGGTTGCGAGTATCCTCAGACAGGGATGTGGGATCACCCGGGCGGTGGGATCACCCGGGCACCAAAGGCCAAAAGCGCCCGGATGATCCCACATCCTTGTCTGAGGATGTTCGCAACCGCGCCGCAGCAAGATTTCGCAATCAGGGTGCACTTTGCGGACTGAACGGCAGTGCGGAGGTGAACTGTATCTGAGTGGGTTGCGATCACAAAGCAACTCGACTTCTCAGCAGCAAGAGGAAGTTCCCATATTTCTGACCATAAGTCGATTTGATCGACGGCTCTTTGTACTGCTAAGGAGTTTTCGGAGTTTACGATTCCCTTAGAGATCTTAATTTCGTCTGCATGCATCTGGCAGCTAACGCCGAATCTTGAAACTTGTTCAGGTATTTCAAAGGTGTACAAGATGAATAAAATTGGGGATAGTACACCTCCCTGAGGCACCCCACTGTATGTTGGGAGAACATCTGAGCAGAAATTTTCAATCCGTACCTGATACGTTCTACCAGAAAGGAAGTGTGTTTGGAATGTGTTTTTTGACGATCTTCTCAAAAGTTCTCGCGAAAACAGAAGTGATGGAGATTGGTCTATAGTTTTTAGGGTCACTGAATGGCGGTTTTTTCGGAATCGGGGTTACAAATGCATGTTTCCATCGTAAGGGTACGTCAGCTTTCGTGTAACTCATATTAAAAAATATTACTACCAGAGCGAAAATTGATATATTTGTAGAAAGAAGTTTTGTCAATTGCATCTAGAACCTTTTTCTCACAGTGCAAGTTGAACTTTGACATGGCTTTTTTAATCTACTATTCGGAAGCTCATTATGTCTCCAATCATCAGCCTCCTCGGTTGTGAAAGCTACATTTCAAAAGTGGGAACGACGGTCGTTCATTCTTTTTAGATACTCGGGTAGATGAGGTTCCTTTGACCTAACCTTTTTTTAAGGGGACGAATAATTTGATAGTGTGTTGGAAAATGGCAATGAATGTTTCGTACTTGCCATCGATATTCTCTGAGTTATTCAAAGTTCCAATCCAATCAATATTGAACAAATATCGTTTTATACTGTCATGTCAGATGGTGGAGAGACTTGGGTAGGCCTTCCGCCTTGGTTCATCAACGCATCCATGCCACTTGGGGTTGAATGATTACCACGGCTGAGCTTGACCTCTTCCAAGTCACCTCCTACTATTTAATTTCCCAGTACGAACACAACAACTATTGACTGTGCAGACACCGTAGGTTATACTCTTTATTACAAGAAGTGACAAAAAACACACGATAACAACTATGGAAGTACGCCCACTGCTACTTCTGACTAATCTGCAAGCCCTATGCCTAGGTGCGCGACTTTCCGTCCTTCTCGACGGATCCCGTCTGCTAGGTGTGTGCGTGAACCTTCCGTCTCTCACGATGGTACCAGTCTGCTAGGTGCGTATGCGGACTTTCCGTCTCTCTCGACGGAACCCGTCTGCTAGGTGTGTATGCGGACTTTCCGTCTCTCACGACGGAACCCGTCTGCCAACTCCTTCTCGAACCTGGGGAGTTTAACCCTTACACTGGCGTAAATATTAGTTAATACGGAATAGCGGGTGGATCCTTAGTTCCCCTGCGTCACTGCCACCATCGACGCATCAGACCAGCGATTGACCATACACCAGCCAGCCTGACACCAGACCGCCAGACACCTGCCACCAAACCGTCAGACACCCTAGCTGCCAACCACCAGAACAACCAGATGCCAGCACATGCTGCCGGCACAAGCCCGAGGACTCGCTCCGAAATGTACGCTGTGGTGGGGGCTCGCGGAGCTTGCCCCGCCTACCCAGCGGGGGCAGCCCCGCCTCCTCATTGAATAGCCTCTGGTCTATAGTTGTACAATTTCGAAAAAAATGTCGAACGAACGAAAATCGAAATTTTTTCGTTTCGAAATGTTTTCGAACGAACGAAAAATGAAAAAATTTCGAACGAACGAAAAATGGAAAAAATTCGTTCGAAACAATTTCGAAAAAACGAAATTTGAAAAAAATTCGTTCGACGAATTTTCGAACGAACGAGAAAAATTTCGAAAAATCTTTCGAAAATTTTTGCGAAAATTTCGTTCGTTTACAACTATACTCTGGTCGGTGGCATGCGATTCTTTCCTACACTTCGGCAAAGGACAATAGCAAACAAGCCAAAAACAGCACTCGTTGTATAAATAACAATACTTTACATACAGAGAAAGGAGTTGAAACTGTGAGTTATATTACAGTCCAATATTTCGTTAGAATCGGGAATAGACTCCTTGAAGATGTGTCCATAAGAAAAAGATTTGTTTAATCAAAATCACTAATCCACCTCCCTTTTTAAAGGTTCTGTCTCATCTGATACCGGAATACTGACTGCAAGCGATTCCTAGAAGCGGATATAAATCGTTTTCAGAATTCAACCAAGTTCCGGTTAGAAGAACCAGATCAAAGTTATTCTGGCAAAGACTCAAGGTTAGAGCTTCTCTATTTTTCACCATAGATCTGATATTCGCTTGGGCACAAGGTATCGCTTCACATGGATTCCTTTGATAGTTTACCGGTTTCCCGGAGGACCACGGAAAACAGGTGGAGTCATGTTAGTGTTGCCCCTCTGAGAGAAGGTAGGCGGTTGGGACAAGCTCTTGTTTTGAGAGAGTTGAGTGTTATCTTCAACCATCAGCCTGCGATTTGCGAGCAGATCGCGATGCATGCGCTGCCTCTCCTCCCAAGTATATGAGCGGCGTAAGAAAACACCCTGTTGGATAGGAAAGAAGCGCAATTGAGGCGCTCTGCTCACTGCCTCCCTCTGGAAGCGACTGCTCGGCAACACAACCCTTATGAGCCTTAGCCGATTGGGGCGCATTTCATCCATGCGATATACAATACTAGGCCTACATTCAACTCCAAGGAAGTTTAATACCTTAGTTACACAAATACTGTCGTAATGCACACGTTCAGACGCGTAAGGCGACTGTGAATCAGGAATGTTCGATAAAATAATAGAGCGATTGAGTTCAGAATCATCAGATATAAAAGTTCTGTTTTCATTGGAGACATTTAAAATTGGGAAACCAGGATTAACAACGTTATTGACACTGTTCTCATATTTGCTAATTTTCTCCGGCAAACGCTCATTTTCAAGCTCCCACCTACGGATCTTGTCTGTAAGCTCTCGATTTCTTTCATTCGTTTTCTTCACTTCCTCAAGAGTTTCCATCAGCAGCTCGATAATAAACTTCATATACTGCGGAATTTTTTTCATTTGCCATCATCTCATTCAATTGTTTCGTAGCACTGCCCTCGCTGGCAGGAGCAGCCCGCGTCTTCCTTGTGGATGGAATGGTGTCGAGCGAGCAGAGGAAGGCATGGTGAATCGATGAACCAAAAGACAAAAAGAATACCTTGGCAGTAGAGTGTTGGAACGAATAATTTTTCTTGAATATTCGAATAAACGAGTAATTCGAATAATCCACTTCTTTGAATATTCAAATTATTCGATTATTCGAATAAACGAATATTCCACTTCTTTGAATATTTGATTATTCGAATAAACCGAATAATCCACTTCTTTGAATATTCGAATTATTCGAATATTCGAATAAACGAATATTCGGGCAACACGCTATTGCGTACTAGCCCATTCAAACCAGCATTCAAACCCGTAGAAGACGTCGTTTTTTCGTTACAGAATTCTTGATGACGAGGGTGGTGATCGATTTTGCCATATCTCGTATCGACCCGTCGGGGTAGAAGTTAACAGCATCAAATACCCACTCCTGACCCAAAATCTCTGGTTCTTTTCGATGAATTTTTCAAAGGAACGATTTTCCTGTGGACAAGTCATGAATTGTCCAGGGCTGAGATCAGCTTTCTCGATCTCATCGCTGTTAATCAATAACCGTTTAGCTAAGCGTACCAGAATTCGAGAGTTCAGTTCACATTATCTTATGAATTTTTGAAGAGATACTGTTAATTATCTTTTTACTGCTTGGAAGAAATTGCAGAAGTGAGCTTGGAATGAGGTCGACTTGCGTACCAAGTTCAACGCATTCTCCACATGTCTGAAGCCTAACCTGAGCGCTGATGGAAGTGAGCTACTTTCAGCATTTTTGGAGCACCCCGTATATTAACGTTTCAGTGAGTTTGAGAAATCCGGACCTCGCACTCAGCTTTGTGCTGCTAATCGTCTTACAAGTGTGTTTCGTGCAGACTCCACTCGACCTTTCGAACATCATTCTCCTCAGAAAAAATCGACAAAGCTCGGGAAACCAAAAATTGAGGCCCTGAATATGTTAGGAAGTCCGAGTTTAAAAGAAGTTGAATTTTGTCATTCGAAATGTGGATGTGAAAAAAATTTCGAGTTTGCTAAGCGTACTCAGAATTGAAACAAAATGACTACAGAAGCCTTAGTACTCTTGACCTCGGACGCGATAAGGTTTTTTAAACATCAAACCAGCTGGCGGCTATCAATTTGCCCAAGTATGTGCTCTGTAAACCGTTTGCTGGAGCAACCTACTGTCCTTATCTGAGCAAAATCCGGTTCGCACTAGCGGACAACCGCTTCTGCAGTACGCATCGCGAAGATAGTGTGCCGGACCTAAGTGGGAGTGCGCCAGACGCCATAGAAAGCGTGAGGGACCCAAGTGGGCGTGCGCCGGACGCTGTAGAAAGTGTTCAAGACCCAAGTGGGAGTGCGCCAAACGCCATAGAAAGCGTGCGGGACCCAAGCGAGAGTGCGCCGGAAGCGCTAGAATATGTGCGGCACCCAAGCGGGAGTGCGCAGGACGCCCCAGAAAGTGTGTTGGAACGAAGTGGAAGTGCGCCGGGCACCATAAAAGCTGTGCGGGACCCAAGTGGGGTCGCGCGGGAGGTCGTTGAAAGTGTGCGGGACCCACGTGGGCCGAGCGCCGTATGAAATGTGAGGGACCCAAGTCGGAGTGCGCAGAACGCCGTTGCAAGTGTGTGGAACCGAAGTGGGTGAGCGCAGGACACCAAAATCATTTTGTGCGTTCATAAAAGAGCGTGTGACTCTTCTTGAAACTCATTTCAACTGCTTAGTTGTTTATTCGCACTAACTTATCTGAATTGGGTTTATATATCATCGAAATGAGAGTTAATCAAAATCTGCATCCAGGAAACAAACTTAATTCTTGGGTGCGTTCCAAGAATGTTCCCACGACGCTTTGGGAGGAAAAATAGCCGTTTCATGGACAAATTTGCTTCCCTTGGCTACGAATTATAACTGTAAATTGCCTCCACGCGGCAGTGGCTACGTTTCCATGGACGTGTTTCGCCACGGGAACGTTCTTGAAACGCACTTCTGATTCATTAGGCAATAGAAGTAGCAGTAGCAGGCCCCGGTCATAGTTGGATGAGCCGACGTCTCCAGCCCGGTCGATACACACAGAATGCATTGGAAATGGGATGCAAAAATCACTCGGTGTATCCCCCCCCCAACACCCACCCGGTCGATACGTATGAACAACATGGTGAAGGTGAAGCTGAGAAAATCACTCGGTGTATCCCCCGCACCCCCAACACCCCCGCACCCCCAACACCCTCCCGCACCCCCAACACACCCCCGCACCCCCAACACCCCCGCACCCCCAACACCCCGGTCGATACGTATGTTTAGAATGATGGAGTGAGGTTGACAAAATCACTCGATGTATCCGACGCGGTCGATATCCATGCAATACGTGGATGAGAAAATCACCGGGTGGGCGGGCCTATGATAAAACATTGCGTATCACTAGAAAGCTAACCTTACTGCTACCTCCGTTACTTCACCATACTCTCCTTCACTATTTCTTTGAACAGGTGCAATCCTGTTGGCCACGTAATCATCGTCATATCTAGTTGGATGCACCGAGTGATTTTCTCAACCTCACTCCATCATTTTAAATATACGTATCGACCGGGTGGGTGTTGGGGGGTGCGGGGGGGGATACAGATGCAAATAGCACCAACTATGACCGGGCCGCAGGGTGTCGGTTTGTCATGGGGGCGCTTACTAAATCTCAAACAGCGGTTGTCCTTATCATGACAGAAACGAATATAAATGAACTACCACTTCAGGACCTCATAAAACTAAAGAAGGGCTGGTGTGTCACTGCACAGAAAAGGAGGTTAACACTGTTTGCATGTTTGGAATGCTTTGTAATTTCTTTGAGTGTTGTCGCCGAAACCAGCCTATGAGCCTGCTCAGCCGGACGCCAGCAGCAGCCGCTGTACTGTGCTTATCTGGGTCAAATTCCGGTCCGCAATTGCGTCTCGACATGCTTTGCGGCCGCACGCGCTCGAGTCAATCGAGTTTCCAGCTCCAAAGCCGACTCGATATGGGTTTTTTATACAGTTTTCTTCAATTTTGTTTAGTTTCCAGTCTCTAAAACCCACCTAGAGTCAACAGATCGGCAGCTGCGGCGCTGGAAACTCTTCAGATTCAAAAGCGCGCTGCCGCAAAGCGTGTCGAGACGCAATTGCGGACCGAAATTTGACTCAGATAAGCACAGTACTTTGCAAGGGAAGACGATTCTAGGAACGAGAAACTGGTGTGAGAACTTCTGCACTCAATTTCACACAGTGCTAGCGGATTTCGGTTTATTTGCCTTAAACTCAAGATGCCGGCGCAACCGGGCCCCAGCGGCAGATACTGTACAGTAGTGTACATACTTGCTATAACGATATATTTATGAGATGCTGAAGAATTGCTAGAAATTACGATTCATTACTCTAGGATGTTTGAAATGTAAAATCAGTGCAAGATGGTTTGCGATCTTGTCGAATATTCAAAGTATTCATGCTGAATAATCGAATATTCGAATAAACCTAATATTCCACTTCTTTGAATATTCGATTATTCGATTAAACGAATATTTCACTTTTTTGAATATTCGAGTATTCGAATAACCCGAATATCCACTTCTTTGAATATTCGAATAAACGAATATTCGGGCAACACTCTACTTGGCAGGTGGCAAATTATTGAAAAAATAGTCGCCCCCTGCCACCGTAGGACTCACTTGGTTGTGTTGACTGTGCTTCTTGGAAATTAGAAGAGCGTTAGGAACGAACGACCGCACAGAAGAGCTCACAAATGAGAAAAAAGATGTTGGCTACCACTTCGGACCGCGTGACACCACTTCAAAAATCGATTTCTTCACCACAAGAACGATTTTTGAAACCTTCTTATGACTAATGTGTTAACCTATCATACACGCGATTACAGATTTCGCGGTCCGTCTGTAGCTCCATTATAGCACAATATTCGAACTTTCGTGAAAAATAGCTCGGAATTGGAACAGAACAACGGCTCCAAAAAACAATCGTCCAACCACACTACGAGTTCTTTTTTCTTTTCTGAGTTGCCATTTTCTAGCTTCCTGAGAAGGAAATCATAGCTAGAGTCGTGATCTTTTCGATTGGAAAGGTGGCAATTCAGAATATCGATTTTCCAAAATCTAAGTTCCCACGCCCATCATAACAAAATCTAGACCATGCAAAAATTGAAAATACCTAATCAGTGAATCGCATTCAAAGTAACCCAGCTAAGCGAAGTTCACTGGAACAGTGGTGGCGAAATAATATTTCCACTTGGCCCTGCTGTGATTTTAAGCAGTTTTTTCTTGGGAGGAAGAATTTTATGAGCGGAAATTCCGGAACAATGTTTAAAACGGTGATATCCTCTCTAAAACGTTATTCTCACGACTGATGGGGCGAGTGGCGAGCGCGACTCTGCTCCCTCCGTCTGTCATGCGCTCTCTCTGTCTCTAACCTCCGCACCAGCACGGGTAGAAACCATGAGAATATCGCGGTTTTATAGCCCTTAACTACGCGATGGACATGAAAAAACAAGTTCATTCATCTATCAAAAAGGGAACTATAGGCAAGTAGGATGAGGAGAGTACAAAAATTGAACAATATTTTCTGAGACTGATTTTCTTGGCCGATTCTCCTTAACAGCAAAAACAAACCGTTGCGGTGTTCCACACGGAAGCACTTTGTGGTTCCAAATAGACTCCGATTATGCGAGTAACGATAAAAATGTATATTTATGTGCACCTATTAGTTATCATTAGAAGAGAAAATGGTGTCAACTTTACCTACACAGACGGCTAGCTCCAGCTGCTACGAGAAGCGAACCAAAAGTGCAGCATCAAATAAAAGCGTTTTCTTATAATCTCGTAAACGAATAGAAGTCCGTTTTTGGAAACCATTGAACTCTTCCTCGTGAAATGCCACAACGGTTTGTTTTCGCTGTTAAGAAGAATCGGCCAAGAAAATCAGTCTCAGAAAATATTGTTCAATTTTTGTAGACTCTCCTCATCCTACTTGCCTATTGTTCCCTTTTTCTAACGCCAACCAAACGTCTTTCGCCTGGGAGACCCCTTTTTGATAGAATTGTTCACTTTTTCTTGATATTACGACGTAATATCAGGAAAAATCTTCAATATTTTTTCCCATAGCATGGATTGATATGATAATCAGCAAGTAATGGACTTGTTCCGCACGCTACAAGTGACACGCGACTCACTTTACACGACGTCTTGATGACATCATAAGATACCTCATGTACTTTGCACGACGTCATGAGATGCCCTATGCACTTGGCACGACCTGGGCACGACGTCCTGATGACGTCAGCAGATGCTCTATGTACTTGGCACGACGACCTGATGACGTCGTCAGATGCCCTTTGTACTTTAGATGACACCCTGATGACGTCATCAGATGCCCTGTGTACTTTACACGACATCCTGATGACGCCATCAGATGCCGTATGTACTTTACACGACATCCTGTTGACGTCATCAGATGTCCTATGTACCTTACATGACATCCTGAGGACGTCATCAGATGCCCTGTGTGCTTTACACGACATCCTTATGACGTCATCAGATGCCCTGTGTACTTGACACGACCTTGGTACGACGTCCTGATGACATCATCAGATGCCCTATGTACTTGGCACGACCTCCTGATGACTTCATCAGATGCCCTATGAACTTGGCACGACCTGGGCACGACGTCCTGATGACGTCAGCAGATGCTCTATGTACTTGGCACGACGTCCTGATGACGTCAGCAGATTCCCTATGTACTTGGCACGACGTCCTGATGACGCCATCAGACGCCCTATTCACTTGGAAAACCTGGGCACGACGTCCTGATAACGTTATCGGAAGCCCCATGTGCTTACCACGACGTCCTGATGACATCATCAGATGCCCTATGTACTTGGCACGACGTCCTGATGACGTCATCACATGCTACATGCACTTTGATGACGTCCTCAGAAGGTAGCAAACTTGTTAGTCTTTTTCCTTGTCCCTTCCCATCGAAAAGTACGGCCTACAACGTGTTTTAGCGATTTGATCTACCAACTGATAATATCACTTGATATGATAAGCAATAATAAGTGAAGTAGTTAATATTAAACAGTAAGTACTCATTGTCTACCTACTCACCAGCCTGCTTATCTATCCACATACCAACTTACCTGCCTGCCCAACTGATCGCCTGCGACCATTGGCAGTGGCCACTACTAAGGGTGCGTACCGCACGAGGAAGCAGGAACACGCACAACAAGAATTTTTGCTAAGGATTCGCCGATCTAACTTTGTTATTTTTGAACCGATTTGGCTCAAATTTTGTCAGCATGTGCCTCCTGGACCCTCTCACCTATATCCCGATCAGGGATGTGCGGAAAAAATATTTTTGGAAACAGAAAACAGAGAATCTAGTTTGACAGAAAACAGAAAACAGAAAAAAATCTCCAAAAATGGGCAGAAAACAGAAAACAGGAAATTTTCAAAAATCAATAAAGCGTGTTCAGCGTACACTAAACGAAATTTTTCAAAACATTGAGCTTTTTTTATACATTTTTTGAGTGATCTATGCTTCTTTCATTGAATTTTCAAAACCTTGCAGTTGGCCAGAGCAAAAAGTATAGACGCTCAAGAATTGCAGATTATGAGTGCGATGAGGTGACAAATGTTCATCAAATCTTCCTTTTCCCAGGCAAAAAAAGCTCGATTATTTATTAGAAGCTCAATACACATGTCTGTGCAAGGAGTACGTATTGCAGTGGGAGAGAGCTTTTCGTTCCTGAGTGTACATGTTTTGACACTATTTGCGGGATAACTGCTGGTTTGAACACTGTACTACTCCTCAGAGCTGAAAGTCACGCCCGTACCACCTGTGCCGTTAGAGTATAAATGAACTGACGCGACGTTCGCTCCACCGTTGAGAACCTCTCGTACCTCTGTGGCATCTGCCTCATAGGCTCACCATCAATTTCTTGGCGCTTCATCTTAACTGAATTCTGTGCCATCTGCGTCGCAGTGAATTAAAACACGTGTTCAGAGTTTTGCGTGCATGGTACAGTTGGGGCCAACATTACCCCGCTCCATCAAAGCGGGTACGTTGGGGAGTGGGTATTATACTTATGTCGAGTCGAGTCATCGAGTCTTGGTATCGACTGAAACAGTCGACATCGAGTCATTCGACTACTCGATTATTCGAAAATTTGAAAAATCGAATTAGTCGAAAACTCGATTATTCGAAATTTTGAAAAATCGAGTTAGTCGAAAACTCGATTATTCGAAATTTTGAAAAATCGACTTAGTCGAAAACTCGATTATTCGAAATTTTGAAAAATCGAGTTATTCGAACACTCGATTATTCGAAATTCTGAAAAATCGAGTTAGTCGAAAACTCGATTATTCGAAATTTTTGTCAAGTCGCCGAAGTATAGTGGGTATTCGTAGAGGCTTGACTCTGAGAGAAATTGCCGCTGCAGCTCCGCGATAGTGCCGCTTTGGCGCGTGCAGGCACCGAAGCGGCAATATCGCGGAGCCGCTGCGGCACTATCGCGGCACAGTCGAGGACCGCGGTACTTTGCCGGCACTTTTGCGGCACATTTTTTCAGAGGAAAGGGTTTCGTGCTTATTTAGTTGGTTGCGGGGGCCAGCCGACTTCCCAATGAGTGCCTTCATCTCCCTACATGAATCTGTTCCAAATTAAAGAATACTGGAGGGTTGGTTGGTTGGGTTAACCTCGGCGAGGATCGAACCCGATGGTGTACAGCGAACAGCACCGTTTCCTCCCACAACGCCACACATGCCCTTATGGATAACCACTACAGCGAGATAAAAGTGTCTAGCGTGGTACCACTGCAGAGAGCCGGGGTGAAGTACATCCTCACTCTTTCGGCTTAGCTTCGAAAAATTAAAAAAAACAGTCCTGCAGCAAATCGCGGTACACGTTTTTTTCTGTTTTCTGTCCAATTTTTGCCTATTTTTACAGAAAACAGAAAAAAATTGTCAAAAATGGGCAGAAAACAGAAAACAGAAAATTCCGCACATCCCTGATCCCGATGGAAATCTCTGGAGAATTTGTTTTACAGGTTTTATTAACTACTTTAGAGAATTCTAAGTGATCACAAGTCCCGGGCAAAACCAAACCTCTCCAGCCGCTTCGCGGCTGGAGCGATTCATTCATTCAACGACTTTATTTTGGAAATAGTAAAGAAACATACATGTATATAAATATGTGAGTGCGAATCTTTGTTAAAGTAAAAAGAAGAAACCAAACCTCTCCAGCCGCGAAGCGGCTGGAGCGATACATAACAATGGTAGAAGTAAGAAGGGGACAAAGTATGAACATTTTGCAGAGAATTTTTTTTACAAATCGAATGACCTCTTGTCTCAAGAGACCTGAGACCACCGCTTCTGGGCACAACAGAGAAAGGAAGAAGCTGGAAAAACCCGTCACATTAGGTTAACAGCAATACCATCAGAGTGGACGCTCACCACTCTCTTGTAGTGACCTGAGATCGTACGTGGATAGTCTACCTCGAAAGATCGAAAAGTTTACGGATTCAGCGATTTCTGCAGGCAAATTGTTCCAAGTTCTGACAACCCTGAACGCAAAGGAATTCAATATGCTGCCTTTAGAGGTGAATTTCCGTTCAAGTTGGAATCCATGTTTGCGAGAACGGACATGGTGGCGAGTAAACACGAAAAGACTGTCGAAGAGAATGTCGCAAAAACCATGCACGATCTTATAGCGCAGATGCAATCAAATTCAGCTCTGCGATATCGTAGGGTATTTAACCCTAGCATATCCAAACGAGCTGCATAATCTGGAACTTCTCTGTTTGGGAATACTTTGGTGAACACACGTCTAGAGTCGCGTTTTTGCACATTTTCAATGAACTCATCATTTTCCACTGTGGAAGGTGACCAAACCTGAGTACAGTACTCCAGCAGGGGTCGGCAGTAAACGGTGAATTCTTTCCTGTAGTGAACAAGACAGGGATGTTTCAGGGACCTCAAAATACAGGTAGCCACCGAGGTAGCTTTTTTGGAGATTTCTCTGCAATGGGAGTTCCAGCTAAGATTCGAACTAATGAGAACACCTAGGTCCCTGATAACCTCGTGCACAGGAAGCTTCACACCGTTTAAACGCAGGGGGCATTCATGACGAAAATTAATATGCAGCAAGCTGCATGTTTCTTCTGATAATTGTAGCTGCCACACTTTGGACCACTCGGCTAGTCGATCGAGGTCACATTGAAGCTCATAAAAGTCAACTGCGGGCTCATAAAGAGGCCGATAGATCTTGAGGTCGTCCGCATAGGGCTTACAATAACTTGATAGACTATCCGCAGCGTCGTTTATGTAGATAAGAAACAACTATGAACTCAGAATACTACTCTGAGGAACACCACTGGTGATCGGGTATGGGCAAGAACAGAAACTGCTGTAATCCAAGGGGGGTACTCTATAGGGGAGAGTTCTACGATTCCGCAGAAGAGCTTGTCTAGTGGTTTTTCCCAGTGGACAAGCGGAGGACTGAGAGTTTCGGAGTTTGAAACAAGAGAGAGAGAGAGTTTACAAAGGTTTATTAAAACAAAGAAAAACAACAAGAGCAAGAATCAAATCTATCTCAAGGGAAGAAAAAGTCGACTTATATAGGGCTGGCTACAGCCCCAGGAGGCGGCACCGGAAATGGCACTGTCTGGTGTACCGGAAGTGATCACTTGCACTTTGAACGGGGGTGGAAGTCATAGGGCGTGACCGGAAGTGGCACTGTCTGGTACGCTGACCGGAAGTGGCCAATGCAGTGTCAAGGACAACTGGGTCAAACGA
Source organism: Aplectana chamaeleonis (assembly GCA_029168955.1). Classification (NCBI taxonomy): domain Eukaryota; kingdom Metazoa; phylum Nematoda; class Chromadorea; order Rhabditida; family Cosmocercidae; genus Aplectana; species Aplectana chamaeleonis. The sequence goes on from JAPDOI010000231.1 coordinate 885,920, forward strand.
ATTAGGGACCAACCACATGCAATTTATTACAAAAGGAGATTACTTAAGAAAAAAGTGTTACAACGTATTATTAGAAGATAACATACATGACATGGGGGCCCCCGAGAGGTAGGCGTTTCCACTACGCCGAATCAAGACTTTCTGTAGGATGTGGAGCCACGTCCTCTAGCGGGATTTCGAGCTGGAAACTTCTCTTCGACCGGTACGAGCCTGTACATTTTGTTTCCGATCTTCTGGATTGGTCGATTACTCAACGGCATCCGCGCTTGAGAAGCATAACCGCCTCTGGAGTGTTGTCCACCGAAACGAGGTTTCCCTCGAACAGAAAATTTCGGCTCGTTGATGCGTTTAGCTGCACGCTGCTGGTCGGTCCTCACGAATGGGTCCATGCATAGGAATGCCGAATGCTCCGCGATCGTAGCCGACCAGAACCTTTTGGCTGTACTCTGTGTGAAGATTTTCCCTTTCTCGTACGTAGCCGTACGGAAGCCGGCTGAAAGCATTTCTTGTTGTGAGCGGGTAGGCAGCAGACATCGTAGACGGTTTCGCAGTGAAGGACGCTGTTCCACGGTCTCCTCGAAGAGGTCCCGCAAGAGGTCAACCGATCTTTTCCAGTCGTGGTCGTTCTGTGGACCGGCTAACCCGATCAGTTCTGCTCCACGAGCTACCTGCTGCAGAAGGAGTGTCCAGGCTCCTCGCCATCGAGTCGTTCCAGCGAAGTCCGCAGTACTAAAGATGAGTATTGCTGAGTATTCCTCGGCAAGCCAGTCAGGATGTGCATCCTCGGGTTTCCTCATCACGATGTCCTTTTGTTTGTCTGTTTCCAGGCAATCTAGCACCATATCGAATCCGACGGGCAAATTGATCAGGTTCTTCCTCGGCTTCAGTTCTTTCCAAGACGAGTCAGTCCAGGGATGCAGTACCGCATACTGTCTCGCGTAGTCAGCAAGTTTCGCCAAGTTGTATGGATCGCAACGTCCACGAGGGGGATGATCAGGAATTGAACATAAAGTATCAGCGACTGAAGCAAGCGTCATATGGATACAATGTTTGCGAAAGAATGATATTGCAATACCAAGCCCCATTGGACAAATGTGGTCATAATTACGATCGAGAAGACGGGATGTGCGCCACGATTCGGGTACATGAGATTGAGACAATACGGACAACAATCGTGACAATTCGTATGGGGAGTTCAATTGCAGAGCTCCAAACGGCGCATTCGGGATGACGTCTTTCAACGATACGGCTACCGAGTATTTGACTTCGACTCCATTGGCAATTAGCTTCCCAGGGCAAGACCAATCCACGTGACGAGTGTCGGAGGAGGACGAGAACGACGTTTTGAAATCTGTAAATTGAATACTGAGGCACTTTATTTGGTTACATTGTTTAGTTTTCATTCCCAAATTTCTTGGTCTACCGCGATTTCCGCGCGTCGTTGTCCCTTTTACTGGGCTGTCATCAATTTCCCTAGGTACTTTCACCAGGTGATCAAATTGCACTCTAAGAGGTTCTTGATTTTCCCCTATCAAGGTTATTAGAGCGGAATTTGAGCTAGCCTCAATTACTCGAAAGGGACCAGACCAGTCTATGACCAGTTTGGGATGCCGAGATTTCCCTTTTTCAGTTGGAAGCTTCATATACACTCTATCGCCGGGTTTGAAAACTGTAGATTTTCCAGTTTTCCACTTTTTGTCGTACCCAGACTTCATTTGATCGCGGTATTCCTTGGCGTTTTCGTTAATACAATCCCGCGCAAGTTTCAACCCGCAAAGAAGTTCGGTTTTGTAAGTGTCATAATCCACTACATACGGCGATAAATGCTCTGAAGGAATCACTGCTGACGGGTATTTCGGATCTGAACCGTAAAGCAAAAAATGAGGGCTTTCCCCAGTTGCAGTATGAGCGGAAGCGTTATAGGCGTAGACCACCGTTGGTAAAACTCTGTCCCACTCGGCTGCTACAGTTGTCTTCTTTTTGAGCATTCTCACAATGGTTCCATTGACACGCTCCGTTAATCCGTTTTCACGTGGGCAATTCCCCTTTGTGAATTTTTGCTCAATACCCATGACTTCACAGAGTGCCGTCATGATAGCATTCTCAAATTCGCTTCCTCGATCCGAGAGAAGGATTTCGGGCCATCGACCAGATCCACAAACCCAATTGCTGAAGATAACTTCTGCAACAGTATCAGCCTTTTTGTCCGCAATAGCGTAGGCTCCTAGGTATTTTGTGAAATGGTCAATGATTGTAACAATATAGCGGTTTCCCCGACTTGTCAAACCCATTTCTAACAGATCGACCCCTACAATTTGCAGTGGTCTTGTGACCTGAATAGGACTCAGAGGTGGTACATTCTTCATCTTTGAGTTGGTTAGGAAACACTGTTTACAAGATTTGTACCAGGTTCCCAGATCCTGACGCATTCCAGGCCAGAACAGCGACTTTTTCATCTGAGTGAACATCTTCTGAGCGCTAAAATGTCCTCCCAGAATTCCTGAGTGCGCTTCGTTGACCACGTCGCGCCGACATGATCGCGGAACTATGGTAGCCAGAGATCCATCTTCATTAATCAGATTGAGTCTCCCTTCCTTTATGACAAAATCGGCAGAACTGAGTGCGCCATGGTGTCGTGGAAGTCTGACTTCTTCCATCTGATTGTTTTCGACTGCTTTTATCAAGTCAGCGAAGTCGGAGTCTTCCCGTAATTCGGTTAACCACTCATGCTCTTCCTGAACCGTGCAAACCACGTTTTCTTGCGCAGTAAGCATTAGCGCGTCCTCGTTACAAGGATCCACTGGTCCTCGTGAGAGCGCGTCTGCAGTGCAGTTTGCCTTTCACGTGCTCAATTTGCAAGTCATATCGCTGTATTTCCAGCGCCCAACGCAGAACGCTTGGCGATACATGCGTTCTCTTGAAAAGAGAAGTCAGAGCAGCGTGATCTGTCCGCACTACCGTACGAATGCCGAAAATGAAGTAATGAAACTTTTTCAGGCTAAAAATAAGCGCTAGAGCTTCTTGGTCAGTTACATGGTAATTGCGTTCCGCAGGCGAAAAAGGCTTGGAAGCAAAAAATATCGGATGTAAAAATCCATCGTCCCCTTCTTGAGCTAATACCGCTCCTACACCAATCCTACTTGCATCAGTGCATATAATAAAGGGTCGGCTTCCACCCCGCGCTTTTTCGATGTTTGGTTGTCCCAAAACAGGAGCACAAACTAAAGCTTCTTTCCGATCCCTGAAAGCTTTTTCCTGCTCATCTGACCAAATGAACTTGCTTTTTGGACTAGTCAGTTCATATAACGGCTTCGCTAACTGAGCGTACCGCAGAACAAACTTTCGATAGTATCCCGCCATTCCGAGAAATGTCCTCAGCTGAGCTATATTTTGCGGCCTTGGGTAGTTTTGGATCTTGCACACCTTTTCAGGGTTAGTCTTGATACCATCCTTATCCACCACATGGCCTAGAAATTCCCAGACTGGTTTCCATAAAACGGCATTCTTGCGGCTTGACCTTCAAATTTGCCTTCCGGAAAGCTTCTAGTGTCTGAAACAGCACTTCTAGATGGCGCTCTTCGGTTTCTGTTGCGATAAGAATATCATCCAGGTAAACCGAAACTTCTGGTCCTTTCAGATCTCCAAGCACATTGTCCATCAAGCGCTCGAATTCAGACGGTGCATTTGTTAGTCCAAATGGCAACACGTTGAACTGAAATTGACCAGCAGACGTTGTAAATGCGCTGATTTCTTTTGCATTCCTAGTCAGAGGGACCTGCCAGTAACCGCTTGCTAAATCAAGAGATGTAAACCATCGCTTTCCTTGTAGATTTTGCAGGGTCAAATCAATTGGTGGCAAAGGATAACTGTCTTTCCGAGTCACCTTATTCACTTCCCGGTAGTCAACGCATAATCGAGTGCTCCCATCTTTCTTGGCAACCAAGACAATTGGAGAAGCCCACGGTGAATGGCTATCCTCAATTATTTTGCGATCACGAAGATCTTTGAGCATTGTGTCTACCTTATCTCTGACTCCATAAGGTACTGGTCTCGTCTTTTGGCGAATCGGTGGATGTCCTTGCACGTCAATGTCATGCTTCACCAGATCCGTTTGTCCCAATTCCGAGTCAGCAATGGCAAAAGTTCCTTCAACCCTGTTTGATTACTTCAACGATATTTTTCGGAAGTTTTCCCGATTTACGGTTGCTCTCTATGATCTCAATCAGAGCTTTTGTCCGTTCTGGTTTAGATAAAACCACGTGTTTTGTCATGTCGAGCATGCCGCACGGAACGTCGATCAGTTTTGGGTCTTTGGGCGGGTCATCCGACCACTCCCCCAAGGGTTCCCCCTTGTTTACTACCCATGTTTGATCGTCACGGTTCACAACAGATATACCTGCGTTACCCTCCTGTAGCAAACACACTCCAGAGCTTATGCGAGGATCATTTGACCAGAAAATTCGCTGTCCGGATTTTCTTTTGCTTTCTACTTCAACAGTAGCCACGGCTCCAGGAGGTATAACCACCCTTTGCCTCGCAGTAGCGTTCTCCACGTTCTTCGGTCCGAACGTGAGCTGGATTCCCAGAACACTTAGGGCGTTGGTTCCCAAAACCGGGATATTGCCCTTGCTTTTCTGGACATGCATAAAAACTCGAGCGCTACCCGCCCCTTTAACACCTATTTCCGCGTTCACAATGGCCACAAAATTCATTTGATTGCCTGAGGCATCGAAAACTTTGTGTTCCTGTCCGTCTCCTACCATTTCAACTTCTTTGTCCAAGTCAAAGCCTTCATTTTTAGCTTGCTTGAGAAGTGCGGCTGGTACGATCGAAATTACGGAACCAGTATCAATAAACGCCTTCACCTTTATCCCAAAAATTTGCGCGTCGCACAAGGTTGGTTTCCCTACCGCAACAGCGCCCAATTTTGTTGGTGAATCTTGCGTGCGAACCATCCCACACCAGTCTTCTACAAATGTAGATAATGACTTGGCATCAAGACGACCGTCTTTGACGGTCCTACTCGTTCCAGAGCCATTCTCGCCTGAGTTTTTGCTCTTAGGAAAGGTCTTGTGGGGTTTGGTCGGATACTTCCCGTTTTGGACTGAGTGCGGGTACTTCCCCGTACGCTCTTTTTGAAAAGAATTCGTTGTGTTTTCCGCAAACGTTTTCTTTTTGAATGATTTGAAACTTCCTGTGCATCCTGTTTTCTCAAATCCAACAGTTCTCGTTTTTTCGAGACGTAGCGCCACTCTTTTGACACCTTCGTAGACTTCACCATCATTTGCGTCAAGAGCCGCAAGGATATGGTACGAGTCTCTCCAGTGCTGCAGACAAGAGTACAGCTTAGAAGCTAGATGGAAATCCCAATCATCATTTGGATGGATCTGTCTAGAGATATCCTCCATACGACAGCAGAAATCCGCGACTGATTCGTCGTGCTTTTTCGCGAGGTTGTCCCATTCGCGCATAAGCTTCAGTTTCTCGCATGGGTTACGACAAGCTTGTTTGAGCGCAGCGACTATCACGCTGAAACTACCGCTTTTGACGCTATCTGGTAAGGCTTTGTATGTGGACCGGGCCGATCCTACCAAGTGGTTTACCAATATGTCACGCCTGTCGCTGTCAGCCCACACTCTCGAGGGATACTTTACTTCTAAAGCACGAAGAAAGTCACTGAGAGAGCTTTTCCCATCGTATTTAGCTACATCCGCTATGCTTTGCGCTTTGAAAACCTCTTTGAAAACGTTGAACATGCCGTTCATAGCATCAGAAACCGCGCTTATTTCTGAGGGTTCCCTCCCTGCCGCCGAATTTTGAGCAACTGAAGCGGACTCACCGATTGTCGACACGCTGGAAGACAGTTCCGATGATGCTCTCGACCGTTCGCTTGAGATTGACCTCTGGCGCCTGTGTCTCCCATCTTTCGATCTGCGGTGTTCGAGATGGCGATTCTGAACATTACCGTTCTTGACTCTATTCAGTGATAACAGCTGTTTGCTAACATTTGACCAGTTAACTTCGTTTTTCTGCTCACCTTGAGAACTTTTAGCAGGAATCCCATGCTGTTGTTCTCCTCCCAACGGACCAAACATGCTCTCGATCCTTGCTGTGAGAGTGCTCACCTGACCCTGCAACTGAATATTCAGGTCTTTCAAACTTTCCAAGTTTTCACCCTTTTCAGTAAGCTGTAATCTGAGTGTATCTACCTCGAGACTCTTAGCTCTTACTGCAGGTATAACGTCAGGAATATCGCAATTCAGCTCTTCTGCTAGGCGCTGCATCAAAACGCTATTATAACTCGCGATTGGCAAAACTGTGCGCAATTCTTCCGGAGTTAATGAAATTTCCTCGAATATCGAGTGCCTTGCTTCGCGGATTATGAGCTTAGCTTTCTCCCTAACAATGTCAACAGTTGATCCAACTGCATCCAAAATATTGAGCTTCTTGTGTGCAGAAAGATTGCGAATCTGATCGTCTAGAATATCGTCTAACCGCGTTCTGATGTTGTCGAATGCAAAGGCTAGCTGAGCATTCATTTGACTCACCTCTACACCGGTTGAAACGGCTTGGTCGTCGTCCACGGCCATTTGTTCGTCGCGATCTGTGCAGCCCACAGTGATAGCAGGATTACTGCCGCAAGATGAAGGCATGTCTTGTTCCAAGACTCTGCAAAAAAACTTTTCAGTCAATCCGACTTGTTAGGCTTGGCCCCCATGTAATCCAAGGGGGGTACTCTATAGGGGAGAGTTCTTCTACGATTCCGCAGAAGAGCTTGTCTAGTGGTTTTTCCCAGTGGACAAGCGGAGGACTGAGAGTTTCGGAGTTTGAAACAAGAGAGAGAGAGTTTACAAAGGTTTATTAAAACAAAGAAAAACAACAAGAGCAAGAATCAAATCTATCTTAAGGGAAGAAAAAGTCGACTTATATAGGGCTGGCTACAGCCCCAGGAGGCGGCACCGGAAATGGCACTGTCTGGTGTACCGGAAGTGATCACTTGCACTTTGAACGGGGGTGGAAGTCATAGGGCGTGACCGGAAGTGGCACTGTCTGGTACGCTGACCGGAAGTGGCCAATGCAGTGTCAAGGACAACTGGGTCAAACGAATTAGGGACCAACCACATGCAATTTATTACAAAAGGAGATTACTTAAGAAAAAAGTGTTACAACGTATTATTAGAAGATTACATACATGACACTGCCCGTTTTTACACAAAAAGTTCGAGATATTAAAAAGTGTTAAGACTTTAGCCAGTTCCAGATATCAGCGCAAGTACCGTAACTTTCGAGTTTAATTAAAAATTTTTGATGACATACAGTGTCAAAAGCTTTTGCATAATCTATATAGACTACATCAGTCTGGCAGTTTTCGTTAAGAGCCGAACACCAGTCGTGAAAAGAGGACAACAACTGGGACAATGTTGACTTGCCAGGCAGGAAACCATACTGGGCAGGATTGAGGAGTTTATTTGATGTTAGGTGGGAAAGGATACAGTCTTTGACAATAATCTCGAGGACTTCACACACCGAGGAGGTTAGACTAATAGGCCGATAGTTAGAGACCTGATTAGCTGGTGCCTTTTTAAGCAAAGGTGAGACAATTGCAGTTTTCCACGCAGTCGGTAGTGTTCTCACTGCTAGACTGTGTTTGAAGATGCACAAGAGGGGGGTAACATAATCCAACGGATAAATAACCCTATCTTAGGAGCAGTGCCGCCTCGGGTTTGCGAGTCCGAGTCTCAACTCGGCAGACGAGTCATATGTGCTCTTGCCTCGCTGCGCTGTGGTCACTCTATTCTGCTCATGTCTTACGTCAACAAGATCGACAGTAGCCGACCAGACGCATGCCCGGACTTTGGTGCTCCCGGACACGACACGGCGCACTTGTTCATGTGCCCGAAGAGACCTACCTCCTTAACAACAATGGACCTTTGGACGAATCCCTTGAAGGCCGCCCAGTTCCTTAACCTATGACAAAAACCACTTTGAGGCTGCAGAAGAAGAAGATAATCCAACGGAGGGTCGAATTTCAGTGGCGTGCATTCGAGCAAACGTGTCCAACCGGTGGGACACTTTATACGGTAACGCAATATTGCACGCGGTCCGAACGTGCAGTCACCCGAAATTAGACGTGGTCGTGAATGGGTTAAAGGCATCGTTCGCGCTGGAAATCAATTTTCATTTTTAGGCTCAATTTCGTGACTGAGCCCGGTAGACCGCACTAGTAAACTTTGGCGCGTCAAAAGCGTTGGGCAATGAGGTTGGAAGGCGTCAAAGATAAAGATCCGCCACCAATTCTCACCAGTCATCTTGCACTTTTGCCTGGAATGCTAGTGCGACCATAAGGCAACATGAAAAATAGTTACGGCACGAACTCCACATGCAGAAAAACTCCGAAAATGACAGTGAGAAGGCCTCCGAAAGCAGAAAAACTTCAAAAAGGATTTTGGCGCGAAATTCAAATCCGTATTCACAATGTTTTCCGATTGACTTTTCTTTACAAATGAAGGTTTTTCATGGGCCCCTTCGACATTTTCGCTTACTAGAGAGGCCAAGCATACAAAAACATTTAAAAAATAGTGTACGGTTTTCTGCGCGTACGATGCCGTTAAGGAAGTTACAGCTAGTTTTCATCATTTTACACCCTTTTCTGCCTTTTCTAGACCGACAGAATGGTCCGTTGGGGTTAGACAACATAAATTTTTGTTACTTTACTCATCCTTCACAAGTTCCAGTAGGAGTTTTGCGAAACGTCGCGGGTATCCAAAGACCTTCCCCAGTGAGTGACTTTCTGTCGTAGACGAGTTACACTGGGATTTTTAGGAACGCGTCGACTTTGGGCACATACAGTCGGCCTGGATCACACTTATACTTTGCGTTTCTTATTGTGTGTGGCGGAAACTCGGCGCACGTGTTATGACATATGTGTACCGAGTTTGTGTCAACGCAGAATAAGGAGCTCGAAGTATCAGTGCGATCCGTGCCGATTGTATGTTGTACGTTTTCTGTTATTTTGTCGCGTCCTTATTCCTGGCTTTCGCGTATTTTTTTCCGCTTTATGTTTTCAACTTTGACGCTAGATGCTTTTAGAAGTTCGTCACTTTGGCAATGTCAGGACCTGGTGAACGCTTTCATGTGTTGGCGCAATTGGATCACTTGCATTCCAAATACGTAGGAACTGGGCATGCGGATACAACGCGTTATGAATGGCTGACAAACCAGCATAGAGATACTCGAGCTTCGCAGGTAATTAGAGGCAGTGTTCAGGCTAATAAGGCTAATCGCAGCTGATCAGTTTTTTGCAGGTTATTCGTAAATTCGAGTGCTGTGACAGCTGCGCAAAGAAAACTGCAAATAAAATGTCTGGAAATCACGTTTTTTTCCACCAGAGACCTGACTTTTGTTACGTTTCATTTCTGAATTGACTCATCAGTGCTATATCTATTGACATCAGAAGGTGGAGCGAGAGCGAATGCTGGCGAATTAGGAACCGATTGGGCCTAAGTCGAATTCGCTGAAAGGCAGTGTTCGCGATGAAAACGTTGCCAGTTTTTCGCTAAAAACGCAAGCTTTGGTTTCTTTTGAGGGGAGTAAGAACGGAAGACGAAAAACAGCCGGGAACTGGGTGAAAATCTTGTTGGCCAGCCAACCCATTGGATCTCCCCGCCCATGCCATATAACAGTTGCCCTGCGTTCGTTTCACTAGAGGAGCAGCTGCCGAATGTTTGAGTATTCTTTAACGCGAAAGACTTCAACATCCGCGCACGTTCATTTAAACAAATCACTTACCTAAAAAACCATTTCCGACCTTGGGTAGGACGCTTTCCTGCAGACGCCCGACACGCACCAAACAGGCGTAAGTGGATATTTCAGAGGTTTCTTGAAACAGTTTTTCGCCGGTATTTGAGATATGTGGGGGGACTTTTCCATATTCCTCTACTTTGTGGACGTACCTATTCAAAAACATTGAAAACTAGAATACGGTTTTTTTTCGTGAATACTGCCTTTATGGCCGTTTTTCTCCACTCGATTGCTGGAGTGAACCTTGGAACCTTCAGGCTAATATGCAAGTGCTGCACCAAATGATTCTCCCTTGTCCGCCCTTGATTTTCTATCGTCGTTCCCTAGACGGTGGGCAGACGCGTCGGATCCGGGGTTGCGCGTGTCGAGCGTGTGGTGTGGCACCGTCATGAAAAAACTATCGATATGACGCAGCGTTTCATTTCCCCTTTAGAAAAGAAAAGTAATTCGCCTAGGTAAGATACATTAAAAGACAAATAATACGAAAAAAGATGAGGAAAAGGATGAAAAGGAAACAAAGGGAAAAGAAATGTGAGTAGAGAGTGCTGACCAAGAGAAAATGAGACGTTGATCCATCTCGATACTTTTTTCCATGACGGTGCCACCCCACACGCTCGACACGCGCAACCCCGGATTCGACGCGGCTGCCCGCCGTCTAGAGAACGACGATAATTGAGTGTAGTAGACCATCCAGATTCATAACATTTCTCCCATCTAATAGGGTTCATCTTTACTCGGAAAACCTGGCCTGCTTCAAATGTTACAAAGAGATGTGAAGAAGTTCCAGGTTTCAAGAATTTTTAAATATCCCTAGTTACCCTTTTTCTACCTGTAATGGCTGCTAACTCTGGAACCTCACTAGCCATGGTGTTTTAAGAATCAGTGAAAGCTTGCGGGGCAATTCGGACTGGCTCTTTCGAATCAGCACCGGATTTTGCAATGGACCGAAAGTTAACCCATTATGACTGGTTAAAGGCAGTGTTCACGATAAATTTCACTTCCGATATCTCCACGGCTTACGGAAGGTCTGGTGCCCTATATAGCAAGTCATGCTTAAAAACAACACGAAAGACGCGTTTTCGAGCCAAAAAAGGCCCTCCCATGTTTACGTTGATTTTTGATCGTGGAGGAATTGACCGCTAGAAGGATGATACCTATCAGTGCAATGAAGCGATCAGCTCACTTATCAGCACTTCCTTCACTTGATCATTCCTGTAATCTGAGCCTTCATTTGTTCATTTCGAGAAGGCGGATCTGGGGTACCAATACGCTTGCTTGCAGCCGTTATTTTGCCGCTCCTGGGTCGTTTTCTACCGTCCTTTCGGCACGGGGAGCCTAGGATCCTTCTCGCCTATCATTTCACTGTGGAAAGCCAACGAGGATGATCATCGTGAACGCTGCCTTTAAATGTAACGCCTTGTAATTTGTGTATTATTAATGGGCATAATTGTGTTGAGCCTGCCATAATTAGCCACAAATAGCACCCAGGTGGAGATTTTTGCTGATGGTGATGAGCCATCGCCTCGGAGGAGTCTCCATCGCTATCTCACCTACATGTGCAGATGGAGCAACATGTACGAGCGTTGCTTACAGGCAGGCGATCAGGGGTTCGATCTCCTTCACTGCCAATGCACTCCGGTTTTTTTCGAAATTTGATATAAAAGTGTCCTCTATGACTAGGTTGGCGATACGATTGATGGGCTTTTTTTGCAGCGTTTTTATTAGTTTCAGAACATCCAAAGTTTGAGAAAGAATTTTCAGAAATGTCGAGCTGTGCCTAAATTTCTGTGCGCACCGCTGTTAGCTTAGTTTGAGCACTAATCAGTGCTCATTAATCGATACAAAGTGCTTACCACATTACCCATGCCGACAGAACCGATATAGGATATCTTGCGATCGTAATGGCTTTCGCCAGAGGTTGTTTCCACACTGATTGCTGACTTTGGGCAGGTAACCTGGACAGCCCATCTACACCAAGGCTCGCAGAGTTGAAGAGAAGGTAGCAGAGAGAAGCTCACACAGATTCTCCGCGACTGCGTCACTTTTTTTACGTCTTCAAAATCTCCAGTTGCATGTCATAGCCATATAATGTGCCTGTAAAGAAAAAGATTTCGAACGCAGCTATCTCGAGCAGGTTTGGGTGAATTGGGGTGAAAGTTTTTGCAGATTGCCCTTCAAATGGGCCTGCTTTGGTTCCATCCGGAGAGAAAGATTTTCTGCATTTTCCTGGCATGAAGTGTAACCCACATGAGATTTTTATGATCGCGGGTGAAAAATGAATTTTCCGTAAGGTGAGCTCAAAATATTTCTCCTGTCTCCCCGAACGTTTAAGGATAGCCCGATGAGGTGTTTCGACTCTTTGAGAGTTTTATGAACGTTTGAATGTTCGATATTCCGGCAAGCACTTTCAACCCTAGCGCCCGCCTAGCTCCGCACATTTGTGTTATGGGGATAGTCAGGTGCGGATTTCGTGAATCAAAATCTACGTTTTTCAATATACTTGGGCAAAACTGTAAAAAATTCCGAATTTATTCGAAAATATTTTTTTTTCGAATTTCGAATATATTCGAAAATCAAATTTTTCGAATTTCAAATTTTGAATAAACTCCAAAATGGTATTTTTCGAAATTCGAATCTTCGAATATATTCGAAAAACTGATTTTACAAATTTCAAATTGTCGAGTATATTCGAAAATCAAAATTTGCGAATAATTTTTTCGAATTTTAGTATAATTTTATATTTTTCGGATAAATTTTCTCGAATTCACAAATGATAGTCCGATTTTAAAAGTTAGTTTTGAGCTGTCATTTACTGTGACTGTCACTTTCTAGAAATATTCATCGACTTACCACAATGTTAGGCGCTATTTATACGGCACGCGCGTGACGCGCGGGCGTGGTGTTGATGTATTGATAGCCTGACGCCTCGCCCACGCGCTACGCGCCTCATGCCCGCTCCGTCATGGTGGCGGCCGTAACGACTTTTTCGTCATTTTCATTATTGATCCGTCTTCAATTTCATTTGGTATTGTATTTGGTATAATAATAATTAGTTTTAGTGCTATCTTTTGCTACTATGATAGTGATCGCATGTACAGATTTTGCTTGCTCGGCAAAGTTAGGACCCATTTTACTCCAAAGCTCTGCAAACGCCGCTATAGCGGCAATAACGATCGAGAACGTTCTTTTCGCCACCGCCGCGTTTGCCGCGTTTTATCATTTTTTTTTAAGGAACAGCATTTTACGCGGCAGAAAAGGTATGAAAAGGGCTTCAGGCCAATGGTATAGTTTTGCGACACGAGGTCGCGTCGCTCTGTACAGCGACAGCGACCGCCTCCCGCCCTTTAAATCTGTCGCTGTCGCAGTGCGCTGCACAGTGACAGCGACAGTGGCAACGACAGGCATAGGCACATTTGCAGTATGTCAGCCCTCCAAGATATACTTGGGCATTGAATAATTTCGAATCATCCGATAAATGCATTTTTCTCCTCAATGCTACAACGAATCGAGCTTTCTCTGGTTTTTAGACAACAAGTGGGGGGAATCTTCTCATAAGTTAGGTGAGAGTAGAATCAATTGCATTCGTTGAATCACAATCATCAATTATTCGAAAAAAATAGTCGACTTCGACTATTAGTCGACTTATTTCCTGAAAAAACTGAGATTTGTGATTTTGTGAATGCACAGACTTCTACTTTGCCATGAAATAAGAGAAGACTACCCCTAACTTGAGGCCTTAAAACCAAAATTAGCTCAAAACATTCTGACTCCAGTGAGAAAAATTTATTTTTCGGATGATTCGAAATTATTCGATGCCCAAGTATACTCCACGACACGTCGCTGCGACGGACACGAGACAACTGTTCCTACGACGGCCAGTGCCATTGCTACGATGCTGGTCCTGCATTTGTGCTAAATGCCATGACTGTTGTTCATGGCAGCGACAATGTATACCATTGACCTTAGGCGACGTTGACACTCCCGCCGTTGAAAGGCGGGGCGTAGTGCGATCCTTTAAGGGATCGTTTATACTTTCGCCGCCGAGCGGCGCGGTGAAGCGCAATCCTACAATACCGATCATGCCGCGCCGCATGATCAATATTACAGAAATGCACTCCGCCGCGCCGCTCAGCGGCGGAAGTATAAATGACCACCAATATTGATCGTGCCGCGCCGCGCAGGGCTGCGCGTAACATGATTTTGCAATTTCGTAAATCGTTAGTTTTCAAATTCCTCGTAATTTGCAAATCGTAATTCACAAGGACTGAGAAAAACAAAACCTTTCCATCCTCGAAGACCACTCCAAGCTAATGTTTCCAGAGTAGTCATTGTAGATTAGAGAGCTCAATCGCTTCCGTCCGTATTTCAAGTAACTGTTTCTCTGGAACGGGAGGGTCTTGGAAGCTCAAACCCTCGTACTGTCCATATCTGCCTGACAGCTACATAATAAATGCTAAAACGAGAGAAAAACTGTTTGCGTTGGCTGGCCGTTCAAGCAAGCCTATCCCACCGATGGAGCACCTTGTACGGTGACGCAATATTTCACACGATCCAAGCGTGTGAGAACCCCAAATCGGGCGTGGGGTGAATAGGCCAAGGTGGTGCTTTGATAGAGTGTGCTTTCAGAGATTGATCAGAAAAAAAAGGACTTCCAATGAAATGATGATTGTGCATTTCGATAATTCGAATTTCAAAGTTCGAATATGCTCTTAAAAATATTCGAATTTCGAATATTATTCTAAAGTATGTTTTTGAGATATTCGAATTTCGAATACTATTCGAAAGTCTATTTTCGAAATATTCGAATTTCGAATATCATTCGGTACCGCTCTTTACGAAGTATTCGAATTTCGAATAGTATTCGGAAGCCCGTTTTCGAAATATTCGAATTTCGAGTATTATTCGAAAACCAAATATTTCTAATTTTGAATGATTCGAAATTTGAAAAATCATTAGAATATTTTTCGAATAATATAATTCGGTTCGAAGTATATTTTCCAACGCATAGACGTGAGACCCGGGCTCGGTACATGAGGATTCCAAAAGACTGGGCAAGCGCAGGGCAATAGAGCCCGTTTTCGACTTGAGGAGCGACAGCAGAGGCGTCCCCCGAGAGGGGCTTCAGGGGAGGCCCCTGGGGCGGCATTAAGAATCGAGGTAGCGCGCCTCAAAACTAGCGCAAACCCGCTATGTGGACGGCATAACGCTATCTGCAATCAAGTATCATTCAGGCGCGCTCTTGTCTTAGGCCAAACGCGCTTGTCGTAGCCCAACCGCGCTTGGCATAGCCCAAACGCGCTTGGTCTAGCCTAAACGCGCTTGGCATAGCCTAGACGCGCTTTGCATAGCCTAAACGCGCTTGGCATAGCCTAAACGCGCTTGGTATAGCCTAAACGCGCTTGGCATAGCCAAAACGCTCTTGGCACAGCCATCGTAGCGCTGTTCGGTATCAAGTCCTTGCGAGGCGCGCTACGGAAAGCGCGATAGACCCTCTGAAACAGCGCTACCTCTAGCGCTCTACACGAAGCGCGCTACCAGTGGCGCGCGAACGACTCCACATAGTTTTCTATTCTATGCATCCTTTCAAAACTTTCAAACGCATGATACTCTGTTGCTTGTATGAGTAGAAAGCAATATTTCTCTCCTATACCCCAATTCGTGTTTTACTTTCAACTATTTCGCTTCAACGGCTCGTTCTAAACAATGAGAATCCAAGAATCCGGGGTGTGAAAAGATTAATTGAACGATGCTGGCGTTTGAATGTGCCTCAGTAGGGCTTCCTCCAGATTTCATGCTAGATTTTCGAAAAACAGTGCTTTCCTAGTTGTAGGTCTGCAACAGTACATAATAATCCGCGCTCAGAGCTCCCTAACGCCTCGGGAAGTCCGAAAAGGCCCTTTTTTAGCCTTAAAAAAGTTATAGGCGGTTTTCGTCAGACCTGTTGTACCTTCCAAAACGAGCATTGGACTTTGGAAAATCTGGGACTAGACCTCATAAATGTGTTCAGCGCCCAAAATTACCCTCCCCCAGGGCGAAGCTTGGGTGAAGGCACATTTTCCAGACTTCGCACAGCCTCACAGCGTTTTGGACTTCTACGGATTTTTGGTTGGGCGTTTATTCATTCCAATTTGAGGGCTCTCGCAGCGCTTGAAAAAAATTCAGATTTTACCTAATATCCTACCAGGTGGGTTTCTTAGGAAGCTGATCCCGAATCTGAAATCCGTTTATCGATTTATACAGAAGTAGATGAAAGGGTTTCACAAACACGGACTCCAGATTCGTGTTTAGCACCCAAGATTACCCCTACATACAAGTTTTGAGCCGAATCCTATTTTTTTTTAAACACCCTACAATTTTCATGGGGGTATCCTTATCTTGCCTCAAGGCTTTGAAAAACGCGTACAACTTTTTTTCGGAGTCGTTTCAGGCAGCTGCAAATACTATGATAGGATTATACGCCAAAAACGGTTCTAGAAAAGTACATTTCATTCGGAATGGCCTGGCTGAGCGAAGTTTCCTTTGTGAGGGAAATTTTGCTTGCCAAACATAACTCTTAGGGTATGCTTGAATAACATGGCCTTAAAGCTCCTCATAGGGGTTATTCGAAAACATGAATTAGTCCATTTATCGATTTTTCTTGGTTTAACGGCGGGTATACGAAAGCTTGGTCGAAGTCTCAGACTTAGCTAAAATTTCTTTGTGGAAGTGGGACGCCAAACACAAATTTGAGGATAACTTTTCAATGCTCGAAATAATAAGGTAGGTTGCGCAGCTTAGAAGGATATATGCCTACAGCAACGTACAGTAACCCCCAGACTGGCAACAAAGGGATCCCCGAATTGTGATCAGCGCTCTAGATATCCACCATTGGGGCTTTTGAGCGGAATTCAGAAAACAATTTCTGAACTCTCCTGCAACATTCTACAGATGATTTTGCAGAAATTTCAAGGAAGTAATAAGCAGGAATTAGTCGGTGGCGTCAATCCTTTTTTCGTCGCCGTATTCGCGGTTGATTGAATGCCTATTCGTCAACAAATCAAAAGCAGTCCTACTGGAGAGTTTTGTTAGGAATAACACAGTTTGAATGTAAGCAAACATTTCCTATTGCAGAAGGCTGAGCAATGCACCAAGGGAATGAGCGCGCTTGGCGTTGGCGCTCTGGTTCTTGATAGTGGGTAAGCAGGCGCGCGCTATGGGCCTGTTCTCGCGCCAGCAAACCGCGCTAGTTCTGGCGCGCGCTACCGGGTTTCTTAATGCCGCCCCTGCTCTCCTCCGGCGCTCCCCCCCCCCTCCCGAGAGATAGAGACGAAAGAGATTCGAAGAAGTCGGAGAGGGCAGTTTACGACAATAGACACCAGAGAAGGCGTAGTAGGCCAAACGCAGTCATCGCATATCACGTCGTTTTGTCCCGATTTGACGTGATTTTTTCTGTGATCTTTCAAGCTCGTGCTCAATCGGTATAAAAGGCGCGTCACCTCATAGAGAGCCTCATGCGGCCCCAAAGGGCCCGCCCTGGACGGGGGCTTTGAGTTTCTAAGAAAGCGATATTTTTGGAGGAGAGCGGATGGCGCTTTCTCGTGGGGGGGGGGGTAGGGTGACGCCAGTGCTCCGGAGCGGTGCCGTCAGTGCTTCGGGGCTGTGACGCCAGTGCTCTGCAGCGGTGCCGTCAGTGCTTCGGGGCTGTGACGTCAGTGCTCCGGGGCTGTGACGGCAGGTCTTCAGGGCAGTGACGGCTGGGTTTCAGGGCAGTGGCGTCAGGGCTTAAGGGCAGTGACGGCTGGGCTTGACGGCAGTGCTTCGATCAAGCCAAATTGTCGCTTCGGCGGTAGCCCCCCCCCCCCAACCCCGATTGGGGGGGGGGGGGTAAGCATCGGTGCTCGGAGGGTTGCCCCCTGTAGAGCTGCGGTAGCCCCCTCCAGTGTATGAGGTGGATTAGAAGGTGGTAAGTTCAAGAAGTCATAACTTTTTCATTTGAGGTTAAATGCAATATCTGAGAGCAGATCCGGAAAGAGCGTCTCCAAATTGAGCAGATAACATGCGCCGATTTGCAAAAGCCTATACATAATTATCGAGTTTACTTAGTAAAGTGTAAAGAACAATTCTACCCTTGAGTACTAGATTACAGTACAGGGACGGGTAGTTAAACATTTTTCAGTAGGGCCAATGTAGCATTTTTAATCATACCTGTATCTCATAGTTAGGTCCGTAGCTTGCCTCCTCAAGAAAAAAACATTTAAATTTCACCCGCGTCTTGCGAGGGCGGTCGCGTGCGCCGGCCCGCTAATCGAGCGCAGCTGATCAGTTTACGATGCTACCGGTGAGATGTAGACCGCCCGCGCCAGCCGCGGCTGAGATTCAAATGTTTTTTCTTGAGGGGGCAAGCCACGGATCTTACTGTGCATAACCGCGCTTAACCCTGAGCCCGACTATAACTTGTCAAGATAAATGTATAGGTAGTGCAGACAACATAAATAATACTAGCGAGACCTAGCGAAGTTTTCGCTCGAGAAAACTTTGACGTGCGCCAACTTCCTGACGCAGATTAGCTTGTCAACTGACTTCCGTCTACCCACAAGTTGCTGCCCGTATGGACTCTCCTAAACAGAGCAGACTGCCGGACATTTATAACTGGGCTTGCGGGTATGAAAATGTCCGATCAACCCGCAAACATAGCCAGCGGTAGATCGGTTGGTAACGCCACCAACTCTAGGACCTCTGCCATCCCTCCTTCCTTTATGTCGAACCCCTCTGCCCTTCCTTCCGATATGCATAATTCCCAAGCGATTATTCTCGCTTTACCATTTCTGTCACGATAAGGAACAACGCACCCGCAATTTAGGTGCTGTTTCCTGGTTGACCAACACCATGCGCTTGTTCTGAATAAATGAAGTGTGCACGTGGATGTTGATGTTTTATGAAGCAGATTTTGATAAGCTCGCACTTTCAACATATATAAACCTGGTTTAGAGAAGTTAGTAAATCAAAATGGCTGAGCCGTGGTAATAAGCGACGAACAAGGGTGGGGAAGTGAAGCTGTTGCTTGCTTCCCCAGATTGGCAAGGAAAAGTCTGCGGAGTTCTGCGCCCGTCTCAGAACGCGTCGCACGCTTTTCGAGATACGTGTCCTCCTATTTTTCTTTGCTACAAAGGGTGGAGATTTGGCATGGAAAAAATGACGAAATCTCTTTTCTTTAAAATTCTACACTCTTGGTGACGTTGCGAACACTATAATTGCAGTCCTGCACTCATTTTATGACGTCCTGCACACTCCCATTCGGGTTCTGCGCTCTTTCTACGACTTCCTGCATACTCCCGTTTGAGTCCTGCACACTGCCATTCGGGTCCTGCACACTTTCTGTGACGTCCTGCGCACCCCACTTGGGTCCTGCACACTTTCTACGACCTCCTGCATACTCCCGTTTGAGTCCTGCACACTCCCATTCGGGTCCTGCGCACTTTCTATGACATCCTGCACACCCCCGCTTGGGTCCTGCACACTTTCTTTGATGTCCTGCACACTCCCATTCGGGTCCTGCGCACTTTCTATGACGTCCTGCACACTCCCATTTGGGTCCTGCCCACTTTGTATGACGTCCTGCACACTACAATTCGGGTCCTGCACTCATTCTATGACGTCCTGCACACTTCCATTCGGGTTCTGCTCTCTTTCTATGACGTCGTGCACACTCCCACTCGGGTCCTGCACAGTTTCTATGACGTCCTGCACACCCCCGCTTGGGTCCTGCGCACTTTCTATAACGTCGTGCACACTCCCACTGGGGTACTGCACACTTTCTATGACGTCCTGCACACTTCCATTCGTGTGCTGCGCACTTTCTATGACGTCCTGCACACCCCCGCTTGGGTCCTGCACACTTTCTTTGACGTCCTGCACACTCCCATTCGGGTCCTGCGCACTTTCTATGACGTCCTGCACACTCCCATTTGGGTCCTGCCCACTTTGTATGACGTCCTGCACACTCCAATTCGGGTCCTGCGCACTTTCTATGACGTCCTGCACACTCCCATTTGGGTCCTGCCCACTTTGTATGACGTCCTGCACACTCCAATTCGGGTCCTGCACTCATTCTATGACGTCCTGCACACTCCCATTCGGGTTCTGCACTCTTTCTATGACGTCCTGCACACTCCCACTTGGGTCCTGCACAGTTTCTATGACGTCCTGCACACCCCCGCTTGGGTCCTGCGCACTTTCTATAACGTCCTTCACACTCCCACTGGGGTACTGCACACTTTCTATGACGTCCTGCACACTCCCATTCGTGTGCTGCGCACTTTCTACGACGTCCTGCACACTCCCATTTGGGTCTTGCCCACTTTGTATGGCGTCCTGCACACTCCGATTCGGGTCCTGCACACTTTCTATGACGTCCTGCATACTCCAATTTGAGTCCTGCACACTTTCTATGACATCCTGCACACTTCCATTCGGGTACGGCACACTCTCACTGGGGTCCTGCACACTACCACTGCTGTCCTGCGGACTCATCACACCCGAGATTCTGTACGGCGTCCCGTAAAATATTACCGAAGACCTGTCGCCGTGATCAGAGCCCCTCTACCGCTGGATGACTCATAGAGGTTTTCATGACCCACGGCTAAAATTGCGCCCCACGGACAAACTCGGATGGCCCAAGGCGCGCAAGAGGAGACTCAGGCTGATTTTTTGGTAATCGATGAGTGTCCTACCCACGCAAATGTTGGTATCATTTCATCCCTGTTTTAATCGACCATTCCGAAGATCCACGGGGAAACACAATTACACACACACACACACACACATACATACATACGTACAAACATCGGTACATAACTGCTTCAAGTATAAGGATTTTTTGTGGTTAATGATTGTTCTTGCAGATGAGCCACCCGGGAATGCTATCCTTCATTGCGATTGTGGAGAATGAGTCACGTGCGCGCACTCGTTACAATCTTATAAATCGCATGATTTTGCCCTGTGGTCCGCCACCTGAAAAGTCTCCTCTGGATGATTAAGATGATCTCATTTTGTCTATTTTTGAAAAATAAATGTGAAGTGACATTGTATTTGTCTCGCTCTACGGTAGTCGCCGCCTGTCTCTTACGTTATGATACCGTAGTTTAGTAAAACGTTTTCTGTTGCAGAATCGTGGTCAAAAGTGTTTATGAACAGTCTCCGGACTCTTGTCGGGTACACATCATCTCCTATCCGACAACTTCTGGGCAGGCGGGTTGTATCTGTTTCGCGTCACCAGTGAGTAGAGGTAGTTCGTGGCGTGTATGGACGTGTCACGTGAGTGATGCCATTTTGATTCTTAAAAGTCTTAACCTTTTGTGTGCAAAGTTTTCGGTTCTCTGCCTTATTTGGCCATTTTTTTCTGTAAAAATGGGAAAAATTCGACGCAAAACGAAAAAGTTCGTAAATCACGATTTTTAGAAAATTGGTTCCAACTTGACACAGTTACACAGGAGAGTTGTGCTACACAATTGAATGAAAATCACAAAAATCATCTATGAGGGTGTGCTGTGCCCTTGAGGTGTGCCGATGGTATGGCTGTGTCTAGGTGTATGAGATGACCGGTCCAAGCTGTTTCGAGATATCACGGGATCAAACCGTTGTCACAGTGCAGAAAACTTGATTTAATACTTGTTTATGATTCACAATAATACAGACAATACTCGAGTTACACTAAACAAATAGGTATCAATTACAATACAGTACCACACAGGTGAATAGCGAACCGAGGCGAGACTTGGCCACTTAGGCAGGCGTCTGATGCCACTAAGGCTTGCTCTTGGTCAAGGGGGAACCGTCACTCTTCAACGGCCTCATGTAGGCTGCTCCCTCTGTGAAGTTGTGCAGTCCGCGACTATCTCGCTCCCCAATCTCGGTCGCCTTATATGGGCGCCCGCGTGGTCGTCTCGGTGCGTGCCCCGCCTCCTCTCGAGTATTGGGCCACGCCCACAGAAATGATGTGATGAACTGGAGCCAGAGCAATCCTTTTGCGACACTTCCCATCGGGAAGCCGACGTCATCGGCGGCCGATGCATCGTTGGCTCCTGTACTCCTGATGATTGCTTCCTTTGTAGCGTCGTAGAGGTTCCTGGGGTAGCACTCAACATCTCTGGCATTGAAACTTTTACGAAAAATTCGTTCACTTTTTGCTCTAGTTCTCTTGCCCCTCGACATGACGGTCTCTTGCCTATCATCGGGGATACTTGACGAAACGTCTGCATTGCGGTTATTGGGTGCTACGGCTCGCTGCTGAGCTTTCCTGTTCTTGTGGGGTGCACCGTGTAACCTTTCTTCACTTGACCGCCAAAATACTCTAGAAGGCTTCTCGCCTTGCCACACACGACTTCCGCTGATGACGGTTTCTTGGTGCATTGTGCAACCTTCACATTGCGAACTGAACTGTTCTCTTTCACAGAGATTTCTCTTGTACGTGCCTCTTGCTCTCCTATTTTCAACACCACGTCCAGGCTTTCCAGCGCATTCGTCCCGAGAAGAATCTCGTCATCGTCTTCACGAGAAATGTAGAACGCAGCCTCAGCATTTGCGCTGTTCTCGAGCTTTATCTTGATGCGCACTGCTCCCAGGAATTCCATCTCGTTATTGGAAGCATCGTACACTCGGCGGCCTTGTATCGGCACAAGCTAGAGCCTGTCAATGTTGTACCCATTACTCCGCGTTTCTTCCAGTACTTTCATCTGTACAATACTTATCATCGATCCTGTATCTATCAAAGCAGGCACCTTGACATTGAGCATTTGTGCTTCGATCATCATTCTTTTTCCTATGAGATCACTACCAGCGGCTCTTATGGCCATATTTCTAGCTCTATCAATAATCGATGACAAGGTGTTTCCTGGAGACTGCTGGAGAATCGGCTCTTGTTGTATTCTCTCTTCGGTTATTTTTAAACAATCTCTCGCTATGTGTCCGTATCGGGAACACCTGTAGCATTTTCTCGAGTCGGTCTCGCACGACGACTCCATCCGACTACTGGATTGAGGCAGTTGACGCTCAACATCGTCTCTTCCTTCTCGATCCGATGACCTTGGTCTTGCTTCTTGACCCCCATATGATTGTCGAGCCGTCTGACGGGCGTAGACTTCATTCGACCTTTCCTTCCAGTTGCTATGCCTTCGGCCTACGCTACTACTTTCAGGGCAACACAACTTTCTCGACTGTTCAATGCTGATTGCAAGCTGCTTGATCTCGTAAGCTTGTGTCGCTTCTGTGCGATGCAGCACTCCTATCAACTGAACGTACTCGGGCCAGTTTGTGAGATTCTCAAGCAGTATCTGCGCATGTTCCATAGATCGTTCCTCCATTGAGCACTCTGGGTTCGCTTTTCGACCAAACTTCTCCAATGTCACGCAGAAATCTGCTACTTCTTGGTCGGGTCTGATCCGCAGGTTCCTCAAAGTTGTCAATGCACGAATTCTTGCTGCTGTAGAGTCACAAGCTAGCATCGAACCTAGTTCCTCCACTACGGCATGAAAGCCCAGCTGTCGAACTTGCTGCGGAATAGTCATGAAGATGTGCTCGGCTCGCCTACCCAGGTGATCATCTCCGAGAATATCTATCAGTGTCGCGTCGTTGGTGACTACACCTTCGTACTTGTGTCTCAATCTCCTGATGAATTCACCGTAGTTCTCGTCCTCGGACCCTTTAAAAACTCCTGAGTCGGCACACGTCATGGCTTGCAACAGAGCAGTTAAATCGTTCTGCGTACCCGTTCTCAACAGCTCTTCTCTTGGTTGTCTGGTTCGCCACATAGGCTCCCAAGGTGGCTGTCTTTCGGTGGTATATCTTGCGTCTGATACAGTAGTCCTCTGGATTGCAAACTTTGCATCTCATTCAAATCAAAATCTGATCTGTAATGTTCGTCTCGTGTTCGCTCACCCTGCCAGTCGATCTTCTTCTCGACCTTTCTGCTCCCTTCAGCGTCTTGCATAAGATTGAGCAACTTGGTTTTAACCTGCACCTTGTTTGTGTTCAGCACCTGACAGATATCATTGATCAATTCACTAACTTGATCCGTTACTGACACATGGTCTTTCCAGTCTTCTGCCGTTTCTATTCCTTTCTCGTTCAGTGTTTCACACAGATCTGCACTGAGTCTTTTGTGCAGACTTGCTGCTTCTTTAAGCTCACACAGCTTCGAACACGTCTCTGCTAGCATCTTGGCTAGCTCTTCCGCATATGCGTCTCGATGCTTTTTGGAAACTCTGCGCTCGTCCAAGACGGTGCTCAACCTCGTAGGCAGCTTTTCCAGTTCCTTCATGATCTGCTGTATTCCGTCCTGAATCATCTCTTCTGTAAAGTTCTTCACTTTCTTTATGTGTTCGTCTTCTACTTCTTGCGCCATATTTTGAATTATTCCTCTTCTTTTGTCCACCTTTGAGACACTTGGGTTTATTCACTGCTATCTTCTCTGCGTGAAAATCACGTTCGTCGCGATCGGAAATCGATCGTGGCCTGGCCTGACTTCTCAGAAAAATGAAAACAAGTTACTTGTAACATAAAAGGCCGAAAACAAGTTACTTGTAACACATCTAGGCCGATGTAAGTTACTTGCGACTTGTCTCAGGTCAGTCAACTTACATGCAACATATCGGCGGGATACTGTGTGCGGTGCGCCTCCTGATGTTACATGTATCTTAAATGACCCGAGATTAGTCGCAAGTAACTTACATCAGCTCAGATATGTTACAAGTAACTAGTTTTCGATTTCTGAGAGGACAGTGTGCAGTGCGCCTCCGATATGTTACATGTAATTTAAATGGTACAATATATGTCGCAAGTAAATTAAATCGGCCGAGAATATATTCCCAAGGGGGATGAACGACGCACTCGTGGGGTCAGACTTACGACTGGCGTTGCTGTTGGTTCAATTACCCAAGTTTGAGGTACTTGACCCCACACCAGCAGGGAAGGCTCCGCACAACATTTTGTTGCGTAGTGTGTGGTCTGGGATGCGTTCTCTGCGTCGAGTGTCGTCTGCGTCACGTGATGGCCACCCATAGCGAAAATGTAAATGGAAGTTACATGTTACATAAGTGTAACTTACATGCAATATAAAGTTAAGTTACATGACATGTAATATAAATGTACGTTACATGTAATATAAATGTAAGTTACTTGAGACATTCAAGTAAGTTACATTTATGTTACAAGTAACTTGTTTTGATTTTTCTGAGACAGTTGTTTGCCGTTTTGGTCTCACACGTTCAAACTCGTTGACAGCACGTATGCTGTGTGCTCCTCGATCAATCACGGCTGCGACACGGACGCGTTGCGGCCACGTACACGTCCAACCTTGCACTTTCAGTAGTCTTGCGAAATCACACACTCTTTGCCTTGACTGTCGAAGGCTCGAAGGATGTGATCCAGATGCGTGCACTCTCGAACCTGCACTTTCGAAGCTGTTTTGAAATTTCGGATTGTCTTGTCCCTGACTGTACTAGGTTGTTGAATCGCACTTTCAGAGGTATAACGAAATCCTGGTCTTGACTGTGCGCTGGTCGATCACTGATATCTCAATTCCAAAAAGGTTCGGCTCCCATCTCAGAAAAATGAAAACATGTTACATGTAATATAAAGTCTAAGATACTTGAGACATTCAAGTATATTACCTTTATATCGCATGTAACCTACACTTATATTACATGTAACATACACCTATATTTCATGTAACTTAGTTAGAGCTGCAAGTTGAAGCTCAATGCTTCAAGGGTTAGAGTTGCGAGCTCCAGGCTACTGCTTCAGGTACGAATCAGCAAGCTTTGGCTCTTTTAGACGTCCCAGGAGCTTAGAGCTAGCTGCTTCATGACTGAAGCAGCAAGCTTGGATCCCACAAGACAAGACACAGGAAGCAGTGGGCTTAAGCTTGCTTCAAAAATATAGCTTATCGCTCCCTCTAATCCTCCCTCACGATTAATTCGAGTCATGGGGAGCGGTAGGTTAACGACTCGATCAGGGCGAGTGACCATCCTGTAGAATGTCATTCCAATGGGCCTGCGCTCATGGCTAAGGTAAGAGGCGGCCCGTATGCTGTGCAGGTTTGCAGAAGGTGTTCAGCATAGGCCCTCAGTTGCTGGAGATGAATTATATTGCATTTATACTACATGTAATTTACTTCAGCATAGATAATTCACATGTAACTCACATTGACGGAGATGTACTACAAGTATATTGTAATCGTCTCTTATGTTACAAGTATTATGTTTTCACCATCGAAAAAATACTACGTGTGATGTTTGGTCTGCGAGCGAGAGACCGATATATTACATGTAACATGCATCGGTCGAGATAATTTGCAAGTAATATACATTGGCCACTTTATATAACATGTATATTAATCCAGGCCTTTTATATTACATGTAATATGTTTTCATTTTTCTGAGATGTGCCGGTGGTATGGCTGTGTCTAGGGGTATGAGATGACCGGACCAAGCTGTTTCGAGATATCACGGGATCAAACCGTTGTCACAGTGCAGAAAACTTGAATTAGTACTTGTTTATGATTCACAATAATACGGACAATACTCGAGTTACACTAGACAAATAGGTATCATTTACAATACAGTACCACACAGGTGAATAGCAAACCGAGGCGAGACTTGGCCACTTAGGCAGGCGTCTGATGCCACTTAGGCTTGCTCTCGGTCAAGGGGGAACCGTCACTCTTCAACGGTGCCACGTAGGCTGCTCCCTTTGTGAAGCTGTGCAGTCCGCAACAATCTCTCTCCCCCATCTCGGTCGCCTTATATGGGCGCCCGCGTGGATGTTTCGGTGCGTGCCCCGCCTCCTCTCGAGTATTGGGCCACGCCCACAGAAATGATGTAATGAACTGGAGCCACTCAGAAAAATGAAAACATGTTACATGTAATATAAAGTGTAAGATACTTGAGACATTCAAGTAACGTCGGCATGGATCGTGAAGAGACTTTGCGTTCACTGTTGAACGTTGGCGCAAACCCGGTGCCCTATGCTATAACATAGGTACACTGGGTTTGCGCCAACCTTCAACAGTGAACGCGAAGTCTTTTCATGCTCCATGCCGAAGTTATATTACCTTTATATCGCATGTAACCTACACTTATATTACATGTAACATACACCTATATTACATGTAACATACACCTATATTTCATGTAACTTAATTAGAGCTGCAAGTTGAAGCTCAATGCTTCAAGGGTTAGAGCTGCAAGCTCCAGGCTACTGCTTCAGGTACGAATCAGCAAGCTTTGGCTCTTTTAGACGTCCCAGGAGCTTAAAGCTCGCTGCTTCATGACTGAAGCAGCAAGCTTGGATCCCACAAGACAAGACACAGGAAGCAGTGGGCTTAAGCTTGCTTCAAAAATATAGCTTATCGCTCCCTCTAATCCTCCCTCACGATTAAATCGAGTCATGAGCAGCGAGCGATCAACGACTCGGCCAGGGCGAATGACCACCCTGTCGAATGTCAATCCCATGGGCCTGCGCTCATCGGTAAGGTATGAGGCGGCCCGTATGCTGTGCACGTTTGCAGAAAGTGTTCAGCATGAGCCCTCAGTTGCTAGAGATATTTGAATTATGTCGCACTTATACTACATGTAATTTACTTGAGTAGAGTTATTTCACATGTAACTTACATTGACGGAGATGTATTACAAGTATATTGTAAACGTCTCTTATGTTACAAGTATTACGTTTTCACCATCGAAAACATATTACTTGCGACATTTGGCGTGCGAGCGATTGACCGATATATCACATGTAACATACATCGGTCCAGATAATTTGCAAGTAATATATATTGGCCAATTTATATTACATGTAAATTAATTCAGGCCTTTTATATTACATGTAATATGTTTTCATTTTTCTGAGCAGAGCAATCCCTTTGCGACAGAGGCTCTATTCACGCTCCTTAACGTCAGCGCGTGACGCACGGTCGTGGCTCGGAGTATGAATGGTCTGACGCCACGCCAGCACGGCAAGCACGTGACCCCCGTTCTGCCAATACGGCAACGGCGGTAACGATTTTACCATCATTTTCGTTATTAACCCATTCACGACCAAGTGTCCCACCGGTGGGACACGCGTTGACTACCACCTCGTACCGCGATTTCTCCGCCACAAGAAACTACTTTCGAACCTACATATGATCAATGTATTGACCTACCCTAGACATGAATAAAAACCTCGTGGTCCATCAGTAGGCCAAATACAACAACTTATTTAGACTTTTCTATAATCAGGTGGGCTGAAGTAGATGTAAAAAGTGCTGTAAAGTAACTTTTGAGTCACCTTGTGATTTCTTTTTCCTTCTATTGCTAGATTTTAGGTTGCTCAGTAGGAACCTATCGTTTGAAACTCGTTTACTTTTCTGAAAGCTTTGCAGCTCAGTTGACCCTGTTTCGGTTTTGAGTAATTGTTTCTCGATAACGAAAGCGTCGCGGAAGCTCAAACTCTGATACTGTCCAACCATCGTTGCTAGCTACAATATTGATACAAAAAATTGAAAGCGATTACCCGTGGGACGTTATTCTAACCAGCGTGTCCCACCGGTGGGACACGTAATACGGTGACGCAATATTGCACGCGGTGCGAACGTGCAGTCACCCAAAATTAGGCGTAGTTGTGAAGGGTAAATCCATCAATTTCAGTCCGCTCCATAATAATTATTTGCAGTGCTATATTTTTCTACCATGATAGTGAACGCGTGTACAAATTTTGCTTACTTGGGTTAAGGCCCACTTTAACCTCTGCCATAGCCTCGCCCTGTAGTATTCATAGTCTCGCAAGCGCGCTCTCGCGTAACGTGTGTAGAAAGTGTTTATACTACAGCGCCACGCCGATGCTTCACGCGCTGGCGTTTAGGAGTATTACTAGTGCCTGAACTCTCGGCGACCTAGATGGTGCAGGGTGAAGTGATGGAATATTGAAAACTTAATTGTTTACTGTTCAAGGCCTCCAGACATCATCCTGCCAATCACCCAGATCGACAGCGTCGTTTCGCAGAAGGAAGCGTCTCGCTTCCCACGCAGTAGTCAAAGGGTTCGATCCCCACCGAAGCACAACATTTTTGCAGTTTTGCAGAATTATTGTTTTTAAAATTCGGAAGTACTTCTGATTGAGTGTACCTCATTTCAGACTCTCAGCAGACATTTTATGTTGACCTACGTGAAGAATATTGCCCCTGAACGGAGTTATGGAGGGCTTCCTTAGTTAGGCGTAAGTGAAAGTACTAGCGCGGTCATGTGATCGGCAACGAGTGTGTTATTTAGCGTGTTAGAAAATTGAAAAGTCGCTGTCTAGACTTGAACTCTCGGAGTAGGAAAGAACTCATTCTCTCGGATCGTGCTGCTGCAACGAACCGATCACAGTACTACGCTTAATCCTGGGAGGAGGGAGCTGCGTGCGCGCACGCAATTGAACGGAACAAATTCCTCTTCAAAATAGAGCATTCATAAGTCTGCGGGTATGATTTTCGCAAAGCCTATTGAAATTCACTGATTTCGGGATTCATTTCACAGAAATCAGAAATGGGTATCTGTTGGCAGAAGCCAGGCTAGCATACCTGCTAGGTTGTGTGAGGAAGGGTTTAATGGGAATGCGCTAATGTTCTTGGGAGCTAAAGATGATTTCAGCGCCTCACGCTACTCTACAACTATTTAGCTAGTGTTTTATTTTGGTTGTTGTTAAGTTACATTTGATTTATATCATGTACGGTGTTTGAAACATCCTATTCAGAAGCATGGCAGCAGAAAATCGCCGATTCACGAATAAACTTGCCAACGAGAAGTCACCGTATCTTCTTCAACATCAACACAACCCCATCGAATGGTGTGCCGACTCTTTTCTTACTATTGGTGTGCTCCGATTCTCCCTTCAAGAGTCACCTGAAGCGTATGGGATTTTCGCGAGATTATAGGGTCCTCTTGTATTTCAGACTTTTCAACGCTCCTTGTAGAAAATGAATACGGGCAGTAATAAAATCATAGGTTTGACCGTTGTGATCCCTGGGTGATTCAGAGCACACTTATTTTTTGAGCTTTTCGGGTTCCAGCACATTTATTATCGTGTGAAAATTTACAGGTATCCATGGGGAACGGAGGCCTTTGAGAAGGCGAAAGAATTGGATCGTCCCATCTTCCTTTCGGGTATCGGATTTTTTTCCAGCTTGATTTTCAACCGAATTGATCACTTCAGTCAATTCTGATTTCAATTTATCATGATTTCAGTTGGTTACTCGACATGCCATTGGTGCCATGTAATGGAGAAAGAGTCGTTTGAGAATGAAGAAATTGCGCAAATTTTGAACAGCAACTTTGTTTGCGTGAAGGTACTCTTTCTCGTGCTCGCCTTCTGCAGGGATTATCGTAAAATCAGTGTGGGCTTGTATAGGGTTCAGAGGCGAAACAATCATGTCTTATTTCTGTTTTTATTTTCTCAGATATCTCGGTTCATGAGTGGTGTGGGATGTTATCTTGCAAGCGGCGTTGTCAAGTCTGCCGGTATTCTGGTTATTGTCGCTTCGCAGGCGCCAGCTGGTTTGGGGTGGTGATAAACTCGGACAACACTGAGGTGTTGGCCACCAACTGGTGTCATCTCGAAATCCACTGAAGTTGATTGAAGCTTTTGAATTTCAAAATCGGTTGAAAACCAGAGTACATCTTCCAATTTGCATTTACCGGAACAAGCAATTAACTGAGAAAGTTTTAGATCGCCAGAAGCACGCTTCAACCGGGGTGATGCATTGCTTGTGATTGTGAAGTGTTCATCAGAGATGACCCCCCCCTATTTCTCAAGCTTAAGATTCTGAACGCTTCCTAGCCTGTGGAGACGGCAGAATGTGAGAATCGGAGCAAAAAAAAGGATTTATCATTTGCTTGTCTTTTTATTTGCGGTTGGGATGAATTCGAGTCGTTTCGCTAAAGGACAAATTCGGTTTCTGGAGGAGTTCATCATACCCACAGCGAGAATGAAGGTGTTTTGAGGGAATCACAGGACGATCTACGGCGAATTCAGTCTACCATCTAGTCGTAGAAAGTCTGTTTGCCCTGCGAGAATCGCTTGTGAGAAACCGACTTCAGAATACAATGGATTCGGTCGGTGGGGAAAGGTGATTATCGTGAGTACGATGTTACCTCTGATCCTCTTGAGAGTCGAAAAATTACCCATCGACAGTAGGAAAATACAGGGATGAAGCAGTGGGAGTGCGAGACAAGCCGCGCTTGGTCATCCTGCGTAGACATCAATTCTAGATACTCATTTCCCATGGTAGCTACAACCTTTAACGAGAAGACATTTATTTATTCCAGTCGAGAAAAACGTACATTATCATGGAAACCGAAAAGGATCGAAAGGACTGGTTATCACAGTTGTCGCAGGTTGTAAGCTGTTCAGAACTTTTGCAACAGAAGTAGATACTTGCTTCAGCAAATAAGGGTTAAGCATCTCTCATAATCCTTGCCGCAAGCGCGCAACCCGCGTGACAAGCGGTGGGCACGAAACTTTCTGCCGCACGCGCCGCCCATCCAGCGCCGCCCAAACCGCCGTGGCGGTTTTATCATTTGTGTCATTACTCGACTACCAACTTGAAGGCACAGTACACCCTAAGACATGAATTTTGTGATTTTTATTTTATTGTGTAGTAGACCCCTCCTATATAACACGTTTCAAGTGCGAGATCTCAATTCCACCAGCTAAGCGAGATATCAGCGACCATCACAGGCCCGACCTCCTTTGCTCACCACCATGCCACACCCCCTACCAGACTTCCAAGACTCGATGGCGGCTAGATGGATGGATGTATGCTGAACAAGTTGTCGTTCCTCAGTCCATTGCGGTCTGTCTTCGCTCTCGCGCAACGATTGCGAATAAAGAGAAATACGGGCCTGAGACAACTCGTCCACCAGTTTTTTACCTTGAAAATATAGTCCTCTTCAAAGAGCCATAAGTCTGTTCATAGGTTGTCTTGGACGACTTCAGAGATACCACTGTGATCAGCGTGTGACTCTCTCCAAGATGCGTAAAAACTCAAAATTAATTTTCTGGGTGTTCTGTGCTTACGAGTCCGCTCCATCATAACTATCTTTGGGATAATTCTACACTAGCGCGTGTGAATTAGAATTTCTGTACGTGGCACAGTTAAGGCCCAACTTCAGCTAACCAAGATTTCATAGTTACTTTTCGCGCTGTAAAAAGTTTCGTAGTTCACCGCTCGGCAAGCGCGTGCGGCGCATGCTTTGAGGACTAGGAAGACGATGCGTTGGGCGTGACCTTGCTTTTGGATCCGGGTGTAGGAAGGTGCTGTTTGTTCTGGGCTGGCTGTCACGCTGCGTTAAATCTTGATTGCGATTATGGACCAAAATCTTTTCATATTAGGTGTTTTTAGGTTGATCGCGAGGAGCGTCCAGATGTCGACATGCTGTACATGTCATTTATCCAGGTAATGCGTGACAGCGATTGCGTTTGATAATCCGTTACCATTTTCTAGTAGTTGCACTATCAACTGAGTAGTATTCGAGCATTCACTCGCGAGTATACTCTTGAGTATATTTAGGATTCCTAGGTCTAAAAAATATTCGGTCATATTTATACTTTGCCACGAAATGTTGTTTGTCTTAGGCAAGCAAACATAACCAAAGATTTTTCTCCTCAGAATAACGAAACAAGGGGGAATTCTCACTAGGACCAGACAATATTTGATGCAGTTTCAATTACTATTGGTCTAGTATGAAGTGGTAGAAAAGCGTGATATCTCTGTTGAAAACTGCATGAGCACTCTGTAACCGCATGTAATTGAATGGGCACCAGTAAAGAGTTGAATGCTATGGTGAATCCCCCACCATAGTCGCAATGTGTTTTCGTTGTTATCATCCGTAGGTCTCTTTGAAATCAATTTGTAGGCTTCGACTGGATCTGGCGGCTGGCCTATGACAGTGTTTCTCACTCCGGAATTGGATCCTATAACTGGTGGCACATACTTTCCTCCCCGGGACTCACGCGGGACATTGGGACTCCCGTCGATCCTGAAAATTGTGTCAGAAAACGTGGGTAGCAAGCTACCTTTGAAAGCGTCTTTCTGGTGTCCACTTTTGATTCTAGCAGGTCATCATTGAAAAATTTTCTATGTTTCAGTGGAGCGACCAGCGGTCGCGGAAGGCGATCGGAGGTCAGGGGCAGATGATCACTAATGCCTTGAAAAAGGGTGAGTGGTGGCCTTCAGACCGACAATGGCCGGTAAACATTATTTCTTTTCTTCAGGCTCTCTGTATACTCCAGGCGATAATCCTCCTATTGAAACTGTGCTAACTGGAGCATTCAAATACAAAGTGTCCAATTTCGATGAGGCCCATGGCGGTTTCGGAAACGCACCAAAGTTTCCAAAAGCATGTTGGCTGATTTCTATTCGTGTTGCATTTGTTGCCATCCTATTTTGTTTTTCGTGCTTTGATCCAGTTCAACTCTGGGCAACGAAAACCGTACCTTGCAGGTGATCTGGAGTTTCTCATTAATCATTTTTGCTGGACTAAACAGGAGTCGGAGCGGGATATTTGTAGTCATATGCTGAAAGTGACACTGGACGGTATGGATAGGGGAGGAATCCATGATCATATTGGGAAGGTATTTTGTCACAGAGCTTGATCACTTGTTGTTTCTTGTTCCATGTCTTTTCGAAGGGAGGCTGATCTGAGACAGATTTCTTCGTATTTTTACTCTTTAGGGATTCCATAGATACTCTGTGGACGCTGAGTGGCATGTTCCTCATTTCGAAAAAATGCTCTGCGATCAAGCTCAATTACTTGGTGTATATGCTGATTACTGTGGGGCTCTTGGTGACAAGTTTCGTCATGTTGTTGTGGATATCGCTGCATATATGGATGAATGCCTTTCACATAAGGTACTGACTCTAAATGATCGTTAAGTTCAATCCAAGTCTAGGAAATCTTGTTTCTTGCGCCTGCACGGGAATGTATCAAATTCGACTATTATTTCTCAGAGGGGTAATGATGACAAGCGCATCGTCCGAACAGGTTTAAAGGCACAGTCCAACCTCAGAATCGCTTTCCAGTTTCTCTGCTTATCTAAAGGAGAATTTGAGGCTGTACCTCTAGAATCGCTTAGAACCCATTACGAATGGAGTTATGGCCTCTCAAATATTGGAAATTTGGATGGTCAGAAACTCGTGGACGAGTTATCTCGGGCCTGTTATTCCTCATCCTTCGCAGCCATCTCGCCGAAGCAGACTAAGCTAGACCGATAACAAATGGAAGAACGCAGATTTTGATCAAAATCCATGGCCCGTCTCGTCAACCGTCAGCCCAGGAAAAACCGGAAACCCTAAAGTGGGCGGAGCGATTGGTGGCCGATTTGAAAGGGGGCGGAGAGGATGGGAGCTCGATTTTTCTCGCTTATTCCGAAAAGTTGAGATTCCGCGCTTGGCACCGTTGCTACACTCAGTAGCCGGACCATAGTATCAAATTTTACCAACGAGCTTGGGCTGTGCCTTTAAGGGCACAAACCAATCATAGAATTGTTTTCCAGTTTTTTGGTTATATTGGAGAGAATTACCTGCTGACCACAATGGCGTCTCCGGAATTGCTCATAACCCACTACGAACGGAGCTGTGGCCTCTCGAAGAATAAGAACGTAGCGAGACTCTCGTGGACAAGTTGTCTCGGGCCTGTTTTTTCCTTGTCGTTCGCAGCCATCGCACCGGAGCAGACCGCTCTAAAATGAGACCGACAGCAAATGGAAGAACGCAGATTCTGATCAAAATCCATCTAGAGTCTCGTATCTATTGAGACCGGAAACCCTGAAGTGGACGGAAGGAATGGGTGCGGATATGGGGTGATGGGAATCGATGCGCTATTTTTCTGGCTTACAAGGGAACCATAATAAGTCATAGTGACCATTCCAGATGAAATGTACTTTTCTAGGTCTACTTTCGGACGAAAAATCCGAATGTGCCCACCGCAGCTGCCTAGACCCACTCTGAAGAAAGTTATGAGCGTTTTTTCTCTGATTTTCGTACCTATTGTACCCTCCAAAAAGAGCATTATTTTCACGCAACTCCGAAAACGGACCTCATAATCGTGTTCAGCGTCCAAAACTACCTCACTAAGCGAAGTTTGGGTGAAGGAACATTCTCCAAACTTTGCGCAGACTAACAGCGTTTTGAACTTACACGGATTTTCGGTTGGGCGTTTATTTATACCAATTACAGGGCTCTCGAAGCGTTTTAGAGAAATATTCCAGATTTGACTAAAAATTCGTTCTGGGGGGTTATTTGGGGTGCTGATCACGAATCTGAGGTTCATTTGTCGTTTTTCCGAAGTTTTCGATTGAATTCGTTCAAAGCTTCCCACTGGCAGAGAAAATTGACGGCTAAATCAACTTTTGACGATTTCTGGAGTGTGATGACAGATGTGGCTCAAATCTTTCCTGTGGGGGCTATCTGGAGTGCTCAACACGAATCTGATGTCAGTTTATTGATTTTTGACAGCTTACGGTAGATTACGGTGGGTATACGGTAGTTTGGTCGAAGTCTCAGATTTGTCTCAAAGTTTCTATGAGGGGGTTATTTGGGGTGCTGAATACGAATTCGATGTCCATTTATCGATTATCGGAATATTGAGGTGGGTTTTGCCCTCTAAATGGCATGTTACCTACCGTAACCTACAGTAAACCTCAAAATTTTGACAAGCTGACCCCAGATTCGTGTTCAGCACCCCAGATTACACCTACGCTCATGTTTTCAGCGAAATCCGGAGAAAAATTTAAAAACATCCTAAAAATTCCATGGGAGGTACCCTTACCTTGCCACGAAGCTTTGAAAAACGCTCATAACTTTTTTCAGAGTAAGTCTAGGCAGCTGCGATGGGCATATTCGGACTTTTCGTCCGAAAATGGTTCTAGAAAAGTACATTTCATTTGGAATGGTCACTATGACTTACTGTGTTTACCTTGTTAGACTGAAATGCTGAGATTCCGCGTTTGGCAGGTTTGCTACACATAGCGGCCGAACCATAACATCAATATTTACCCTTGAGGATCAGTATTTCATATCAGTTCGGTTTCGCCTTAGCTCAACTCAGAATCACATTGTCATGACTATTCTAATAGCCATGAGCTATTTAGTACGGTGGCTCTAGCCGTTTCAGGCTCCGCGCTTCGTATCGCGACGTGGCGACGTTCCGCGTGTCGCACCACGGCGAACCCGCCTCCCAGCCAGATGGGATGAGGGGAGGAGCCGAGGTGGCCTCATTGTGGGAAGTAAGTCCAGCCGGGACGGCGGCGCACAAGCCGATTGTCCCTTGTTCTAAGCGAGATCACGAGCAAGTAAATAAATCTATCACTAAGTCTAGCTACCAAGACAAGTATCACTAAGAGAAGTAGTAATGAAAGGTTAACAAGAAATCCACACGATACAAGGTGTCGAATCCTC
Organism: Aplectana chamaeleonis; assembly: GCA_029168955.1. NCBI lineage: Eukaryota > Metazoa > Nematoda > Chromadorea > Rhabditida > Cosmocercidae > Aplectana > Aplectana chamaeleonis. The sequence continues at coordinate 922,173 of JAPDOI010000231.1, forward strand.
TTCAGTCTCTCTCATCCCTAATGTTTTCATGATTTGTTGTGTGTATATTATTGGAAATAGTAATGTAGTATGCTTGATATCCATGCTTAGTTAAATGAATATATAGAGAACATTGGAATTTGGCATAGATGGTGTATTGCTGGCTCAGTTGTGGTTTGTGGAACTTGTTCTGTCAGATGACCTTTGTGGCCTCAGTTTCTTTTTGCAAGGGACGGTAGTCAGGTGGAAATGGCGTCTGATAATCACTAAGAGTTTTTTGGAATGCTGCAAGAGCAGTCAAATTTTTTAGCACACCTATTGCTCGTTGTGCGGATTTTCGCATTTTCTTTGGAGGGTCTAGAGATCGTAGAGTTGAGTTATTCAGATGCCACCTTCGAAAAGTAAGACCCCCATTATGGTCATCGGAAGACGGCTGTATCCCAATTGATTACGCATCTTCACTCGTATGATGCACATCGACCAGGGTGCAGCCGACCGCAGGGGGGGGAATTCTTCCACTCGCTTTGAATAGTATTGATCCCTATCGGCCAGGAATATCATATGATCTAGTTCCGCAATCGCGTTCAGTCCGCAAAGTCTCATTATCACAATCGAAGAAGCGAAGCGGTTGTTTTGAGAATGATTTCTTCATTTTTATAGTTGAATTTTTGAAAAACAACTGCTTTGCTTCTTCGATTATGATAATGAGGACTGAACGCGATTGCGGAACTGAACTATACATCTATGACGGGGGGCCAAAGCGTTCGGTTGGAGGTACGACCGAAAGCCCTCAAAAGAGAACAGTTAAGTTGACTCAAAGGCATGGTCCTGAAAATTTTAGTTTTGAAGATATAGCCTATTTCTGAACTGCTTCTTGAGTGCCATATGTGTGCGAAGTTGCTCGCCTCAAGTGATCTAACTAATGGGAGAGTAGCCTTCTGAAGAGTGGGACGCCGTGGGCCCCGTGGGTGGGCCTGGAATTGTTGACCGTTGCGCTGACAGGGACCTTAGCTCAATCACACTTTTGCTTGTACCTCGGCACAATAGCAATCGAACCCGCGTACAAAGAGATTCGCAGCACACCCGCTGTAGCTACTGCTAACAGAAGCAGTTGCTCCCAAATAGCAACTCCTCCAGCTAGTGTGCTGCTGATCCCTTCGTTAGCGACCTCGACCCCTACACATTGATTTTCTTGGCGCGGTCGAGTTCGGCAGCTCCTTCTCTACTGTTCTGTTGATTCCTTTGTGCTGGGATCCAACCCTTCATTGATATTTCTGATACGAGTAAACGCGACACCATCCTCTTTTACGACGACCGCGAGTTTATGAGGCGGCCACTTTTCTTTGTGGGGGCAGTTGACCGTTTGAGGCTGATCCTGGAAGCTGGCCTTTCGGCACTTTCTGGACGTTATTTTCTGACGCTTAGGGGATCTTCCCCATGGCTCATGCCGAGGAAAGCTCTCTCGTTGTAGACAGTGGCCAAGACGATGTCCTTGTTGCTGACTGTGGCGAGGTTGACCTCCTTGCTGCGGTCCGTAGCAAGGATCATACTGGTCACACTGGAAGGGGTGATATCCAAACTCCTCTCACCGTTTGCAACACAAGCTGCCGATAGCAAGGGGTTCCATTTCGGAGAAGACACCGGGTTCGAGCCCTCGTTATCCGTAGCAGCTGCTGCCGATGACGAGGAGCGATAACCCAGCATGCGTTGGCCCAGCATGCGTTGGCAGCATAAGCTGCTGTTAGCAGTAGCTGCTGCTGACAACAAGGGGTTCACTCCGAGGTCAGATATGGGATCTAACCGCTCTTATGTTTACGTACAACCGTACGAGTGTATGAGCATATGTTAAAAACGTTCTGACCACCACCGTGGTCGCCTATTGTCAATATGATCGCTCACATAATGTGTACCTACCCCACACGTCTTGCACCATCATTTCACCTTTTCGGTTGGCTATTTCTTCATTATTCGGCTGAGTTGAGATGTGAAACTTCACACATATGTAATAAAGTAAAAAAATTGAATAGGCGCACAGGTTTCCGTTTTTCGTCTCAAATTGTCTTGACAAATTTTACAGGCTGGCGGATTTTACTCAGCAGAGGATGCGGACTCTTTACCATCTGCCGATTCGACGGCCAAGAGAGAAGGGGCGTTCTGTGTGTGGGAAAGGTCAGAGGTAGAGCGAGGTTCTTAACGACTTCCCGTGGTTATATGTTTGAAGGCTAGGATGTGTCATCATTCAGATTGAAAAACTCATTAAAGACCGAAAAATTGCGGATAAAGATTCAGTTGATATCTTCTGTGAGTACTTCGATATCAAGGAGGAAGGGAATGTGAGTCATTTCAAGGTAGGTGACTTGAAGCAAAGTACGGTGATTGATAAATTCGGAACGTTGTGTCCAGATTTTTTCTACTATGGGAAATGCTCAGAACTAGAGTATGCCGATTCGAGAAAAGTGTAATCATAAGATGGCTGCAATAACTAATTCCAAATTCGATTTTTTCAGTGCGTACGTTTTCTCTAGAATAAAATATTACTTGAGTTTGAAAAATATCAAATGTTCAAATTTCAGAAAAAAAACGGATTTTCAGGGGTCTGATAACGAGATCCTGACTTTCAAGGGCGTAGAAATCGTGTTTCTTCGAAAATTCCCTTTTTTTACAGATTCAATTGTCTCATTTCTGGAAAAGTCGCGACTTTCTGAATTTTTCTCGAAACGCGAAATCCCAAGATCGGTAGAATAGTTTTTTGTTCAAGTTTCAAAACAAATTTCGAATGCAGCCGAAAATTTGTAGAATTAAAATCTTCCAGAAATTCAAAAATACGAAGTATCAGGTCCGCAAAAACCACATTTGCTCTCAAAAACGACGATTTTCCCAGTTAAAGTCGTAATGCCAGTTTCAGAACTTAGAAAAAAAACCTCGGGTTTTTGCAAATCTTGATAAAATTTAAGATTGCAATAGCGTAAAATTAATGATGGTCTCTAAGCTTACGAATTCCCGAGTCAAGACGAATCTGGAATGTTCAGGAACTTTGACATCAGTTTTCTAAAAATTCAAAATCCCAATTCGTGAAAAATAGCATTTTCTCTCAAAAATTGCAAGTGTCTTGGTCTCAGGTCATCATCGAATGTTCACAAAACGCAGCTTTTGCACATCATGATATCTTCACAAAACTCGCTATTCTTTAGAGCTCCCCGAAAAACTTGTCGGTTCCTTCGGTGTTTCTACCTTAATATCTCTGAAAAATGTGAGTTATTTGCAAATCACCTCAATGTTGATCTCCGAATCTACCTTCGTGATCGATCGCTAAAAACTAGTGACTCACAGTGAAATGTAAATGGAATCACAACTCTAACCAAAATAACACATTGCATCAATATTCAATCACATATGATAAAACGATTTGAATCGACTCGATTCACTGAGTTTATCAATTGTGGCCCAAAAAAGGCAGTTGGGTTAGCTAAGAACGCCAGCACGAGTTTACCGGCCGTCGATGCCAGGATCATTGATGTCACCCTAGGTTCGCTCAAAGAGTAGTTATACCAGATGGACGGAAAAGACGCGAAAACGCGTCCTTACTCGCCTTTTGACCAGAACCTAACCAGGGCCAAGCGGGGCTGCGAAATTCCGCAACGGGGAGGTGGGGGGTGAGTTGCAAAAATTTGGCCCCAAAGTAAAGGTTAGGAGGGGGGATAGCGAAAGTTTCGGACCACGAATTAAAACTTGGTGAAGATATCTCAGAAATTCTCGTTATTTTTGGTCACTAAAGGGTAGGATCGTAGCATTTCTCAGGTTTTAGACGCTTTAACGAATTTTTGGCGCTCGACAGTTGTAGTAATCAAATATAAACTGTCCAGAAATGGTGCTTCGTGGGGGAGGGGGGGGGAGATTGCAAAATTTTTTAATTTTGGAAAGAAATTTTTGGTGGTAGGGGGGTCGCTCCGATTTCGAAAAAGTACACAACGCCCCACTTGACCATTATCCTAAGAGCGGTGTTGTACGTCACATCTCATGCTGAGCCTTGATTCCTAGTTTTCACATCAGAGATAGTGATTTAAATGTGATTAATTAAGGACCCTCATGGAGAACTGCAACATAAGAATGTACTACGTATGAAGAAATCCCACGAGATGATCGCCGACCAGTTTGGCATAACTAGCGATGTGCTTCTATCAGGCATCAAAGAGGCTAAGGTTCGTTGGTTCACCAAGCATTTATTCGTAGGTTTCGGCATTTGTTCGTGTGAAGTAATAGGATTAGGAGGCATTATCAATTAAATTCAGAGTTGGAAATCATGAGATCGAAGTGATATTTTGAAAGCTATGAATTTGCATTGACTTGCTACCGGTAATGCCTTTTCAGCTCAATGTTTCCCCTGAACGAAACTATTTTCTGCATGCTTTCAAAGCATTGTTCTGTATGCTACCTTCTTTCCAGTCCATCCTTTCCAATATTCGTTCTGAGCGACCTCGTCCTCACTTGGACTCAAAAATGGTTTGCGCCTGGCAAGGATTGGCTATCACTGGACTGGCAAAGGTACGGTGGGCTCGTGAAAAATATGCGATAGTCGTAGTTGTGTCCCGCCAGGTCGCCGTCGTTACAGACTTGCCGTTCATGCTACGAGTTCGTCAAACGAACATTAGATGCCGAGATTCGGGTAAAGGTGTTCCGGTGTTTCTCTTCAAACTTCAGGAAAAATACAGCTTTGCTGTCGATTATTCCGTTACCTGCAGTATGCTTAGTGCAAATAAGCAACCGTCTTTTTCCGTTGCCGTAGACTGTATATTCTCCCGATCTCAAACGATGGGCATCGCGGCACACAATTATGAGTGTGTGGGTGATTTGTGCTAGTTAAGCGATTTCTGAATGGTTTTGAGCAAGGAATTGGGAAGAGTGAACTGGGTCACAGGGCAGAACTGGCCATTAGGGATTCCACGTCGTCTTGGTGATCCTTTTCATGTTTTATTGAAGAGTGTGTCTACAAGGTTTAGGCGGCTGTAGCACTGTCTGATCAAAACTATACTGAAAGAGCTGTGCAAACTGTAGAATTTGTGAAGAAGCACTTGATGGACGAAGATGGACGACTGTTGCGTTCTGCTTACAGAGGAGACGACGGCGATGTGGATAACTCGTGAGCTGGCTTATCCATTGACATTCAAGGCATTGATTTGGTTTTTGTATTTTCAGTGCCATTCGCATACACGGATTTTCCACTGACTACGCGATGTTTATTCAAGGCCTCTTGGATCTTTATCTAGTGACAGCGGACCTTCAACTTTTGAAGCTTGCTGATCGACTGCAAAATGATATGGTAAGGTATGATGAGAAGTTACGTTTCCGTTGCCAAAACATTGTGGACATTCTAGGACACTATGTTTTGGGATATCGAAAAAGAGTCTGGCTATTTCATATCCGATGAGCATGGCGATGTGAAAGTGCGAGTCATGGAAGGTTTGTAAATTCCATCGTGGATAGCGTTGAATTTGGTTCCGCAGTGCATGACGTTTTTCTACCTCAGATCAAGATGGAGCAGAACCGTGCGCCAACTCTGTGGCTGTTGGAAATCTAATTCGCTTGTTCGAGTATCTTGACACAGCTGAATACAAACGAAAGGCAGAAAGTGTTATTAAAGCATCTTCCTCAAGACTGACAAAGTGAGTGGCATCTTTCCCTCAAAGGCGTTTGGCGACTGATTGGCAAATGTGTCTCCAGGTCTCTATGAAAGTCGCGGCTGAATGGTTTTTGAGTGGTACAGGCGAAACTAAATAGAAAACACAAGCATTATCCAAATGTAGAAAATGCATGGAAAGCTGCAATAGAATGCGTATACGATAAAATTTCATAACTTTTCAGGTACCCTTACATTTTGACGAAAATGATATCGGGTTATTACAGGATGCTGAAGGGCTCTACCAAGGTGAGTGTCGTACTTTTGATACCTTGCGAGAAAAAAAAGAAAGATGAAAATGGATATGGAAATTATTTGGAATAGAAAACTTGGAAAATAAGGATGGCTTCGTAGAGTCGAGATGGAAAGAAACAATTTTAAGTTATCAGATTTACCTTAATGCTTCTCAATTTATCGGAAACGACCAAAAAAGGCTTGTTGCTCGAATACGCAGAATGGCAGGCACCTAGGAGCAGTTCGGCTAATTAAATGCCACGTGCAATGCGCTCCAGCGATAACGTGAACGCGGTGGCTTTTTGTCGCGCGCATCACATGTACCAGCGGTGCTGCTCCTAGCCGGCTCCCGCCCTGTGTATTCGATCGACAAGCCACCAAAGAGTAAAAGGAGCTGAAACTCTCGATTCAGAAGAAGTAAAGCGAGTGTAGGGGGCTTTATTATCATCTGAAAACGCCCTCCAAGGAGTTTGGAGACAACATTTGATCTACTGAAGATCCGTCGGAAAAAAGCGAGTGTTGGAAAAACGAGTGAAAAAAATACTTCTAATGAGGTAAACAACATGAAGAAAAACTGAGTACTCGGCTATCCTTTACCCAACTTTATACTATCGAAACATCGAAGTCAAAATGTGTGCGATTTTTTCGTTGCTCCATTTCGGATTTTGTTCAGATTGTTTTTGTTGGTGAAGTGTCAGACGAGGTTGTGAAAGCGTTTCGCAGTGAAATCGATTCGCACTATATTTGGAATAAGCTGGTTCTATTCCTGGATCCAAGTGTTGGTGAGTGTGTGAACTGTTTGCGTGTTTGTATTGGCACACATATGCAGTGGGGGATATATGCTTACCACTGTAGCTGTGAGAATTCTCCACATCTCAAAGTATAGCCCTATTGCTCGAGTGTAACTTCAGACAACTCATTCCTAACCGATCGCTGTCCCTCCTATGCCGAGATGCTGAAGAAAGGAGGACCTGCTGCGTTCCTTTGTGTAAATTTCACATGCGGTCCGCCTGTGACTACATTGGAAGAACTACAGATTGCGATAAAACATTTGACTGAATAATCGCTGATAGTTATTGTTCATGTAACAAATTGTTAGATAAACAGAATACCCTCCAGCAATTTATCTTGACGGGCGAGCCACCTGTCGACGTAGGATGGCCAACATGGCTCAACTGGCTCTGCCCGTTCAATCGCCCACCGATCGAATATAGGGGAGGACATTTTGATTGCCGGTTGGCATGCTGTATATATTGTGCACATACTTAGGTTGTTAGATTATGGGTACTTATTTAAACCACTTGCTAGGAAGTGATTCTCCACCCGTTTTCTCGGCATTAGTCTATCACGTCAGGCGCTATTCATACTCATCAACGCCAGTGCGTAGCGTTTGAGTATGTATGGTCTGACGCCACGCCCGCGAGGCGCGCGGCACACACTGCCATGGCAGCGGAGGCTGTAACGAATTTTTCGTAATTATTATTTTTTATCCGCCATTAACTTCATTTAGTTTCATAATAATAAGTTCTAGTGCCCTCCTCTGCTCCCTTGGTTGGTGAAGGAGGGTACAGAATTTGCTTGTAAAAAAACAATCATATTCCAACGCTACGCCCGCGCGTGACACGCTGGCGTTGAGGAGTATTAATATCGTCTCAGCATTGGCATTCGCCTGCCGCGCGGTTACATGCCCACGGCGAAAAACTGAGCGGAGAACCTCCTTCCGGCATGAGGTTTAATGAGAGCCAGATTTTGTTCAGTGTGATAGAGTTTCTACCTCGAAGGTGCCATTTAAACACATAGGCTAGTCCATATTTTCCTCTCCCAATACCGTACTTTTATGAATGGTTCGTTTTACCCCTTAGAGTGCCGAATCGTAACGCTTAAGCATGTTATTTCGGGAAGTCAAATACTGATCAAGTTATGCTTGGCGAATTTGTAAATACGCGAACAATATGAAATACATTTATTGAAATATCCTGTACAGAACATAAAATATATTCTCTTTGGTACGATCCGTCTTCAGACTTTTGAGGTTTCCTGCAAAAGTAGTAGTTGGTGTGATTATTTCACTTAAACGCATCGTTCGTGCTACGAATCAGCTTCAATTTTTCTCGTCCAGTCAAACAACCGCGTCTGGTTGGGTCATCGACAGAGTTTGGAGCCTTACTCAAAAGAATGAAAGCATGCTACTTGAAATATAAAACATGCAAAAGGACAACCATGAAATCGTAGAAGTTTTGTGATCTTGCGTACTGTAGAACCGTAGAGCGTAACATGATCAAAGAAATCGCAGCTAGCTCTGGGCAAACGTGCCAGCATCGCCCGGTGCTGCAGAGAGTCGCATGTACCTATTCATGTCGAATTCGCGCAGCAATCTGCAACAGCACCCCAGTGATAGAGTAATGCTTCCAGTCTGGAGGATGGATTTGGTGCAAATGCATTGAAATAGCTGACAGAGGCCTTCACCATGAGCCGCCACGTATGTAGAATTGAGGCACTAGGGTATGAGAATTCATTTCAAGGAGGTCACGGGAAATGTTTTTCGAGAATGGACACTCGTAATGTTCGAAATAGGAGAAGGCGGTGAAAGCTATGGTCACCGCCTGGACTGCTGAATAACGAATTAAAGGCAGTGTTGACGATAGGTTTCACTTCCAATATCTCTACGATTTACGGAAGGTCTGGTGCCCTATATAATAAGGCATGCTTAAAAAGAAGGCGTAAGCGGCGTATTTGTACTAAACTAGGCCCTCCCTTGCTTATGTTGATTTATGAGCGTGGAGGAATTGACCGCTATGAAGGATGATACCTATGAATGCAATCAAGCGATTAGCTTACCTATCAGTGCTTCCTTGACTTGATCATGTCCTGTTAGCTGAGTGTTCATTTGTTCACATTGAGGGGGCAGAAAGGGGGCATGAGGCGTTACGGTGACTTCAAATCGCGTGTTTGCAGCCGTTATGTTGCCTTTCCTGGCTCGTTTTCTACCGTTCTTCTTCTTCTTCTTCTTCTTCTGCAGCCTCAAAGTGGTTTTTGTCATAGGTTGAGGAACTGGGCGGCCTTCACAGGATTCGTCCAAAGGTCCATTGTTGTTAAGGAGGTAGGTCTCTTCGGGCACATGAACAAGTGCGCCGTGTCGTGTCCGGGAGCACCACAGTCCGGGCATGCGTCTGGTCGGCTGCTGTCGATCTTGTTGACGTAAGACATGAGCAGAATAGAGTGACCACAGCGCAGCGATGCAAGAGCACATCTGGCTCGTCTGCCGAGTTGAGACTCGGACTCGCAAACCCGAGGCGGCACCGTTCCCAAGATAGGGTTCACAGCCGCCTTTGCTAGATATCCTCGAACAAATTGCGTGTGCTCCTCACGCAGAAGACGAAGCCTTTCCATGTTGGAGTCGGCCCATCTCTGTACATCAACTTTACGAGGAGCATCGGCGAACGGCGTCCTAATCGACCTCTCTCTTATGGGCTTCATGATTCTCTTTGACGGATGATTCGGCTGCCTCAGAACATTAATATACATCTGCTGTGCCTGGAGTTCACAATGCTCCTTGACCGGCAATATGCAGGCCTCCGCGTGAAGATGCTCCACCGGGGAGCTCCTTGCACAACCGGTAGCAATTCTAAGCGCAGCATTCTGTACACGCTGCAGCTTATTCCAGGAGCTGTCAGACACCAGGTGCTGCCACACTGGTGCCGCATATTCCAGAGCCGGTTGAAGTATTGCTCTGTAGGTTCTCAATATAGTCTCTCGGCTGCTTCCCCATGATGTTCCTCCGAGAGCTCTCAAGATATTAAGTCTAGCCTTGACGACTGTTTGTTTCTGTTCCGCGTTTTTGTGGAACTTCAGTAAGGATCAAGAATAAGGCCAAGCAGCTTGGGAATTTTGCTGCTGGCAACAGGTCACCATCCCATTTGACATCTGGATGGGCACTGTGTTCCTTGGTGTTCGTTGTGAACACTGAAACAGAGGATTTTGCGGCAGAGACTGTGAGCATCATTTTATCGAGGAAGAGCTTCAACTCGACGAGATAGGCGCTGATCTTGTTAGCGGCTATCTGCAGGTCACGATCCTGGCACATGATGGTGATGTCGTCGGCATACATAACAATCCTTACATCATTGGGAGGCTCGGGAATGTCCTCAAGATACAGGCTGAATAGGGCAGGGGACAACACTCCGCCTTGCGGAACACCGGCTGCTATTGGAATGCTATCGGATACATGATTCTGGAACAGAACCTTAGCACGGCGGCCTTTAGTGAACGCTGCAATCCATCGCTTCTGCCATGATGGTAGCGACGACTTGAGCAGTTTCTCGGACAGCAGTCCCAAGTTAACAGAGTCAAACGCTTTGCTCAGGTCGAGGGCGACGGCCACCGTTCTCAGGGGCTTTCTCATGTTGAACCCATCGACCGCAAAGCTCACGATCTCTAATAGAGCTGTAGTAGTGGAGTGAAGTTTCCTGAACCCATGCTGATGCTGCTGTCGCTCATTTTGATCAGCCAGGTCCGTCACGATCAACTTTTCAGCTAACTTAGCGACGGGCGATAACAGGCTTATTGGTCGAAAGCCCTTTGCCGTGCTTTGGGACTTGCCTGGCTTTGGCAACGGTATCACATTGGCTGTCTTCCAGAAGCTTGGGGTAGAGTGCAGGTCCGGAAAGAAGTGTTAATGATATCTGCAAGCATCGGTAGAAGTTCCGTGGGAAGCTTCTTCCAGGATGGCTGGGGAGATACCGTCAGGTCCGATAGCCTTCGAATTCCGCATTTCTTTGATAGCCTTCTCTACTTGCGTGAGAGTAAAGGCCTCAGAAGCGTTCATGAGCGGCAACCGGCTCAGTTCTCTAACCGTGACTCTGTTCTGCACGCCTCGCTTGGCACGTGTGATGAAGAAGTTCTTGCCGAGCGCATAAGCAGCCGCTTTCCCTGATTTGAAGACGTTCTCCTCGAACTCAATAGCGGAGCTCATCGAGGGAGCGGACTTGCCGGAAATTTTCCTCAACACTTTCCACGTCGTAGTTCCGTCAGCCTTGAAATTCAGCTTTTCAAAAGAACTTCTCCCAGCATTCCTTCTTGTTCTTATCCAGATCCTGCTTGATCTCGTTATCCAGCACAGCTATGTCCGGGTCTAGATGGTCTGCGGCTCTCTTCTCATCTCTGGTTCTTATCTTCTGCAGTATTTCCCTGCTGACATTTGGAAAAAGGTCTTGACACGACCCTCAGGAATTGCAGCTTTCATGGCCTTGCGGATGGCACTTGTTAGATGGCGCTCTTTCTGATGAACATCACCATTCCATGGGTAGTCGACCGCATGGCGAAGTGCAACATCTCTGAACAGGGTCCAGTCTGCTAGGCCTAAATTAAGATAAGTACGATGACGAAAACCAGAGTAAGGGGCAAGAGAGTCAGAGAGATCAATATAGACAAAGACGGGAATGTGATCACTGGAGAGAGTTGTGGATGTGGACCACGTGCAAGCATTAGAGAGATTGGATGACACAAGAGAGATGTCTGGGCTAGAAGGTCGGCCGTTGGCAGGGAGACGAGTGGGCTGGTCATCATTGAGGATAACCAGGTCACACTCCTCAGCCCATTCTTCGACATCTTCCCCTCTGGCGTCAGAATCAAGAGCGGAACAGAACGTGTGAGCATTGAAGTCACCCGCAAAGACAGCTGAAGGGGAGAGTGAGCAGTCGTACAACTGCTTAAGGAGGAATAGGATTATAAGAGGGGACAAGATGATATAGGAGGAATATATATGTTAAATAGAGATAAAGGGGTTTTGAGGGGGAGGTGGACAGGAATGTACTCAGAGTACCGTCCTTAGGAGTATTAGGGATAATATGAGAAGGTAAGGCAGATTGAACGAAAGTAGACACTCCGCCCCCAAGAGCTGTCCTTGGCATGTGATAGGCGGTGTAGCCCGGAATGTTAGGTTGGGGATAAGTGGTAGATGGAGAGAGCTTGGTTTCTTGAACCATGATAACATCCGGGTGATGAGAACGTGCGAATAGAGAGAGTTCAGATAACTTGTTGCGAAGGCCGTTGAGATTAATGTGAACAATGGAGAGGGGGCGGTTGGTAATTGAGGAATCAGAGTTGTTGGGGGCAGAGCATAGAACACAACGAAAGGATGAGTCATGATGCCTCACAGAACTGAGGCCCGAACAGGAGAAGTGCACCCACCTTTGGCATCCGAAGCACTGGACACTTGTTTTATGCCAGGTAACATCCTCGCCGCAGGTGGCACATGGATACTTCCGTGCTGGACCTGGATTCCTCTCGACGCCGGCCCTTTGTAATAAAATCCTCAGGAGAGCTGCGGCCGACCAGCACCTCTCCCATGACAAAAACCCTCTTCTCGGAGGGGTTGACGTCGGTTTGCACGGAGGCGATCTTCTTTCCTCCACACTGCCACGGCACGAACGTACGACATCTCGGCAGCACCGTTCTTCCGATACTGGGAGCCTAGTATCCTTCTCGCCTATCATTTCACTGTGGAAAGTCACCGATCGTGAACGCTGCCTCAAAATGAGGATAGATCAGTTCTTCTGTGATACTTTACGATTATGAAGTTTCATGATTGCCATAGAAGGGAAATGGAGAAAAGTAGGACTTGTGCTCCTTCCAGAGGGCGACTTGCTGGGTGGAAGATGTGAATCTTGATTCAAAAGGTGATCATACCTACTCATGCTGAGGACCTTTCACTCTACGAAGAGCTCCATGTAGCTGCGTTTGTTTGGGATTTGGGACAGACGATATAGCCGGATGGGTACATGAAGCGATCAGTGTGGAACACAACAAGGAACAATGACAGCAGTCACCAACAAGGAGGTTCTATCCAATGGAGGTGAGACTGAGGTGGAAAGAAAGGGAAAATTGTTCCACGAGGAGAAGGAGGGGGGGGCGAGCAGGTTCAGATGTATGAAAGTGAATCCCGTGCATGGGACGGACAAGGTGGGAGCAGAGAGTAAGATCAAAAATGAGATACATTTGTTAGAAAGAGGTCATTAACTGAAAGAGAGTGGGATGCTATTCTGTATTGAAACTGCTAAGACCAGTTCTAGGAATAAGTCTTTACAGTGTTTTTCTAACGTAGCAGGGGAGGACGCGAAGCGTGAATCACCTGGTGCGGTTGCCAGTCGTCTACAGATTCACTGAATGTGCTTGATCGAACACAGTCGAGTTCGAAAGCGTCCACAGGCTGGTCATAAACGGTAATACCGTGATCCTCTCGTAGTCGCATCATATCCAAGGTAGTGAAACCCGGTGAAGAAGCGTCTCTGAAACATAGCCGCGATCGAAAATCTGTTCCTGACAGCAAACTCAGTTTGTAAAGCCGATCTTGCATTATTGCGTCGATCGAGAAATCTTGCATCGATCTGCGTAAAGATATTGTAAAGCCGATCTTCTTGCAAATATATTTCAAAAATCCTTTAGTAAGCCAAATGAAAACGAAAATCCTCCGTCAGAAACCTTCAGAAATGATACTGGGCCATTCCTGGTCTTGGGTGATACGTTGTGGTTCACGAAAGAAGACATAATTAAGCTTTGAGAACGATGGACAAGATCTTTATCGACTTCATTGGACTCTCTACCTCTTAAGTTTATCAAAAAGATCGTGCACACTATAGGTTTTCCGCTTGAGTACATTTTTAATATGAGCTACATGCAAGCTGAAGTGCCTGATCGCTGGAAGCACGCTCTGATTACCCCAATTCCGAAAAAAGCATAACTGATTGGTCCAAAAAGTTACTGCCCAGTCAACATCACTTCAATCCTTGCGAGAACTTTTGGGAAAATCATGAAAAAAACACATTGTGAAGTATTTAGAGAGCCACCAAATTATTTCGGCAAATCAATACGGGTTCATGAAGGGTAGGTCCGTGGAAACCGCCGTACTCACGTCAATGAATGAATGACTGGACAAGAGCCATGGAGTCTAAGAAAGCGGTCGATGTGGTATTCTTCGATTTCACGAAGGCTTTCGATAAGGTGCCAATTGCGAAATTTGTGGAGAAACTTAAAGCCATTGGCATACATCCTATGATAGTTTCTTGGATTTGAAGTTTCCTAAGAGGCAGGACCTACCAGGTTCGAGTGGGCAACTCGTATTCGCCTGTGTACAATGCATACAGTGGCGTGCCACAGGGTGGCGTATTGTCCCCTATTCTATTTCTCGTATACACATTCGAGATTCCTGCGAGGGTGGCCCGATTTAATGTTACGTGTAACCCCCTTTTCATACTTCGAAAAGGGCGAAAAAAATCGCAGAAATCCGCTAAAAAAATCGCTGAAATCCGCGATTTTTGTCGCTGATATTACGGATTTCCCTAGAAACAGGCTAATCGTGCGAGGACGATCTGACATCACGGGCAGGGACGCAGAAGGATCTTTGTAGTATTGAAGGGGATGGATTTTGTCAACTCTCTGTGAGAGGTTTGCCTCAGCAATTGCGCCTTCTCCTGTTTGGGAAGGTGAATGCTCCGTACAATGCGATAAGATTTCAGAAGTAGGTTTCTGGCCACCGTACGGAGTGGATAGTGTTGCAAGGAGTGTGCAGGACTTCGGGGGAGTTGTGCAGGACGTCATAGAAGGTGCGCAGGACTTCTGTGGGAGTGTTCAGGACTTTATGGGGAGTGTGCAGGACGTCATAGAAAGTGTGCAGGGCTTTAGTGGGAGTGTGCAGGACGTGGTAGAAAGTGTGCTGGACTACAGTGGGAGTGTGCAGGACTTTAGGCGGAGTGTGCAGGACTTGATAGAAAGTGTGCAGGACACCAGTGGGAGCGTGCAGGACGTGATAGAAAGCGTGCAGGACACCAGTGGGAGTGTGCAGGACGTGATAGAAAGTGTGCAGGAAGTGATAGAAAGTGTTCAGGACATCAGTGGGAGTGTGCAGTACGTGATAGAAAGTGTGCAGGACTTCAGCGGGAATGTGCAGGACTTTATGGGGAGTGTGCGGGACGTCATAGAAAGTGTGCAGGACTTCAGTGGGAGTGTGCAGGACGTGATAGAAAGTGTTCAGGACACCAGTGGGAGTGTGCAGTACGTGATAGAAACTATGCAGGACTTCAGTGGGAGTGTGCAGGACTTTAGGGGGAGTATGCAGGACGTCATAAAAAGTGTGCAGGACTTTAGTGGGAGTGTGCAGGACGTCAAAGAAAGTGCGCAGGACACCAGTGGGAGTGTGCAGGACTTTAGGGGGAGTGTGCAGGACGTCATAAAAAGTGTGCAGGAATTTAGTGGGAGTGTGCAGGACGTCAAAGAAAGTGCGCAGGACACCAGTGAGAGTGTGCAGGACTTTAGGGGGAGTGTGCAGGACGTCATAGAAAATGTGCAGGACTTCAGTGGTAGTGTGCAGATGGACATCAACAGGAACCTGAATAACAAGCTGCACGCCTTTCTGTCCAGTAAATACAGCGGACTTGTGCACACTCTCCGAGCTGTCCTGTACGAGTATTGGGATGACAACATCATTTTTCCTAGATTCTCGAACCGGGCATTACATTTGTCCATCTACAGTCTGTACGCATCGCACTGATGCTGGCACGGATCGCACTGATGTGTTATAATATACGTGCACCGAGTTTGCGCCAACGCGCAATAAGAATCGCGAAGTACGAGTGCGATCCGTGCCCAGTGTAGATGGACAAATGCAATGCCCTGTCCGAGAATCCAGAAATATGATGTTGTTATCCCAATACTCGTACAAGACAGCTCGGAGAGTGTGCAGAAGTTTGATGCCGCTGCGCAGCACCAGACAGCACGCAGCAGAAAGGCGTGCAGGTTGTTGCCAGGTTTCTGTTTCTGCCCATCTGCGCACTCCCACTGAAGTCCTGTGCGCTTTCTATAACGTCCTGCACACTCCCACTGGTTTCCTTCACATTTTCTATCAAGTCCTGCACACTCCCACTGGTTTCCTGCACACTTTCTATGACGTCCTGCACACTCCCTCTGATGTCCTGCGCACTTTCTATGACGTCCTGCACACTCCCACTGATGTCCTGCAAACTTTCTGCGGTGTCCTGCACACTCCCTCTGATGTCCTGCGCACTTTCCATGACGTCCTGCACACTCCCACTGGTTTCCTGCACACTTTCTATCAAGTCCTGCACACTCCCTCTGATGACCTGTGCACTTTCTATGACGTCCTACACACTCCCACTAGTTTCCTGCACACTTTCTATCAAGTCCTGCACACTCCCACTGATGTTCTGCACACTTTCTGTGGTGTCCTGCACACTCCCTCTGATGTCCTGGGCACTTTCTGTGACGTCCTGCACACTCCCACTGGTGTCCTGCGCATTTTCTATCACGTCCTGCACACTCCCGCTGATGTCCTGCAAACTTCCTGTGGTGTCCTGCACACTCCCTCTGATGTCCTGCGCACTTTCTATGACGTTCTGCACACTCCCACTGGTTTCCTGCACACTTTCTATCAAGTCGTGCACACTCCCTCTGATGTCCTGTGCACTTTCTATGACGTCCTACACACTCCCACTAGTTTCCTGCACACTTTCTATCAAGTCCTGCACACTCCCACTGATGTTCTGCACACTTTCTGTGGTGTCCTGCACACTCCCTCTGATGTCCTGGGCACTTTCTATGACGTCCTGCACACTCCCACTGGTGTCCTGCGCATTTTCTATTACGTCCTGCACACTCCCGCTGATGTCCTGCAAACTTTCTGTGGTGTCCTGCACACTCCCTCTGATGTCCTGCGCACTTTCTATGACGTCCTGCACACTCCCACTGGTTTCCTGCACACTCCCTCTGATGACCTGTGCACTTTCTATGACGTCCTACACACTCCCACTAGTTTCCTGCACACTTTCTATCAAATCCTGCACACTCCCACTGATGTTCTGCACACTTTCTGTGGTGTCCTGCACACTCCCTCTGATGTCCTGGGCACTTTCTATGACGTCCTGCACACTCCCACTGGTGTCCTGCGCATTTTCTATCACGTCCTGCACACTCCCACTGATGTCCTGCACACTATCTGTGGTGTCCTGCACACTCCCACTGAAGTCCTGCGCCCTTTCTACACAATACTCTACGCGAGCTTAACAAAAATATGCTGCTAACTTCTCTAGGATGACGCTATTGCGACAAGAATCATCTCAACCATTCTTCTCACAAATCTTCAAGCTGCGAAAAAAGTCGCTGAGAAAATTCCGAGGAATTCGAAAAAACAACTGTAAGCCACACTCATTGCTGCAATCCGCGCCAAAAATCGCAGCTTGAATTCGCGTTTTTTTTTTCGCCAGCGATAAAATTCGCGATACTCTGGTATGCTTAACCATTGCACATCTGCGATTTTTTTCGCAGTTTTCGAAGTATGAAAGGGGGGTAAGATGTATGCCGGTATTATCAAAATTTATAGGACCATTGAATCCCCAGAAGATGTAAACAAGTTGCAAGTAGCGATAGATTTCATCAACAAATGATCAAATGAGTGGGATTTGCCACTAGCTGTTGAAAAAACTTATGTACTTAAGATTGGAAATAGTTTATTGGAGAGCTTTTACTCTGTTGGCGAAACGAATCTAAAAATAGGGAAAGAAGTTAGAGATCTCTATAGGTTTTTTGATGAATGATAAATTAGACTTTGAGTATCATTATGAAATGATCCTCTACTAATAAAGAACCGAAAAAGAAGGAGGAGCGGAGGCTGCACTGGAACTCGTCTGAAACTTTGCGTCGACCCGCAGTTTTCATACAAAAAATGTAGGCGCGGGCGAGTTCCGGCATGTAAAAAATAAAAGTCCTTTAAATTTTATGTACATTGGCATTGGGGCGCGCCAATGAACAGCAGACGATTTTCATATTGTTTCGTCCGTAGTAAACGTTCTACGTCTCGAATTCGACGCCCGAGCTTTAAATTTTTTTTGTTCTTAAAGCCTTGAGTTTCTGTTTCTTACTTGTTCTTTTTTGTTCTCAGTTGCTGAAATTCGTTTTTATTGCCATTCCCGTGATTTCCCACTCCCGTCACCACCACTTCAACGATTTCGCTTTTGATCCATTTCAGATTTTCAGTGAGGATCTAAATCCATGCAAGCGGTGATTGCTCTGTCAATTTTGTGAGAGTCTGGCCCAGCGTGATGACAATCTCACAGCCGATGCAATAAGTATCTTCCGCATAGTCTATCTGAATGCCCTTGTCAGGCACATATTTCCAGGTCAGTCGGTCAGTTTTCATTTGCGGCTATTCCTTTACAATTCTTGTTTTTATGTATGTTTTGTTCTGTTGGGGTGTTACTCATGGCCATTTGTAGAAGCGTAAGAAAATCCGAGAAAGATTGGTGCTTCTGAATTGTGCCCGTCTTTTGGAGGGGAGGAGGAAGGAGATGGGGTGCTATTGCAGTGGGGGGACCACTATTGTATTGCACTTGACCACCCCCATTTTTTTCGTGGCGCAATGACTTTCCTGATTTCGGCAGGAGGGAAATCACGGGTACGTGCTCAACTTTAGTGCGGCACCATAAAATGGGCGTGGCCAAGTGCATCGCGCCATAACGCCCCCCCCCGCTATGTTGGCACCGGAGATGACACCCTCTCCGAGGTTCCAACCGAAAGTCTGGGAAGGTTTCTTGTACGGGTAGGAAACATGCGCAACGTGAGTAGAAATTGAGCAAATATTTCGCAACCATGCCCTGGTTCCGCCCACCCGAGGTTCTAACCTTTTGCCAAAGGTAGGAGGGCTTTAACACCCGGGTACCCGGAGTTTTCCTTCCTTGCCTACAGTGCATTCTGAGTTCTAACCGATTTACCCCTCCTAGAATTTGGCTTCACGGGAATATCAGCCCACACCCGGGGTTTTCCTCCCCTGCCCACAGTGCAGCCGCAGGCTGCACCGTCCATTCTGGGTTTCAACCAATTTGCACTCCCAGATTTTGGCTTCACGGGAATATCAGCCCACACCCGGGGATTTCCTCCCTTGCCTGACGGTGCAGCCGAAGGCTGCACCGTAAATTCTGGGTTTACACCAATTCGCACCTCCTAGAATTTGGCCTCACGGGAATATCAGCCCACACCCGGGTATTTCCTCCCCTGCCCACAATGCAGCCGCAGGCCGCACCCTCCATTCTGGGTTGCAACCAACACCTCCTAGAATTTGGCTTCACGGGAATATCAGCCCACACCCGGGGATTTCCTCCCCTGCCCACAGTGCAGCTGCAGGCTGCACCGTCCATTCTGGGTTTGAACCGTTTTGCATCTCCAAGAATTTGGCTACACGGGAATATCAGCCCACACCCGGGGATTTCCTCCCCCGCATACAGTGCAGCCGCAGGCTGCACCGTCCATTCTGGGATGCAAACAACACCTCCTAGAATTTGGCTTCACGGGAATATCATCACACACCCGGGGAATTCTTCTCTGCCCACAGTGCAGCTGCAGGCTGCACCCTCCATTCTGGGTTTGAACCGTTTTGCATCTCCAAGAATTTGGCTACACAGGAATATCAGTCCTCGCCCGGGATTCCCTCTTTTCCTCACAGTGCAGCTGCAGGCTGCACCGTACATTCTGGGTTTACACCAATTCGCACCTCCTAGAATTTGGCTTCACGGGAATATCAGCCCACACCCGGCGTTTTCCTCCCCTGCCCACAGTGCAGCCGCAGGCTGCACTGCCTATTCTGGGTTTCAACCAATTTGCACCTCCTAGAATTTGGCTTCACGGGAATATCAGCCCACACCCGGGGATTCCCTCCCCTGCCCACTGTGCAGCCGCAGGCTGCACAGTACATTCTTTGTTTACACCAATTGGCACCTCCTAGAATTTGGCTTCACGGGAATATCAGCCCACACCCGGGTATTTCCTCCCCTGCCCACATTGCAGCCGCAGGCTGCACCCTCCATTCTGGGTTGCAACCAATTTGCACTCCCAGATTTTGGCTTCACGGGAATATCAGCCCACACCCGCGGATTTCCTCCCCTGCCCACAGTGCAGCTGCAGGCTGCACCGTCCATTCTGGGTTTGAACCGTTTTGCATCTCCAAGAATTTGGCTACACGGGAATATCAGCCCATACCCGGGGATTTCCTCCCCCGCATACAGTGCAGCCGCAGGCTGCACCGTCCATTCTGGGATGCAAACAACACCTCCTAGAATTTGGCTTCACGGGAATTTCATCATACACCCGGGGATTTCCACCCCCGCTCATTGTGCAGCCGCAGGCTGCACCGTCCATTCTGGGTTGCAACCAACACCTCCTAGAATTTGGCTTCACGGGAATATCAGCCCACACCCGGGGTTTTCCTCCCCTGCCCACAGTGCAGCCGCAGGCTGCACCGTCCATTCTGGGTTTACACCAATTCGCACCTCCTAGAATTTGGCTTCACGGGAATATCAGCCCACACCCGGGTATTTCCTCCCCTGCCCACAGTGCAGCCGCAGGCTGCACCGTCCATTCTGGGTTTGAACCGATTTGCATCTCCAAGAATTTGGCTACACGGGAATATCAGCCCACACCGGGGGATTCCCTCCCCTGCCCACAGTGCAGCCGCAGGCTGCACCGTACATTCTGGGATGCAAACAACACCTCCTAGAATTTGGGTTCACGGGAATATCATCATACACCCGGGGATTTCCACCCCCGCTCATAGTGCAGCCGCAGGCTGCACCGTCCATTCTGGGTTGCAACCAACACCTCCTAGAATTTGGCTTCACGGGAATATCAGCCCACACTCGGGGATTTCTTTCCCTGCCCACAGTGCAGCCGCAGGCCGCACCCTCCATTCTGGGTTGCAACCAACACCTCCTAGAATTTGGCTTCACGGGAATATCAGCCCACACCCGGGGATTTCCTCCCCTGCCCACAGTGCAGCTGCAGGCTGCACCGTCCATTCTGGGTTTGAACCGTTTTGCATCTCCAAGAATTTGGCTACACGGGAATATCAGCCCACACCCGGGGATTTCCTCCCCCGCATACAGTGCAGCCGCAGGCTGCACCGTCCATTCTGGGATGCAAACAACACCTCCTAGAATTTGGCTTCACGGGAATATCATCACACACCCGGGGATTTCTTCCCTGCCCACAGTGCAGCCGCAGGCTGTACCGTCCATTCTGGGTTTGCACCGATTTGCATCTCCAAGAATTTGGCTACACGGGAATATCAGTCCTCGCCCGGGATTCCCTCTTTTCCTCACAGTGCAGCTGCAGGCTGCACCGTCCATTCTGGGTTTGAACCGATTTGCATCTCCAAGAATTTGGCTTCACGGGAATATCAGCCCACACCGGGGGATTTCCTCCCTTGCCTGACAGTGCAGCCGAAGGCTGCACCGTAAATTCTGGGTTTACACCAATTCGCACCTCCTAGAATTTGGCTTCACGGGAATATCAGCCCACACCCGTGGTTTTCCTCCCCAGCCCAGAGTGCAGCCGCAGGCTGCACCGTCCATTCTGGGTTTACACCGATTCGCACCTCCTAGAATTTGGCTTCACGGGAATATCAGCCCACACCCGGGTATTTCCTCCCCTGCCCACAGTGCAGCCGCAGGCTGCACCCTCCATTCTGGGTTTGAACCGTTTTGCATCTCCAAGAATTTGGCTACACGGGAATATCAGTCCTCGCCCAGGATTCCCTCTTTTCCTCACAGTGCAGCTGCAGGCTGCACCGTCCATTCTGGGTTTGAACCGATTTGCATCTCCAAGAATTTGGCTTCACGGGAATATCAGCCCCACACCGGGGATTCCCTCCCCTGCCCACAGTGCAGCCGCAGGCTGCACCGTACATTTTGGGATGCAAACAACACCTCCTAGAATTTGGGTTCACGGGAATATCATCATACACCCGGGGATTTCCACCCCCGCTCATAGTGCAGCCGCAGGCTGCACCGTCCATTCTGGGTTTCAACCAATTTGCACTCCCAGATTTTGGCTTCACGGGAATATCAGCCCACACCCGGGGATTTCCTCCCTTGCCTGACGGTGCAGCCCAAGGCTGCACCGTAAATTCTGGGTTTACACCAATTCGCACCTCCTAGAATTTGGCCTCACGGGAATATCAGCCCACACCCGGGTATTTCCTCCCTGCCCACAATGCAGCCGCAGGCTGCACCCTCCATTCTGGGTTGCAACCAACACCTCCTAGAATTTGGCTTCACGGGAATATCAGCCCACACCCGGGGATTTCCTCCCCTGCCCACAGTGCAGCTGCAGGCTGCACCGTCCATTCTGGGTTTGAACCGTTTTGCATCTCCAAGAATTTGGCTACACGGGAATATCAGCCCACACCCGGGGATTTCCTCCCCCGCATACAGTGCAGCCGCAGGCTGCACCGTCCATTCTGGGATGCAAACAACACCTCCTAGAATTTGGCTTCACGGGAATATCATCACACACCCGGGGATTTCTTCCCCTGCCCACAGTGCAGCCGCAGGCTGTACCGTCCATTCTGGGTTTGCACCGATTTGCATCTCCAAGAATTTGGCTACACGGGAATATCAGTCCTCGCCCGGGATTCCCTCTTTTCCTCACAGTGCAGCCGCAGGCTGCACCGTACATTCTGGGTTTACACCAATTCGCACCTCCTAGAATTTGGCTTCACGGGAATATCAGCCCACACCCGGCGTTTTCCTCCCCTGCCCACAGTGCAGCCGCAGGCTGCACTGCCTATTCTGGGTTTCAACCAATTTGCACCTCCTAGAATTTGGCTTCACGGGAATATCAGCCCACACCCGGGGATTCCCTCCCCTGCCCACAGTGCAGCCGCAGGCTGCACAGTACATTCTTTGTTTACACCAATTGGCACCTCCTAGAATTTGGCTTCACGGGAATATCAGCCCACACCCGGGGTTTTCCTCCCCTGCCCACAGTGCAGCCGCAGGCTGCACCGTCCATTCTGGGTTTCAACCAATTTGCACTCCCAGATTTTGGCTTCACGGGAATATCAGCCCACACCCGGGGATTTCCTCCCCTGCCCACAGTGCAGCTGCAGGCTGCACCGTCCATTCTGGGTTTGAACCGTTTTGCATCTCCAAGAATTTGGCTACACGGGAATATCAGCCCATACCCGGGGATTTCCTCCCCCGCATACAGTGCAGCCGCAGGCTGCACCGTCCATTCTGGGATGCAAACAACACCTCCTAGAATTTGGCTTCACGGGAATTTCATCATACACCCGGGGATTTCCACCCCGCTCATTGTGCAGCCGCAGGCTGCACCGTCCATTCTGGGTCTCAACCAATTTGGCCTCCCAGATTTTGGCTTCACGGGAATATCAGCCCACCCCCGGGTATTTCCTCCCCTGCCCACAGTGCAGCCGCAGGCTGCACCGTCCATTCTGGGTTTACACCAATTCGCACCTCCTAGAATTTGGCTTCACGGGAATATCAGCCCACACCCGGGTATTTCCTCCCCTGCCCACAGTGCAGCCGCAGGCTGCACCGTCCATTCTGGGTTTGAACCGATTTGCATCTCCAAGAATTTGGCTACACGGGAATATCAGCCCACACCGGGGGATTCCCTCCCCTGCCCACAGTGCAGCCGCAGGCTGCACCGTACATTCTGGGATGCAAACAACACCTCCTAGAATTTGGGTTCACGGGAATATCATCATACACCCGGGGATTTCCACCCCCGCTCATAGTGCAGCCGCAGGCTGCACCGTCCATTCTGGGTTGCAACCAACACCTCCTAGAATTTGGCTTCACGGGAATATCAGCCCACACTCGGGGATTTCTTTCCCTGCCCACAGTGCAGCCGCAGGCCGCACCCTCCATTCTGGGTTGCAACCAACACCTCCTAGAATTTGGCTTCACGGGAATATCAGCCCACACCCGGGGATTTCCTCCCCTGCCCACAGTGCAGCTGCAGGCTGCACCGTCCATTCTGGGTTTGAACCGTTTTGCATCTCCAAGAATTTGGCTACACGGGAATATCAGCCCACACCCGGGGATTTCCTCCCCCGCATACAGTGCAGCCGCAGGCTGCACCGTCCATTCTGGGATGCAAACAACACCTCCTAGAATTTGGCTTCACGGGAATATCATCACACACCCGGGGATTTCTTCCCCTGCCCACAGTGCAGCCGCAGGCTGTACCGTCCATTCTGGGTTTGCACCGATTTGCATCTCCAAGAATTTGGCTACACGGGAATATCAGTCCTCGCCCGGGATTCCCTCTTTTCCTCACAGTGCAGCTGCAGGCTGCACCGTCCATTCTGGGTTTGAACCGATTTGCATCTCCAAGAATTTGGCTTCACGGGAATATCAGCCCACACCGGGGGATTTCCTCCCTTGCCTGACGGTGCAGCCGAAGGCTGCACCGTAAATTCTGGGTTTACACCAATTCGCACCTCCTAGAATTTGGCTTCACGGGAATATCAGCCCACACCCGGGGTTTTCCTCCCCTGCCCACAGTGCAGCCGCAGGCTGCACCGTCCATTCTGGGTTTACACCAATTCGCACCTCCTAGAATTTGGCTTCACGGGAATATCAGCCCACACCCGGGTATTTCCTCCCCTGCCCACAGTGCAGCCGCAGGCTGCACCCTCCATTCTGGGTTTGAACCGTTTTGCATCTCCAAGAATTTGGCTACACGGGAATATCAGTCCTCGCCCGGGATTCCCTCTTTTCCTCACAGTGCAGCTGCAGGCTGCACCGTCCATTCTGGGTTTGAACCGATTTGCATCTCCAAGAATTTGGCTTCACGGGAATATCAGCCCACACCGGGGGATTCCCTCGCCTGCCCACAGTGCAGCCGCAGGCTGCACCGTACATTCTGGGATGCAAACAACACCTCCTAGAATTTGGGTTCACGGGAATATCATCACACACCCGGGGATTTCTTCCCCTGCCCACAGTGCAGCCGCAGGCTGTACCGTCCATTCTGGGTTTGCACCGATTTGCACCTCCTAGAATTTGGCTTCACGGGAATATCAGCCCACACTCGGGGATTTCTTTCCCTGCCCACAGTGCAGCCGCAGGCCGCACCCTCCATTCTGGGTTGCAACCAACACCTCCTAGAATTTGGCTTCACGGGAATATCAGCCCACACCCGGGGATTTCCTCCCCTGCCCACAGTGCAGCTGCAGGCTGCACCGTCCATTCTGGGTTTGAACCGTTTTGCATCTCCAAGAATTTGGCTACACGGGAATATCAGCCCACACCCGGGGATTTCCTCCCCCGCATACAGTGCAGCCGCAGGCTGCACCGTCCATTCTGGGATGCAAACAACACCTCCTAGAATTTGGCTTCACGGGAATATCATCACACACCCGGGGATTTCTTCCCCTGCCCACAGTGCAGCCGCAGGCTGTACCGTCCATTCTGGGTTTGCACCGATTTGCATCTCCAAGAATTTGGCTTCACGGGAATATCAGCCCACACCCGGGGTTTTCCTCCCCTGCCCACAGTGCAGCCGCAGGCTGCACTGCCTATTCTGGGTTTCAACCAATTTGCACCTCCTAGAATTTGGCTTCACGGGAATATCAGCCCACACCCGGGGATTCCCTCCCCTGCCCACTGTGCAGCCGCAGGCTGCACAGTACATTCTTTGTTTACACCAATTGGCACCTAGAATTTGGCTTCACGGGAATATCAGCCCACACCCGGCGTTTTCCTCCCCTGCCCACAGTGCAGCCGCAGGCTGCACTGCCTATTCTGGGTTTCAACCAATTTGCACCTCCTAGAATTTGGCTTCACGGGAATATCAGCCCACACCCGGGGATTCCCTCCCTGCCCACTGTGCAGCCGCAGGCTGCACAGTACATTCTGGGTTTGCACCAATTGGCACCTCCTAGAATTTGGCTTCACGGGAATATCAGCCCACACCCGGGGTTTTCCTCCCCTGCCCACAGTGCAGCCGCAGGCTGCACCGTCCATTCTGGGTTTCAACCAATTTGCACTCCCAGATTTTGGCTTCACGGGAATATCAGCCCACACCCGGGTATTTCCTCCCCTGCCCACAGTGCAGCTGCAGGCTGCAGCGTCCATTGTGGGTTTGAACCGTTTGCATCTCCAGAATTTGGCTACACGGGAATATCAGCCCACACCCGGGGATTTCCTCCCCGCATACAGTGCAGCCGCAGGCTGCACCGTCCATTCTGGGATGCAAACAACACCTCCTAGAATTTGGCTTCACGGGAATATCATCACACACCCGGGGATTTCTTCCCCTGCCCACAGTGCAGCCGCAGGCTGTACCGTCCATTCTGGGTTTGCACCGATTTGCATCTCCAAGAATTTGGCTACACGGGAATATCAGTCCTCGCCCGGGATTCCCTCTTTTCCTCACAGTGCAGCTGCAGGCTGCACCGTCCATTCTGGGTTTGAACCGATTTGCATCTCCAAGAATTTGGCTTCACGGGAATATCAGCCCACACCCGGGGTTTTCCTCCCCTGCCCACAGTGCAGCCGCAGGCTGCACCGTCCATTCTGGGTTTACACCAATTCGCACCTCCTAGAATTTGGCTTCACGGGAATATCAGCCCACACCCGGGTATTTCCTCCCCTGCCCACAGTGCAGCCGCAGGCTGCACCCTCCATTCTGGGTTTGAACCGTTTTGCATCTCCAAGAATTTGGCTACACGGGAATATCAGTCCTCGCCCGGGATTCCCTCTTTTCCTCACAGTGCAGCTGCAGGCTGCACCGTCCATTCTGGGTTTGAACCGATTTGCATCTCCAAGAATTTGGCTTCACGGGAATATCAGCCCACACCGGGGGATTCCCTCCCCTGCCCACAGTGCAGCCGCAGGCTGCACCGTACATTCTGGGATGCAAACAACACCTCCTAGAATTTGGGTTCACGGGAATATCATCATACACCCGGGGATTTCCACCCCCGCTCATAGTGCAGCCGCAGGCTGCACCGTCCATTCTGGGTTGCAACCAACACCTCCTAGAATTTGGCTTCACGGGAATATCAGCCCACACTCGGGGATTTCTTTCCCTGCCCACAGTGCAGCCGCAGGCCGCACCCTCCATTCTGGGTTGCAACCAACACCTCCTAGAATTTGGCTTCACGGGAATATCAGCCCACACCCGGGGATTTCCTCCCCTGCCCACAGTGCAGCTGCAGGCTGCACCGTCCATTCTGGGTTTGAACCGTTTTGCATCTCCAAGAATTTGGCTACACGGGAATATCAGCCCACACCCGGGGATTTCCTCCCCCGCATACAGTGCAGCCGCAGGCTGCACCGTCCATTCTGGGATGCAAACAACACCTCCTAGAATTTGGCTTCACGGGAATATCATCACACACCCGGGGATTTCTTCCCCTGCCCACAGTGCAGCCGCAGGCTGTACCGTCCATTCTGGGTTTGCACCGATTTGCATCTCCAAGAATTTGGCTACACGGGAATATCAGCCCACACTCGGCGTTTTCCTCCCCTGCCTACAGTGCAGCC
The DNA here is from genome assembly GCA_029168955.1 of Aplectana chamaeleonis. Classification (NCBI taxonomy): domain Eukaryota; kingdom Metazoa; phylum Nematoda; class Chromadorea; order Rhabditida; family Cosmocercidae; genus Aplectana; species Aplectana chamaeleonis. The sequence goes on from JAPDOI010000231.1 coordinate 949,416, forward strand.
GCAGGCTGCACTGCCTATTCTGGGTTTCAACCAATTTGCACCTCCTAGAATTTGGCTTCACGGGAATATCAGCCCACACCCGGGGATTCCCTCCCCTGCCCACTGTGCAGCCGCAGGCTGCACCGTCCATTCTGGGTTTACACCAATTGGCACCTCCTAAATTTGGCTTCACGGGAATATCAGCCCACACCCGGCGTTTCCTCCCTGCCCACAGTGCAGCCGCAGGCTGCACTGCCTATTCTGGGTTTCAACCAATTTGCACCTCCTAGAATTTGGCTTCACGGGAATATCAGCCCACACCCGGGATTCCCTCCCTGCCCACTGTGCAGCCGCAGGCTGCACCGTACATTCTTTGTTTACACCAATTGGCACCTAGAATTTGGCTTCACGGGAATATCAGCCCACACCCGGGTTTCCTCCCTGCCCACAGTGCAGCCGCAGGCTGCACCGTCCATTCTGGGTTTCAACCAATTTGCACTCCCAGATTTTGGCTTCACGGGAATATCAGCCCACACCCGGGTATTTCCTCCCCTGCCCACAGTGCAACCGCAGGCTGCACCCTCCATTCTGGGTTTGTACCGTTTTGCATCTCCAAGAATTTGGCTACACGGGAATATCAGCCCATACCCGGGGATTTCCTCCCCCGCATACAGTGCAGCCGCAGGCTGCACCGTCCATTCTGGGATGCAAACAACACCTCCTAGAATTTGGCTTCACGGGAATATCAGCCCACACCCGGGGATTTCCTCCCCTGCCCACAGTGCAGCTGCAGGCTGCACCGTCCATTCTGGGTTTGAACCGTTTTGCATCTCCAAGAATTTGGCTACACGGGAATATCAGCCCATACCCGGGGATTTCCTGCCCCGCATACAGTGCAGCCGCAGGCTGCACCGTCCATTCTGGGATGCAAACAACACCTCCTAGAATTTGGCTTCACGGGAATTTCATCATACACCCGGGGATTTCCACCCCCGCTCATAGTGCAGCCGCAGGCTGCACCGTCCATTCTGGGTTGCAACCAACACCTCCTAGAATTTGGCTTCACGGGAATATCAGCCCACACCCGGGGATTTCTTTCCCTGCCCACAGTGCAGCCGCAGGCTGTACCGTCCATTCTGGGTTTGAACCGATTTGCATCTCCAAGAATTTGGCTACACGGGAATATCAGTCCTCGCCCGGGATTCCCTCTTTTCCTCACAGTGCAGCTGCAGGCTGCACCGTCCATTCTGGGTTTGAACCGATTTGCATCTCCAAGAATTTGGCTTCACGGGAATATCAGCCCACACCGGGGGATTTCCTCCCTTGCCTGACGGTGCAGCCGAAGGCTGCACCGTAAATTCTGGGTTTACACCAATTCGCACCTCCTAGAATTTGGCTTCACGGGAATATCAGCCCTCACCCGGGGTTTCCTCCCTGCCCACAGTGCAGCCGCAGGCTGCACCGTCCCATTCTGGGTTTACACCAATTCGCACCTCCTAGAATTTGGCTTCACGGGAATATCAGCCCACACCCGGGTATTTCCTCCCTGCCCACAGTGCAGCCGCAGGCTGCACCGTCCATTCTGGGTTTGAACCGATTTGCATCTCCAAGAATTTGGCTACACGGGAATATCAGTCCTCGCCCGGGATTCCCTCTTTTCCTCACAGTGCAGCCGCAGGCTGCACCGTCCATTCTGGGTTGCAACCAACACCTAGAATTTGGCTTGACGGGAATATCAGCCCACACCGGGGGATTCCCTCCCCTGCCCACAGTGCAGCCGCAGGCTGCACCGTACATTCTGGGTTTACACCAATTCGCACCTCCTAGAATTTGGCTTCACGGGAATATCAGCCCACACCCGGGGATTTCCCTCCTGCCCACAGTGCAGCCGCAGGCTGCACCGTACATTCTGGGTTTACACCCAATTGCACCTCCTAGAATTTGGCTTCACGGGAATATCAGCCCACACCCTGGGATTTCCTCCCCTGCCCACAGTGCAGCCGCAGGCTGCACCGTCCATTCTGGGTTTCAACCAATTTGCACCTCCTAGAATTTGGCTTCACGGGAATATCAGCCTGCACCCGGGTATTTCATCCTGCCCACAGTGCAGCCGCAGGCTGCACCCTCCATTCTGGGTTGCAACCAACACCTCCTAGAATTTGGCTTCACGGGAATATCAGCCCACACCCGGGATTTCCTCCCCTGCCCACAGTGCAGCTGCAGGCTGCACCGTCCATTCTGGGTTTGAACCGTTTTGCATCTCCTAGAATTTGGCTACACGGGAATATCAGCCCATACCCGGGATTTCCTCCCCTGCATACAGTGCAGCCGCAGGCTGCACCGTCCATTCTGGGATGCAAACAACACCTCCTAGAATTTGGCTTCACGGGAATTTCATCATACACCCGGGGATTTCACCCCGCTCATAGTGCAGCCGCAGGCTGCACCGTCCATTCTGGGTTGCAACCAACACCTCCTAGAATTTGGCTTCACGGGAATATCAGCCCACACCCGGGGATTTCTTCCCTGCCCACAGTGCAGCCGCAGGCTGTACCGTCCATTCTGGGTTTGAACCGATTTGCATCTCCAAGAATTTGGCTACACGGGAATATCAGTCCTCGCCCGGGATTCCTCTTTTCCTCACAGTGCAGCTGCAGGCTGCACCGTCCATTCTGGGTTTGAACCGATTTGCATCTCCAAGAATTTGGCTTCACGGGAATATCAGCCCACACCGGGGGATTTCCTCCCTTGCCTGACGGTGCAGCCGAAGGCTGCACCGTAAATTCTGGGTTCACACCAATTCGCACCTCCTAGAATTTGGCTTCACGGGAATATCAGCCCACACCCGGGGTTTTCCTCCTGCCCACAGTGCAGCCGCAGGCTGCACCGTCCATTCTGGGTTTACACCAATTCGCACCTCCTAGAATTTGGCTTCACGGGAATATCAGCCCACACCCGGGTATTTCCTCCCCTGCCCACAGTGCAGCCGCAGGCTGCACCCTCCATTCTGGGTTTGAACCGTTTTGCATCTCCAAGAATTTGGCTACACGGGAATATCAGTCCTCGCCCGGGATTCCCTCTTTTCCTCACAGTGCAGCTGCAGGCTGCACCGTCCATTCTGGGTTTGAACCGATTTGCATCTCCAAGAATTTGGCTTCACGGGAATATCAGCCCACACCGGGGGATTCCCTCCCCTGCCCACAGTGCAGCCGCAGGCTGCACCGTACATTCTGGGATGCAAACAACACCTCCTAGAATTTGGGTTCACGGGAATATCATCATACACCCGGGGATTTCCACCCCCGCTCATAGTGCAGCCGCAGGCTGCACCGTCCATTCTGGGTTGCAACCGACACCTCCTAGAATTTGGCTTCACGGGAATATCAGCCCACACCCGGGGATTTCTTTCCCTGCCCACAGTGCAGCCGCAGGCTGTACCGTCCATTCTGGGTTTGAATCGATTTGCATCTCCAAGAATTTGGCTACACGGGAATATCAGTCCTCGCCCGGGATTCCCTCTTTTCCTCACAGTGCAGCTGCAGGCTGCACCGTCCATTCTGGGTTTGAACCGATTTGCATCTCCAAGAATTTGGCTTCACGGGAATATCAGCCCACACCGGGGGATTTCCTCCCTTGCCTGACGGTGCAGCCGAAGGCTGCACCGTAAATTCTGGGTTTACACCAATTCGCACCTCCTAGAATTTGGCTTCACGGGAATATCAGTCCTCGCCCGGGATTCCCTCTTTTCCTCACAGTGCAGCTGCAGGCTGCACCGTCCATTCTGGGTTTGAACCGATTTGCATCTCCAAGAATTTGGCTTCACGGGAATATCAGCCCACACCGGGGGATTTCCTCCCTTGCCTGACGGTGCAGCCGAAGGCTGCACCGTAAATTCTGGGTTTACACCAATTCGCACCTCCTAGAATTTGGCTTCACGGGAATATCAGCCCACACCCGGGTATTTCCTCCCCTGCCCACAGTGCAGCCGCAGGCTGCACCCTCCATTCTGGGTTGCAACCAACACCTCCTAGAATTTGGCTTCACGGGAATATCAGCCCACACCCGGGGATTTCCTCCCCCGCTCATAGTGCAGCCGCAGGCTGTACCGTCCATTCTGGGTTTGAACCGATTTGCATCTCCAAGAATTTGGCTACACGGGAATATCAGTCCTCGCCCGGGATTCCCTCTTTTCCTCACAGTGCAGCTGCAGGCTGCACCGTCCATTCTGGGTTTGAACCGATTTGCATCTCCAAGAATTTGGCTTCACGGGAATATCAGCCCACACCGGGGGATTCCCTCCCCTGCCCACAGTGCAGCCGCAGGCTGCACCGTACATTCTGGGTTTACACCAATTCGCACCTCCTAGAATTTGGCTTCACGGGAATATCAGCCCACACCCGGCGTTTTCCTCCCCTGCCCACAGTGCAGCCGCAGGCTGCACTGCCTATTCTGGGTTTCAACCAATTTGCACCTCCTAGAATTTGGCTTCACGGGAATATCAGCCCACACCCGGGGATTTCTTTCCCTGCCCACAGTGCAGCCGCAGGCTGCACAGTACATTCTTTGTTTACAGCAATTCGCACCTCCTAGAATTTGGCTTCACGGGAATATCAGCCCACACCCGGGGTTTTCCTCCCCTGCCCACAGTGCAGCCGCAGGCTGTACCGTTCATTCTGGGTTTGAACCGATTTGCATCTCCAAGAATTTGGCTACACGGGAATATCAGTCCTCGCCCGGGATTCCCTCTTTTCCTCACAGTGCAGCTGCAGGCTGCACCGTCCATTCCGGGTTTGAACCGATTTGCATCTCCAAGAATTTGGCTTCACGGGAATATCAGCCCACACCGGGGGATTTCCTCCCTTGCCCACAGTGCAGCCGCAGGCTGTACCGTCCATTCTGGGTTTGAACCGATTTGCATCTCCAAGAATTTGGCTTCACGGGAATATCAGCCCACACCCGGGTATTTCCTCCCCTGCCCATAGTGCAGCTGCAGGCTGCACCGTCCATTCTGGGTTTGAACCGTTTTGCATCTCCAAGAATTTGGCTACACGGGAATATCAGCCCACACCCGGGTATTTCCTCCCCTGCCCACAGTGCAGCTGCAGGCTGCACCGTCCATTCTGGGTTTGAACCGTTTTGCATCTCCAAGAATTTGGCTACACGGGAATATCAGCCCACACCCGGGGATTTCCTCCCCCGCATACAGTGCAGCCGCAGGCTGCACCGTCCATTCTGGGTTTCAACCAATTTGCACTCCCAGATTTTGGCTTCACGGGAATATCAGCCCACACCCGGGTATTTCCTCCCCTGCCCGCAGTGCAGCCGCAGGCTGCACCGTCCATTCTGGGTTTCAACCAATTTGCACTCCCAGATTTTGGCTTCACGGGAATATCAGCCCACACCCGGGTATTTCCTCCCCTGCCCACAGTGCAGCTGCAGGCTGCACCGTCCATTCTGGGTTTGAACCGTTTTGCATCTCCAAGAATTTGGCTACACGGGAATATCAGCCCACACCCGGGGATTTCCTCCCCCGCATACAGTGCAGCCGCAGGCTGCACCGTCCATTCTGGGTTGCAACCAACACCTCCTAGAATTTGGCTTCACGGGAATATCAGCCCACACCCGGGGATTTCTTCCCCTGCCCACAGTGCAGCCGCAGGCTGTACCGTCCATTCTGGGTTTGAACCGATTTGCATCTCCAAGAATTTGGCTACACGGGAATATCAGTCCTCGCCCGGGATTCCCTCTTTTCCTCACAGTGCAGCTGCAGGCTGCACCGTCCATTCTGGGTTTGAACCGATTTGCATTTCCAAGAATTTGGCTTCACGGGAATATCAGCCCACACCGGGGGATTCCCTCCCCTGCCCACAGTGCAGCCGCAGGCTGCACCGTACGATCTGGGTTTACACCAATTCGCACCTCCTAGAATTTGGCTTCACGGGAATATAAGCCCACACCCGGGGTTTTCCTCCCCTGCCCACAGTGCAGCCGCAGGCTGCACCGTCCATCCTAGGTTGCAACCGATTCGCACCTCCTAGAATTCGGCTTCACGGGAATATCAGCCCACACCGGGGGTTTTCCTCCCCTGCCCACAGTGCAGCCGCAGGCTGCACCGTCCATTCTGGGTTTAGACCAATTTGCACCTCCTAGAATTCTGCTTCATGGGAATATCAGCCCACACCCGGGGTTCTTCTCTCTTGCCGGACGTCCATTTTGGGTTTCGAGTGACTTGAACCACACTTAATGTTAGCCAACAGTAAGATGAGCCTACACCCAGGGTTTTCTTCCTTTGCGGAGCGGTGCAGCCGAAGCAATGTTGCGACTTTGCGCGACGGGTGTTGTAGAATTTTTGGAAAAGTTATGCAAAAAATGAAATGGAGGTCGTAAACAGTTCGGAGGAAAAACTGCCCTGGACCACCACTATTCTGAATGTTTCCCAATTTTGTCATTCTCAAAAAGCTGAACGAATTTTTCATTCCGTGCGGGGATCATTAAACTTTGGAAAATTAAAAAAAATTCTGGTGAACGAGAGGGTCGTAGCTCCGCTGAAAATTGACGCAACCACTCCGGATTTCAGCCAATAATAAGATCACCCACTGCGCGGTGTTATCTAGACTTCTCTTTTCAAGAGCTTGCTTAGGATTGTGTCGTTAGGAATTCCATTCGGCATCGTCATGGGGCTAGCGGCATAGAAATAATTTGTTTCGGTCGATGGGCTATTTACAGCCACGGTAATACACAAAGACAGCTCAAATTGAGTCTGCACCATGTCTTCTTTTACTGTAGATTATTTTGGATCATTCAGGTGCATTAGCTCATTTCTCACTCGAACATGGAATGCATTATGCGGAAGAAAGTAAGGTGAACCCAGGGAGAACTACCCAGAGGAAACAGGATTTCACGTAATTATGGAGCCGTTGAACTATTTGATGTCAAGGTAAGCCTTCTTTCGAAAATATTGTGTTTGGTACGCAGCCTGGAAAGGCTCCTTTTTTCGAAAAATGGTCATAACAGTCTGGCGTGGCCAAGCGCGCAGCTCCTGATACTGATTGACCGCGTTTCTTCTTGTTTACTTTCACATTTTTTGGTCATAAGTCATAGTTAAGGGAACGGATCAAAAACTAGTAACGATATGCCTTGCCGCATCCCTTCTGAAGTTATTCGAAGGTAAGGTGGGAACAAGAAGGAGGAGAGAGAAGCAGGTGTCTGTGGGGGAAGGGGTTACGGGCAGTTCGCTCAGAATGCGACTTTCCCGAGTTTTGGTGTTACATAGGAAAATTATTTGTTGATGTACCCCCTATAAAACGTCGAAATTCACATCATACGAGGCGCGAGCGTAGCGCGCGACGCCTCAGCCTCCGTCTGCCCTCCGCTCTCTCACTATCTCTAACCTTCGCTCCGCACCAGCACGCGCGGGAACCATGTGAATTTAGCCGTTTTGTAGCCTGTAGGTTTCTTGTGATAATCCTAACCTGCGCGATTGCAACGCGAAGAGGAGGGAGGGACACAGAAACGGAGTGTTGTGGTAGAAGCTGAAGCGCGCAACATCAACAACCGCAGGACGGTTTAGGTGCGTTTGAGTTCACACCATGGATAAGGTGTCCGGAGAGATTCTTGTGACCAGATTCTTGTGATCGGAGGGTACGGTTCCAGAACAGGTGTGGGAATGGGAGTATTTGGTGGTGTTATCGTTTCTAGCGAAAATCCGGTCCGCTTTTGCGGACAACCGCTGCGGCAACTATGAATACGTCGTGCTGAAAAAAAAGGTTATTAGTGCAGGGGCCCATCACGATTACCATTGTGTTGCGTGATACAACACCCGTTGTCCGCAAATGCGGACCGGAATTTCGCTTTGATAACCACAGTATGTTACTTCGACAATCTCAATCTATTCTTCTTCATGATTGACAAAGCTGCTTCTATTGGAAATATTGAAGCTTCAAGGGAATACATAAATTTTTAATATGCATTTCTCATTCCAGGTGGATCAGAGACTACTAATGTGACTTCAGCGGAGATGATAGTTCACGTGTAATTCAGTGATATCATTTTTGTTTCCTCATTGTATTATTGTGCATTTGGATAAATAATCAGAATTTGATTCAAAGACATAAACAATGGAACTGACTTCCAGGATTCCTCCTTCGTGCTGAAGGTGTTGAGTTAGTTCAATCTGTTTCAGTTTACATATCCTTTGTAAAGTCGTAAGTCTCACGACTCACGGCGCGAGCGATGCTGCTCCGTCCGTCATGCTCTCTCTCGCTGTCTCTAATAGAGCTGAGGTTAGAGACATCGGGAGAGCGCATGACGGACGGAGGCTAACATCGCGCACGCGGCTCGCGCCATGATTCGTGAGAATAACGCGTAGAAACCATGAAATTTCGCGGCTCTACAGCCTGTACATTCTTTGCGTCCCACGATTACGCGACGTTGGTGGGTTCAGTTAGCGCGGATCGCTTTGGTTCCTCTTGGTTCACCTTTATTTGGCGAAATCTCGGGACAGGGCTCTCTACACACCGAGGGAGGAGTTGCCGCGCCTTTCGCGACTCTAATTCCACTCAGGACCACTTCGCTTGCATTGAGTAGCGTGACGTTTCGAACTGCAAAAAACGGGACAACTCACTCGGTGTGTAGTGACCCCTGTCCCCGAAATCTCGGTGGACATATGTTCAGAGATACGTGCACACAGTCTGAGCTGATGCAAACTACGCTAACAAGAAACAAGCGACCAGTGCGGTTCGTGCCGACTCTACCCGGAATAGGGTCAAGCGAATTGAAGCGAATTCTACACATGGTTGAAGGAGTTAGGCCGGCCAAGCCGGCTTGTCGTTTAAGCGAAGCTAAACGAGTGCTAAACATGGTAAATGGAGGGAAGCCGGCCTATAGTTGATTGAAGCCATGCGAATCTACGCATGGTCAATGGAGAGAAGCCGGCCTGTGGTGAAGCGAAGTCAAGCGAATTCTATACATGGTTGAAGGAGGAAAGCCGGCCTACCGTTTGGCCAAGCCAACACCTAGGGTCCGATGTCGGGGAAACTGTTTTCAGCAGAGATGCTTTTATTGAAGATATATCGTGTTCACTGGCAAAACCATTCTTCAGTAACAGAATCGTGCCATTTTCTGTTTCATCTGAATAGGCTATCTGGAACAGGAACCACAGAACCGGCGGTGCCGGTCCGCCAGCTGCGCTGGCCGGCGTGAGCAGCTGGTTTATACACATGTAGATAAATGTGCACGTTTTTCTACACTACACTATGCTCAGTTCATTGTCTTAACCTTCTTTCAAACGCACTCACAGTTGGTCCACGGGCCACTAGTAGTAAAAAAGGCTATGATTCGTACGTACAATCTCTTCCGAATACTCCGAACAAAAAACAACGTACTCATCAAAGCCTATAAGACCTACATACATTCGGCCTGTTGTTGAAGACGGAACAACAATTTTCAATCCGTACAAACAGAAACACATTTGACTACTGGAAAGAGTCCAGAACAGTTTCACGCGGAAACTGCTGATGAGATGCTTCTATTTAGGTTACACTACGATCCCAGATGGTGCCAGTAGATCCCAGCAACTCGGACTTCCTACCCCTGAAAGCCGAAGAACGGGATTTGATTCGATAATGATGTTCAAAATCCTAACAGGCAGAGTAGATCTCGATCCCTGTGATTTTTTTCCATACTGAACAATCGAGAACGAAATTCGGAGGCTCAAGGATAGCTGAGCCTGTGGCAAAAAGTCAGATCAGATCTGAATTTTTCTCAAATAGAACGATCAAAGTTTTCCGTCCACTAGTAAGGGAAAACGTCCTCACCATGTCTACGAATGGATTTAAAAGCCTTCTTCACCTTCGACTCAATGTTGATCTCTTACGAAACTTTTTTTCAGAATATTGTGTCTTGAGTAATTTGTTCTATCTCAGTCTTTCAATTCATGTTGAATGTAATATTAACGTGGCTTCACCACCCTCTTAAATAAATTAATAAATAGTATTGGTGGAGGTCTAATATTTGCTTGCAGTACTAATAAGCAAGGACATGGAGATATCAAAACTGAAAAAATTGAGGACTTCGCCTCTTATGCAGTCAATGAATCTAAAGATCGATAAAGATCAGATTGACAGAAAAACCCAATAACATCGCCTTGTACATTTGTAAGTAATTTCTCTTTGCCCCTTCAGAACGACGAATAACGTGATCCCGAAATTTTTTATGAATCGGGCGCACATTACGATTGAAAAGAAATTTGGAAACTCATCTCTCAGCCCAGTACTTTACACCTCTATTTGAAAAATCATCCTTATATTATCGTAAGTCACGTAATGAGGTGATTGAAGACAGCAATCACGATTATTTTCGTTCTCAAGTTTCACTCATAAAATAGTGCGTTGGCCGACAGGGCACTAAAATCACGGGGAAACGACGTAAGATACACCTAAGCGCATCACTTAAAGGCAGCATACACGCTCGTAAACGTGATTGAGATAACTACGGAAATAGAATGGTATGGCCCAGATTACATCGCCTACGCATTTTGAAAAGTCAAAAACGACCCACAATGCCTCTACATGAGTTAGAAGTTGGCCCCGCCCCGTATTTTCACGCCCCCTGTATTTGCCCTTTTCCTGCAACGCAAAGTTGCTGGGTCATATTCACCGTCGGTACTGTTGGTAGATTGTCTAACAAGTGAACCACACACGTCACTGACGGCGAAGATGGCCCAGAAACCCTGGGTTGGAGGAAAAGGGCAAATACAGGGGGCGTGAAAATACAGGGCGGGGCCAACTTCTAACTCATGTAGCGGCATTGTGGGTCGTTTTTGACGCTTCAAAATGCGTAAGCATTATGTTGTAAGCCATACGGTTCGATTCACGTAGTTATCTCAACCACATTTACGAGCGTGTATGCTGCCTTTAAAGGCAGTGTTCACGATGAATACCGCACTCGAGTTCGACCCAAAAATGGTATTGTTTGGTCGTGAGGTAACTAATAGTGAAGAGACAGGAAAGAAAAACGTCCTGAATAAGTCAAAATAGCGCTTTCTAAAATTCAGGGCGTGGACGAGAATCATGGGCCCTGCTGATTTCGATAAGCGCGCGCTAATCGCGAAGTCGGCGCGAATCGATAGTGCTAACTGCGGTAGAGTTGCTTGGCAATTTGCCATCGAAACGTGTGCGGCGCCACAGACTCGTCCGATTGGGGGCGGACCGCGATAGGTAGGCGCACCGGGAGAGCTTTCAAAGCCGTTTGTACTTATTTCTGGCCAGTTTTCGTTGCTTTCTTCGACCCTATCCTCTACAGCACCTGCCAACTTAGTGTTTCACACCGAGACCTCGAGAACGAGATTTATCGTGAACACTGCCTTTAAACAGACCCTCAGGGAGTAAAGGGGCGGGTGAGAGGACAACTGTACGTGAACTTCTGGCGCATTTTTCCCAATTCCTTCGTCATTTGAGCTCTACCTGGGGAACAAGTGATCCTTTCAGCAAATAACCCCGAAAAAAAAGTTTATCGTGGACATTGCCTTCAAACGTATCGTCCTCGCTAATTTTCGCACTCCGCTTTTTAGCATAAATCTGACCTCCTCAGTGTTATATACGGGCCAAGTTTTGCGTTTAAAATTCGATGAGAAACGCAGAAATAGCCTTCCAAAAAATGACATGTTGACGTTTCCTTCCGGCAGTAGGAACAAACATTCTGATAATTGGAGCTCACGACGATAGTCAACGCGAGGCCGGGATCATACTTCCATCGCGGCGGTGCGTGAAAAAAAGCAATATCGATCAATCGCGGCTATGTTGTTTTTTGGAGGGAACCGATTGTTTTTACTGGCACGAAGGCAGCTCGTGGAGTTAGATGGGATGAGATATTTATCCGAGAATGGTCGACACCTCTGTTTTTAACCACATTGTCAAAATTTTCAATAAATATGCATATCGTCGCGATTTTATCACAACGCCGTCCAATGGAGAGGGGCGCCGATGTCATCGCGGCGATATGCATATTTGCTCCATATTTCCGAGGTGTGGTTGAAAAAGTATATGTCGACCGATATCAGACGAATATTTTATACCATTTCACTCAATAGTATGCTGTTTTGCTCGTCAAAGCAATGGGATCTCCCAGAAGCGCAGTATCGTCGCGTGTGATCTGCTCTTTCTCAATCATCGCCGCGACGGTAGTATGATCCCGGCCTTAGGACAGGTGCACATTTCTCTCAACACAACTGGCAGCCATTCCTATCTCCCGCCTACTGGACCCAGCACGTGCGGTTATTTCTTCATTATCCAACCTAGTTGAAATTAGAGACTTCGCACACATATGCTGCACAGGGAGGAGGTTAAGTTTAAGCGGAAAGACGAAAGGCAGCTGTGGCTGAAACATTTTTTTTGTTCTCGAACTGAGAAAAATCTATGAAAAATTCGCCTACCGTACCCGGTCGTATTAGTTCTGCTTCGAGTGTGGTCGATGAGAGCGCGTACAAATATTTGATTTTTTGCGAAGTCACCTCCTCCCTGCAAGAGTGAATAATCAGTCTGGATTTCCCTAACTTACCTCTGTGCTGTACATGTGTACATTCTTATCAAATATGTTTGAGCATTGAGGTAATTTTGATCACATTTCTTCTTATTTTCTTGTTCACACCTTAGCCTGCAACTGCTTTGTTTAAAGGCATCGTTCGCGATGAAATTCGTTTCTGAGTTTGTAGTGTATAACGGAACCTCTAGTACCCTACACAACAGCCACGTTGAAAGAATCGCGAGAAAGTTACTGAAAACTGCTCTTCCGGAATCCGTCCTCTTGGTTTTCAGACCCCATTCAACCAATCGACGCATGAGAAAGGAACAGTCGATCGCTACAAATCGCGGTTCTGACCCATGATCTCCCGATCAAATCCCGATCATCTTTCTTTCAGCTGATTTTCAAGGGAGAAAAGTTTAACCGATTTGTGCAGAAAAGACACTCATGACATAATCATATTTCTAAAAACGTTTATTACACAAGTTCGAAAAATGAGGCTCCAAAAGGTTTCAAACGACTGCAAAAGCTCGTCGGCTAGCTTTCGGTGCGTAGCACCTTCTTCAGACCTGAAAGAAAACATGTCAATATTGCGCTTCGCGATGTTGAATCTATTTGGCTAACCAGAGTCTGCTTTGTGGTACGGATCGAAGATGGGCGAAACCACGCGCTGGTTACAGACACAATAAAGTGTAAACTATTTAAGCACGTAATTTGCTTGGGTGTTTGTACTTTATTGTGTCTGTAACCGGCGCGTGGTTTCGCCCATCTTTGATCTGTACCACAAAGCAGACTCTGGTTAGCCAAATAGATTCAACATCGCGAAGCGCAATATTGACATGTTTTCTTTCAGGTCTGAAGAAGGTGCTACGCACCGAAAGCTAGCCGACGAGCTTTTGCAGTCGTTTGAAACCTTTTGGAGCCTCATTTTTTGAACTTGTGTAATAAACGTTTCTAGAACTATCATGAGACTTCGGGACAGAACAATCCTCACATAATCCTCACAATATGATATAATTCATCAACTTCCACTCATTTGTGCCATATCACTTGTTGATCAATTACTTTCTTATCTCATTTGGTGAAGGGACGTTACAGATGATCGACCCAAAGGCCAACCTTCGAACCCAGAAAGACGTTTTTGACCGGAAAAAACTCCATTTTGAGTAAAATTTAAGACTGCAGACTTCGCGAATGGTCTTATCAAGGCCCACTTGAAAGATATAACACAAAAGCAAAAATTTGGTTTTCATCGCGCATGATGCCTTCAAGAACCTAGTTTCAGTAACAGGCAAGCTTTGGATTCCAAGAATAAGACATTCGACAACATAATTTGGAAATTCTGAGCTTGTTCTATTGATACTTCTGGTAGCTAGTTCCTTATGAGCCTGAAGCACAATGAGAGTGAACTCAATGAGAGTGAACCAGTGTATCTACATATGTATGGTAGTTGCTGGTGCATACATAGTTGCTGTTTCTAATTGTATGGCGCCTCATTGGAGAAAAGTATCGTCGCTGGTCGCTGAAGAACGTTCTCGGGACACAATTGGTCATCTGTCTCCAACAATGTGGTGGAAAGTATGGAGCGAATCATGGTCTTTTCGCGACCTTATGGGTTTTGTAGCCTAGACTAGTCTATTTTAGACGTCTGATTGGCTCGCCCGAAGAACAACAGGCACCTACAACGCGAAAAGCTAGTCGACGGCATGTCGCTTGGTTTCTTTTCACGAAGTGGTGCTTTGCGATCCCGCAGATTCGCAAAGGGGTGCTATTTGCCAAGATGTCGCGATATGCTTCTTTTCGAGGTAGACGTTATACTCTATTCAGGTGCGATTAGATTACAACGTCTACCTAGAAAACAAACATATCGCGGCGTTTCGGCAAACCAACGCTCTTCGGCGAATGTCCATGTGATAAGCGTGCGTGCTGAGCGACCTTCGCGTCGGGAGATTCTGGTCGAGTTTTCATCCGACAGAAAACAGCTGTACGCAGTTGTATTCATTGCTATATTTGTCTAGTATTTTCTCCTTTGCGTATCAAGGAGGTTGATTGTAAAAAAGATGGGCCACGGTCCAAAATGAATGTGAGGTTTTGCTACATTTGGACACCTCCGACTCTCAGCAAATCAGTTCTTAATCAGTTTTTATAAACAAATTTTTCTGCAGGGAACATATAATTCGCTATCGGATTCAAGAAAATAAAAAAAAGATAAAACTAGAAACTCTTGAAGGCAACGCCCAGTATGAAAATTGTGCCTCATTATCCGAAAATTTTCAGCTGGTCCATCGCCAAGTTTCCACCTTATTCAGTATGAGGTTAGGGTTGGCCCAAATGGTGGAAAGAGTCAAGGGAAAAAATCGACAATTTGACGGTTTGGAGACCCCTTCTAACAGAGTCTCCATGTTGAATGTTCTATTGTGAGTTAGTAATACACCTTTTATTTTTAGTTCACACCTAAGAGTGTGCGAGATAGAAATGACACCTTTGACAGAATTCGCAACATATACCCTGACAAGATCCTTAGCATCTTGAAGTTGTAACCGTTCGAACATCCGAACTATCTTTGTGTTGTCCATACGCTTCATACTGTTTCGATTCACAAGAATCGGCTTCAAGTAGTTACGATTCACGTACTGGAACCTAAAAAGATTTTTCAGATTAGCGATAGAAGTTGGTAGATTCTTTTCAATAGTTTCAAATCAGCCCACGTGTCTCTTATCCAGTGATGTCCTCTAAATCCAGCGATATCTTCCATTCCAGACATCGTGTAGTCAATCAGCTGTAATACATAAGCTAATATATGGAACCGGAACTTTAGACTGATACGTTAGCACAAGATGAGTAGATCTCGAAACGCGAAATAACAGTCGGGATGAAACCTCAATTAAGCCTCACACGAATTCCGTATACATAGATCTTCTTTGGCGTACTGCGGTATCAACGGCGAAACAGCAGTACCTCAAAGAACATCTAGGCCAAACTCGTGTAACGATGTCTGCAATAAGGATTCTCAAATGTCTCTCCAAAAGGTGAAAAACGATAGAAAATCTCGTTTTCAGCATCAGTTGGGTATACTGAAAAGGCGTACCTCTTGATAAATATACTCAGTCATGTTCTTTTTATGAACGTTCTTTCGTTCCACTTGTAAGAACTCAGCGATGGGCTTTAGAGTGATTCCCTGGAAAAACCGAGAACTAAAGCATATTATAATGAATTACAAAACACAATTTCAAGGGAATTGTTAGCCCACCTGTAGGAAAACAGTGAAGTAAATGACAACGATACAACTTGTGATAAACATATTCTTGGCGGGTATTTGCGGTAGGGCGACCACAAGACCATAGGCAATCGCACCACGCAGACCTCCATAAGCCATGATGAACTGGTCAACCTGGAGATCGAGGATTAACCCGAATATTTCCCCTTATTGCTCATTATGCTGAGTATTTGAGGAGGTGTAGGCTCGATAGGAGCACTACATTGACCAATGCGAACAGTTTTTGGCCTCATATCGGCTTTGCTTCGAACAGAGGTTGACGACTGGAGGTGGCCAAAAGTCTCGGGCTTGTAGCTCGGAACCAGCAGTCGCTTCCTCGAATGCACCGGAAAGTTTTTTTTCCGCTGTGCACCTGTCATTTTTGTGTGAGCATAGTAGTATCCCTGGTCAAGCTTATCCGCGTCAACCTCTTGAACTTTCGAGACCAGTGGCCTCAAGCCAGTTTGAAGAGAGTGGCCGATGGTGAACTTCCAAGACTTTCTTCTTCTTCTTTGCAGCCACTGAGAGGGGTTTCGTCACAAGTTGAGAAACTGGGCGACCAGCACTGGATTCGTCCACAAGTCTATTGTAGTGAGCGTTGTTGGCTTCTTCGGACAGTCAAATAGGTGTTTAGTGTCGTGGCCTTGGTTTCCACAGTCCGGGCACACGTCAGGCTGACTATTGTCGATCCTGTGCAGGTAAGACATAAGCAATGGAGAATGTCCGCAGCGCAACGAAGCGAGGAGGATACACCTGGCGCCTACCGAGCTCGGACTCGGTATCACATACCCTGGGCGGCACATCACCGAGAATAGGGTTGACGGCCGCTTTGGCGAGATGATCCTTCACAAACCGGGTGTGCTCCGCGCGTAAGAGACGAAGCCGTTCTTGATTCGAGTCGGTCCATCTCTGTACATTCACTTTGTTCGGAGCATCGGCAAACGGCACTCTGATCGATCTCTCTCACGGGATTTAATAGTCTTCTCGACGGATGATTAGGTTGCTTAAGGACATTAATAAACATCTGCTGAGCCTGGAGCTGACAATGCTCTTTCACTGGCAAGATACGGGCCTCGGCGTGAAGGTGCTCAATCGGTGAGCTTTTGCACATCCAGTGGCTATTCGTAGTGCAGCATTCTGAATTCGCTGCATCTTAGTCCAGGAACTGTCCGACACGATGTGCTGCCAGACAGGTGCAGCATGCTCCAATGCAGGCTGCAGAATAGCTCGATATGTCGTCAAGATTGTCTCTCTGCTGCCACCCCAGGACGTTCCTCCTAGAGCTCTCAACACATTAAGCTTTGCCTTGATAATTGCCTGCTTCTGTTCAGCATTTTTTGAAACTTCAGCGATGGGTCCAAAACGAGGCCCAGCAGTTTAGGAAATTGCGCTGTAGGCAAGAGGTCACCATCCCACCTGACAACACAGGTTGGGCGCTGTGTTCCTTTGGGTCAGATGTGAATACCGAAACAGAAGACTTCGCCGCGGAAACTGTGAGCATCATACTATCGAGAAAGTTTTTAAGCTCGACGAGATAGTCGCTGATCTTGTTTGCGGCTACCTGTATGTCACGATTACGGCACATGATGGTGATATCGTCGGCATACGCAACAAATTTTATGTCTTCAGGAGGCTCGGGTAGGTCTTCAATATATAGGCTGAGGAGGGCAGGTGACAAACCTCCACCCTCCGGCCCACCGGCTGCTACAGGTATACTATCGGAGACGTGATTCTGGAATAGCACTTTGGCCCGACGACCTTTCGTAAACGCTGCTATCCAACGCTTCTGCCACGGTTGCAGCGAGGACTTCAATAGTTTCTCGGACAAAGTCCTAGGTTAACAGAATCAAATGCTTTGGTTAGATCGAGGGCAACGGCCACTGTTCTAAGAGGCTTTCTGAAATTGAACCCATCGACCGCATAGCTGACAATCTCCAGAAGGGCAGTGGTGGTGGAGTGAAGCTTTCTAAACCCATGTTGATGTTGCTGTGCCTCATTCTGCTCTGCCAGGTCCCTTACGATTAGCTTTTCGGCTACTTTCGCGATCGGTGATAACAGGCTAATAGGGCGATAGCCCTTCACCGTGCTTTGCGATTTGCCTGGCTTAGGCAGGGGTATCACATTGGCGGTCTTCCATGCTTGTGGTATAGTGCAGGTTCGGAAAGAAGTGTTTATGATACAGTTCGGTCGGTTGGCGAGTGCACATTGCCGCCGGTGGGCGCCGGCGCCCGCCGGCCGCCGGCGGTGGCCGGCGGTTCCGAGCGTCTTTTTTGCAAATACCGTTTCCGGCGAAAAGTTGGTACTCTTATCAAAATAAGAATTCACTGTTTATTTTCATGATCATTAACACTAATTGATAATAATTGATAAGAGAAGATAAGTTTCAAAAACAAAACTTCAAGTGTCTTTTTTCCAGATTCTTCATTTTCATCAGACTTTGGCCAGCAAAAAATCTTTTCTTATGTGATTGTTTCTGATTTTTCATCACTAGATGAATGTAGATTCAAGGTACTGCTACGTGCCTTCATTAGAGGACACTTAACGAACAAGTCAGTGAGATATTATACATCGAATAGCGGTTCCTACGGGATTTGACTTTTCAGCAAAGACTTATGCTATCATATTCCAAGAAAGGAACGACGTTCGAGTGTTACTTGTGCTAATATCAGTTTCAGGTTTTCACAACAATTTTTCAGAGTGGGAAGTTCTATCGTCTTGAAAAAAATTACGAATTCGAAAAGTTGCGTGGTGTTGTGCCATTTTCATCCTCCTAGAAAGTAAGAAATCGATTTTCAACGTAAGCAAACTTTACATAAATAGAGTCCATTCGGATATTTGCTCATTTTCGAGTCTTTAACCGAGAGCATGATTACGCCCAAGTCGCTGGCACTGTTTGTCACCAAAGGCAACACTGGCCGCAGACACTTTTGCGCCCCGATGTTGAGACGATTTACCAAATTACTAGAACTTGTATGTATCCAGCTAAAATGATTTCTCCTCCTAGCATCAATTTAAAGTGGTAGGCAGCATCGGGTTTCCAAAATTTTAAAGATGATTTTTAAGAAGTTTTAGACCCGACGAGGCCCCATTTTCTGTCCCATGTTATGTTAGAAATTCGAAAAGCAAAAAGCTGTAACAGAAATAGAAATTTCTTGGGCCGTTCACTCATTTCTGAGTTTTTAGATGAGGTTATCATAGAACCAGGGTGGAGCTCTACCCGACGAAAGGCAACCCTGCCGTCGACATTTTGCATCTCCTGTGTTGGTGCAATTTTCTCGATAACTAGAACCCACTCATTCTAACAGTGAGCAACAATATTTTCCGGAACACCCAACCTCAGAGTACAAAAAAGACATTTGGAAGTTATATCGCAATTTTCAAAAATTTAAAAATTTAGAGTTTTTCGGCAGATTTTCTCAGAAATAGTGTCCTATTTCTCTTCTCTTTCTAGGAAAGCTGTGAAAATCAGCTAACATTGACTGTGCAGAGGACGTTACGTAGACAGATATTCCAATTTTTGGAAGAGATGAAGAAATTTTCGTTTGTTTTATGTTAGTCAAAACATGACTCTTCGGCCAAAAACAACATTCTTGTTACTTCTCCTATCTCCAGTCGGGCTCATATGGGAAATAAAATCGAGAAATAGTCGCCAATTTAGTATTCACCCATACATCGACACTTTAAACGGGAAAGGGATTAAATACGGTGGGTTAGGAACTTGAGCATTTTTGGGCTCAAGAGAAATTGAGAGCGCCCGATGAGGCGCTCTGGGGTGGGCGGAGCAAGTGGGGCGGGCCTGGCCCCACCCCTCGTCGCGGACGAGATTGTCTCTAGACTGGCTCCTTCTCCTTTGTAATTTCCACGTTATTCAGCAGTATTCCACTAAACTCCAAAGTACTAGACGCCGCTCAACAGATCTGTTTCCTTCCCATGACTGTCCTGTAGAAGAAACACTCATCCCAAATGCATTGATTTGCTAACTCATGAAGGTTTGCATGTTTACATGTTAACATGGAACTTTTCTTGACTCGCAATTTGATGCTATACATTACTCATTTTTCCGCAGGAGTGATTCGATGAAAAGGTGAGTCTCTTTCTCTAATTTCTTTCTCTCTCCATTCTTTTGAAGCACACCAGTGATTTAGAATTCGTGTATAACTCTATTCTGCGCAATGTTAAAATCGTCTAATGTTGTTTAACATTCTGAACCTTTCATTTTCCGTTGCGCGGCCTAACAATTGTTCATAAATCTAGAAAGTTCATTATCAATATTATAATTCTAATTTGAAAATTTACGAAGAGCTCAAAATAACATCTGAGAAATGCGGAAACCTTCCCTATTGATTACCTAGATTTTACACACATTCGAGTCTTCCTCGAAACAAAATATTAATTTGTAATATCTTCGGTTTTACATGGTTTTCTACGCCCTCAAGCGGAGAATTTTTATTAGTGTTAATACATATCATCCGGATATTTTCTCCATAGCTTGACTCAATTTTATATTTTTCTATTTATCCAACTACATAGCATGCCATATTGAGAAAATTGTGGAGCCTCTTGACAACTTTTCATTCTTCGAGTAGCATAACTGAAACTTTAAAAAATCATACACATGTCTTATTTTGCTAATGCCCTCCAATGAATTTTCTAGAACATTCGAGTGTTTTCTAGAAAATTCTTCATTAACATTTTATTCACCAATTTTTAAAAAATCAGGCGGTGTTCAAAAACTCAGGTAAGCGTTAGTTTTTGTTAGACCGTAACGTTTCTATAGATTTACACATATAATTCGTGTGAAGAAATTTAGTGAGTGTTAACAAAGAATATGAGAACTCGGATCTGTTTTCTAAGCCCTCTCTTGATCGGATCAATTCCTAACCTGTCTGAAAAAACTGTTATAGAAACTGTCTCTGATTAACAAAATCAGATTTTCAAGCGAAACCGTAGAGGAACATTCATATCAAACTGAAAAAAGGAGTTCGTGTAAAATTTTTCGCCCCATATTTCTTCCAAACTTTTCAAAATAGATTTTCGCTGTGTTTCATTTATAAATGCTTACGAATGCATATAATTATCAGGAAAATGTAATCGACTTTTTGAAAGCTGTTTTACCTTATTTAATTTATTTTTATTTCCATTTATTTTCGCATCGAAAAATGATATTCTTAAATTGGCAGAAACCCTAAAAATAAAGAAGAAGAACAACGTTCTGGTTGATTTCACCAATTTTTACCCTTATTTCAGTTTTTTAAATAATGAAGCGCTGGTTTCTTCAAAACATGCAGTCTTAATATGGACTGAATTTCTTTCTATTATAAGTCAGATCCTTTTTTGTAGTCATTCAGCTAGGGCAGACATGCCTATTTTGATTTGTATTCTCCGCCTTTGCATTCAGCCTTATAAAGTTGGCTCATATCGGTCGATATCTCCATCATTGGATGGCTCGTAGCCTCAGCAAATCCATTGGACACAACACATCTCAAGACAAGTAACCCAGGATCGTAAACATGTCCCAATGGCAATTTGCAATGGAAGTGTGGGTAGTAAGGTCATCCACCACGGACATCAACGAGAATTTAATAGATTGAATACTAAGGCTGAGAACAAGATTTGGAATTGAAAAAATAAACTGTTTTCCTAATCGAAGGACAAAAAACAGGCAAAGGAGGAGAAGGGGTGTTTTTCCTGAAGGAGAAGCGATTGTTTGAGAGATCAAAGAAAAAACAAATCATAAAATTTCACATCATCATCACAAAAATTCAAGAACTTCGTTGCTGAGCAGGTTCTGTCTTTTTTTATGATTTTTTTTTGAATTTTCAAGGGTAGAAGAAGCACGTAATGTTCAAAAATCCTATCTGGTTATTGGATGTATTGAACAATAAAGTAGCAATTTCAATCGAAACAATAGATTTTTTAATAAATACAAAAACTTTGTTTTTTTTTAATTCAGCTCAAAATTTGTTTTTTCCTAAAAGAGTTTGTCAACTGATCCTCCAAAAAATCCTGCAGCAAAGAAACCTAATGTCACCTAGAAGGTAACATAATATTTTTTTGAAATTGAAATGTTATTTTTGAATTTCCGAACTTGTTTCGGGAAGGAATAGCGCTTCCATCTAAGCAATCATTCTTGAGTGAAGTATGCACGACTCTTTTTTTTTCTTGTCATTTCAACAGAAACCTTGAAATCAAAGTGAAATCGATTTTCAGAGCATTATAAATATAAATAGATATCAGTTTATTAAATTGAAGGCAGAATACAGAACCAGCAAAATAATATTTATTAGTTTGCAAACGCCATCGGAGGGACGTAAACGCTTTTCCATACGGATTTTCAAGTTGAATAAATTTTCAGTTTGATTTTTTTCTCTTTGCATTTTCATGACTAATTTCAGGACATATATTCACTGTATTACATTCACTCGAAAGAAAGCAAGAGACTGATTCGGGGAAATTAACTTAACGAGGACCGTTCGAAAAAAAACATTCGAAAAACATTTTCTCATTCGGATTACAAAACAGGATTTCTCTGAGAATCTTTAAAAAGAAAGCAACGAAAGTTCTTGAATTTTGTGATGATGATGTGAAATTTTATGATTTGTTTTTTCTTTGATCTCTCAAACAATCGCTTCTCCTTCAGGAAAAACACCTTCTCCTCCTTTGCCTGTTTTTTGTCCTTCGATTAGGAAAACAGTTTATTTTTCAATTCCAAATCTTGTTCTTAGCCTTAGTATTCAATCTATTAAATTCTCGTTGATGTCCGTGGTGGATGGCTTTACTACCCACACTTCCATTGCAAATTGCCATTGGGACATGTTAACGATCCTGGGTTACTTGTCTTGAGATGTGTTGTGCCCAATGGATATGCTGAGGCTACGAGCCATCCAATGATGGAGATATCGACCGATATGAGCCAACTTTATAAGGCTGAATGCAAAGGCTGAGAATACAAATCAAAATAGGCATGTCTGCCCTAGCTGAATGACTACAAAAAAAAAGGATTCGACTTTATAATAGAAAGAAATTCAGTCCATATTAAGACTGCATGTTTTGAAGAAACCAAAGCGCGCTTCATTATTAAAAAACTGAAATAAGGGTAAAAATTGGTGATTCCAACCAGAACGTTGTTCTTCTTCTTTATTTTTAGGGTTTCTGCCAATTTAAGAATATCATTTTTCGATGCGAAAATAAATGCAAATAAAAAATAAATTAAATAAGGTAAAAACAGCTTTCAAAAAAGTCGATTACATTTTCCTGATAATTATATGCATTCGTAAGCATTTATAAATGAAACACAGCGAAAATCTATTTTGAAAAGTTTGGAAGAAATATGGGGCGAAAAATTTTACACGAACTCCTTTTTTTCAGTTTGATATGAATGTTCCTCTACGGTTTCGCTTGAAAATCTGATTTTGTTAATCAGAGACAGTTTCTATAACAGTTTTTTTCAGACAGGTTAGGAATTGATCCGATCAAGAGAGGGCTTAGAAAACAGATCCGAGTTCTCATATTCTTTGTTAACACTCACTAAATTTCTTCACACGAATTATATGTGTAAATCTATAGAAACGTTACGGTCTAACAAAACTAACGCTTACCTGAGTTTTTGAACACCGCCTGATTTTTTAAAAATTGGTGAATAAAATGCTAATGAAGAATTTTCTAGAAAATACTCGAATGTTCTAGAAAATTCATTGGAGGGGCATTAGCAAAATAAGACATGTGTATGATTTTTTTAAAGTTTCAGTTATGCTACTCGAAGAATGAAAAGTTGTCAAGAGGCTCCACAATTTTCTCAATATGGCATGCTATGTAGTTGGATAAATATAAAAATATAAAATTGAGTCAAGCTATGGAGAAAATATCCGGATGATATGTATTAACACTAATAAAATTCTCCGCTTGAGGCGTAAAACCATGTAAACCGAAGATATTACAAATTAATATTTTGTTTCGAGGAAGACTCAGAATGTGTGTAAAATCTAGGTAATCAATAGGAAGGTTTCACATTTCTCAGATGTTATTTTTGAGCTCTTCGTAAATTTTCAAATTAGAATTATAATATTGATAATGAACTTTCTAGATTTATGAACAATTGTTAGGCCGCGCAACGGAAAATGAAATGGTTCAGAATGTTAAACAACATTAGACGATTTTAACATTGCACGAATAGAGTTATACACGAATTCTAAATCACTGGTGTGCTTCAAAAGAATGGAGAGAGAAAGAAATTAGAGAAAGAGACTCACCTTTTCATCGAATCACTCCTGCGGAAAAATGAGTAATGTATAGCATCAAATTGCGAGTCAAGAAAAGTTCCATGTTAACATGTAAACATGCAAACCTTCATGAGTTAGCAAATCAATGCATTTGGGATGAGTGTTTCTTCTACAGGACAGTCATGGGAAGGAAACAGATCTGTTGAGCGGCGTCTAGTACTTTGGAGTTTAGTGGAATACTGCTGAATAACGTGGAAATTACAAAGGAGAAGGAGCCAGTCTTGAGACAATCTCGTCCGCGACGAGGGGTGGGACCAGGCCCGCCCCACTTGCTCCGCCCACCCCAGAGCGCCTCATCAGGCGCTCTCAATTTCTCTTGAGCCCAAAAGTTCCCCCCCCTCAAGTTCCTAACCCACCGTATTTAATCCCTTTCCCGTTTAAAGTGTCGATGTATGGGTGAATACTAAATTGGCGACTATTTCTCGATTTTATTTCCCATATGAGCCCGACTGGAGATAGGAGAAGTAACAAGAATGTTGTTTTTGGCCGAAGAGTCATGTTTTGACTAACATAAAACAAACGAAAATTTCTTCATCTCTTCCAAAAATTGGAATATCTGTCTACGAAACGTCCTCTGCACAGTCAATGTTAGCTGGTTTTCACAGCTTTCCTAGAAAGAGAAGAAATAGGACACTATTTCGAGAAAATCTGCCGAAAAACTCTAAATTTTTAAATTTTTGAAAATTGCGATATAACTTCCAAATGTCTTTTTGTACTCTGAGGTTGGGTGTTCCGAAAATATTGTTGCTCACTGTTAGAATGAGTGGGTTCTAGTTATCGAGAAAATCGCACCAACACAGGAGATGCAAAATGTCGACGGCAGGGGTTGCCTTTCGTCGGGTAGAGCTCCACCCTGGTTCTATGATAACCTCATCTAAAAACTCAGAAATGAGTGAATGGCCCAAGAGATTTCTATTTCTGTTACAGCTTTTTGCTTTTTCAATTTCTAACCTAACATGGGACAGAAAATGGGAGCTCGTCGGGTCTAAAACTCCTTAAAAATCATCTTTAAAATTTTGGAAACCCGATGCTGCCTACCACTTTAAATTGATGCTAGGAGGAGAAATCATTTTAGCTGGATACATACAAGTTCTAGTAATTGGGTGAATCGTCTCAACATCGGGGCGCAAAAGTGTCTGCGGCCAGTGTTGCCTTTGGTGACAAACAGTGCCAGCGACTTGGGCGTAATCATGCTCTCGGTTAAAGACTCGAAAATGAGCAAATATCCAAATGGACTCTATTTATGTAAAGTTTCCTTACGTTGAAAATCGATTTCTTACTTTCTAGGAGGATGAAAATGGCACAACACCACGCAACTTTTCGAATTCGTAATTTTTTCAAGACGATAGAACTTCCCACTCTGAAAAATTGTTGGGAAAACCTGAAACTGATATTAGCACAAGTAACACTCGAACGTCGTTCCTTTCTTGGAATATGATAGCATAAGTCTTTGCTGAAAAGTCAAATCCCGTAGGAACCGCTATTCGATGTATAATATCTTACTGACTTCTTCGTTAAGTGTCCTCTAATGAAGGAACGTAGCAGTACATTGAATCTACATTCATCTAGTGATGAAAAATCAGAAACAATTACATAAGAAAATATTTTTTGCTGGCCAAAGTCTGATGAAAATGAAGAATCTGGAAAAAAGACACTTGAAGTTTTGTTTTTGAAACTTATCTTCTCTTATCAATTAGTGTTAATGATCATGAGAATAAACAGTGAATTCTTATTTTGGTAAGAGTACCAACTTTTCGCCGGAAACGGTATTTGCAAAAAAGACGCTCGAAACCGCCGGCCCCCGCCGGCGCCCGGCGGTCGCCGGCGCCCACCGGCGGCAATGTGCACTCGCCAACCGACCGAACTGTATCTGCGATCATCGGTAGAAGTTCCGTGGGAAGCTTCTTCAAGATGGCTGCTGAGATACCATCAGGTCCGAGCCTTCGAATTCCGCATTTCCTTGATAGCCTTCTCCACCTGAGCAGGGGTAACGACCTCAGTGGCGTTCATCAGCGGCAGACGGCTTAGTTCTCTTACCGTGACTCTGTTTTGTACGCCTCGCTTAGTACGTGTGATGAAAAAATTTTTGCCAAGAGCATATGCGGCAGCCTTTCCTGATTTGAAGACGCTGTTATCGAACTCTATGGTAGAGTTCGAGGAGAGGCCGCACTTGCCAGATATCTTCCTCAATACTTTCCACGCCGTTGTTCCGTCGGCTTTAAAATTCAACCTTTCAGTTAAATTCTCCCAACTGTCTTTCTTGTGCGTGTCCAGACCCTTTTTTATCTCTTCATCCAGCTTGGCCACCTCAGGGTCCAAATGATTTTCAACTGTTTTCATCTCTTGTTCTGATCTTCTGTAGAATCTCCCTGGTGACATTAGGTTAGAAACTTTTTACACGTCCTTCAGGTATGGCGGCTTTCGTAGCCTTCCGGATGGCGTCAGATATGTGATGCTTTCTGGTGCACATCGCCATTCCATGGATACTCAGCTGCCTGGCGGAGCGCAACCTCTCTGAACAGGACCCAGTCAGCAAGGCCTAAATTGAGATAAGAACGTTGACGAATACCAGTATAAGGGGCAAGAGAGTTTGAGAGATCAATATGGAGAAAGACAGGAATGTGGTCGCTGGGAAGAGTTGTGGAAGTGGACCATGTGCAAGAATTAGAAAGATTGGATGAAACAGGGAGATGTCCGGGCTAGAAGGTCGGCCGTAGGAAGGGAGACGAGTAGGCTGATCATCGTTGAGGATAACCAGATCACACTCCTCAGCCCATTCCTCGACGTCTTCCCCTCTGGCGTCGGACTCAAGCGCAGAACAGAACGTGTGAGCATTAAAGTCACCTGCAAAGACAGCTGATGGGAGAGAGAGCAGTCATGCAACTGCTTAAGAAGAGGTATGGGGTTGTAGGTTGGGGACAAGAAGTGGTAGGAGGGATGTAAATATTAAATAGAGATAGTGGAGTTTTAAGAGGGAGGTGAACAGGAACGCACTCGAGAGTACCGTCCATAGGAACATTTGGAATTTGATGAGAAGGTAAGTTAGAAAGCACTAACGCAGAAACTCCGCCTCCAAGAGCTGTCCTTGGGATGTGATAGGCAGTGTAACCTGGAATGTTTGGTTTGGATAAGTGGTAGAGGAGAGAGTTTGGTTTCTTGAACCATAATAACATCCGGATGATGAGTACGTGCGAAGAGTGAGAGTTCAGACAATTTGGTGCGAAGGCCGTTAAGATTTATATGTACAATAGAGAGGGGGCGGTTGGTGAATGAGAAATCAGAGTTGCTGGGGGCGGAGCACAGAACACAACGGAAGGATGAGTTGTGATGCCTCACAGAACTAAGACCTGAACAGGAGAAGTGCACCCACCTTTGGCATCCAAAGCATTGGACGCTTGTTCCATTCCAGTTGACTTTCTTGCTGCAGGTGGCACATTGATACTTCTGCACAGGTCCAGGATTCCTCTCGACGCCAGCCCTTTGTAGTAGAATCTTCAGGAGAGCTGGGGCCAGCCAGCGACTCTCCCATGACGAAAACCCTCTCGGTGGAGGGAGTGATGTCGGTTTGCACGAAGGTGATGTTGTTTCCTCCACACTGCCACGGCACGAACGTACGACATCTCGGCAGCACTTTCACAGGGGGGGGGTAATTTTGACTGCTCGTGGGATCGCCCCGCCGTTCATATCGAGGACGGCTTTTTGAGCAGACGGTAAAGGGAATAAATTTCCTCTTTGCTACAAGCAGTTGGAAAGGTCTTCCCACTGAAGGCGCTCAGAAAATTGATCTTAGTTGACCTTGGATGGGCTGCCTGCCATTCAGAGGCATCCGGTCTATCCATTTGTTGCCCATGTGCGAGTTAGCCGGGCATCCAAATATTGACGACAAACTGTTGGGTGCCGGGTCATTTCCCCACCATTGCTCGAATACGCTTTTCTCCTATTGTGCGCTTATCGAAGCAAATTATAAAAGACATTAATCAAAGTTTTGCAATGTATGATCCATTTCATTCACTGAATAATCAGCACCTCAGCTGTTTTCATGAGCGTTTGTGCAAAAACAGCGGTTGTTCCGTCGAATGTTGGAAGTGGAGGGAGGTCCGCTCCGCTTCCGAGATACTAGTATCACAGAAGTTGTGCTGCTTATTATCTGATTTACATAGACGAGAGCAAACCTTGGAGAATTTGTTGAGACGATATTTGTTGAGGAAGAAGCACATCACTACAACACCAAGTGTACGGTAGATGAGGCAAAATACGGTAGTGAGCACGATGAAAGGCGTATCCCAATGATGATCAGATGAGACAGTGGAGAGACCAAGAAACACAAAGATTACCGTCTCTGAACACATTGATAGTACCTGGAAAAGCAGACAAAATTCTTTGTCGCCGAATAAACTCAGGCAAACCATCGCTCGGAGCGGGACCGGAGAGCGACTCGAGCGACGCTGTCTCTCCGCTCCAAGCGAAAATTAGCCATCTACTCGGGCCACAGCAGCCGCTCTTCGGGCGACCGCAGTTTCGCTTGGAGCGATATTCAGTCGCACTTCGCACTGCGGTCGCTGTCCGGGCGATGACGTCATAATTGGGAGGAGCCGGTGTCGCTCCGAGCGATGGTTTGTCTGAGTAGTTGTACTTGAAATCTCACCAAAAGAAACAGACTCTGGGGGTTTCGAAGAACACGAAGATTTCTGGGTTAAAG
The DNA here is from genome assembly GCA_029168955.1 of Aplectana chamaeleonis. NCBI lineage: Eukaryota > Metazoa > Nematoda > Chromadorea > Rhabditida > Cosmocercidae > Aplectana > Aplectana chamaeleonis. The sequence goes on from JAPDOI010000231.1 coordinate 978,148, forward strand.
CGAATAGATAATTCGTTACCTTGATGAAATAATTAATGGAGAGTAGAGCTTGTTCCGGAACATTTGCCTTCACGTACTGCTTCATCGCCGCACCGCAAAATACAATTCTAAACGGTTTTGAATTGAGTCAACGTGAGGCTTGCAAAAAGAGTAAGTGGAATATTCGATCACTGACGCCATGATACTGGACAGTCCAAACATCTCAGATATAAGGTACGCGACAAAAGGTAGCACAATAACAAATACTGGGTTCAGCACGGTGATCTCAGCATGATGGGTGTACCTGCAGAGAAACTCTTATTGCTGGGAGTGGGTACGGGTGGACCACAAAAATTTGGTCAAAAGAACCCTCACACATAAGTTTTGAGATTTTCATGTAGTTGCGTAGTAGACCCCTTTGATGTGACACATAACGCAGAAAAACTCGATAGAAAATTGCTATAGGCAGGGGCTTCGGTCCCGACTCTCTCAAAAAGGGATAGGGGCTCTCTATACACAGAGGGAGGAGTTCTCCCGGTTTCGCAGTTCGACCATCACGCTACTCAATGCAAGCGAAGTGGCCTCGAGTGGAGTTAGAGCCGCAAAAGACGAGACAACTCTTCCCACGGTGTGTAGAGAGCCCCTATTCTCTCAAAAGCCACCACAGGCCCCGCCCTTTCCTCAACATTCAAGCTCAACGGTGGCAAGATAAATTGATAAATTTTAGTCTAGATATTGATATCTGTTTTCTGCCCATTTTTGGCCATTTTTTCTGTTTTCTGTGAAAATAGGCAAAAATGGACAGAAAACAGAAAAAAACGTGAGCCGCGATATGTAGCAGGATGGCCCTAGAGAAAGGTGGCCGGATGTATCGAAGCTCAGCCAATAGGTTGAGGGTGTATTTCACCCATGCTCTCTGCAGTTCCCCTACGCTAAATACTTCTATCTCGCTGTAGTGGTTATCTTTTAGGGCGCAAGTGGCGTGGTGGAAGGAAGCGCTGCTGTTCGCTGTACGCGGTCGGGTTCGATCCTCGCAGACTTGAAGGCACTGTTCGCGATAAAAAAAGCTGTTCTGTTTTTTTTTGCCTATCTTGAAACCGGTCCCATTCTGATATCTATGATGTTTCTGGTATCGTACAAGACCTTCTGGGAATGGAGTTATGGTCTCTCAAAAATTGAGCTAGGGAAAATGGTGGACGAGTTGTCCGAGGCTTGTAACTTCCGTCTTTTGCAGCCAATGTATGCGAGCTGACCTGAGTAAAGAGAGAAGTTGAGAATGAATGGAAGATCAAGGCTTTTGATCGGAAACCATCGCTCAACTCACGATTTTGAGTGTCCCTTTGTTCACGTCGAGGGGCGGGAAGAGGCGGGACTTGCCCACAGCGGCGGGGTTTGCCCCCTTTTTAAACCGTTTGGGGCTCCTGGGTAGCTTTTCGTCCCGTTTTTTCGACGCTGTTCTGCTTCTTAGAGCCACGAGAAGCGTTTGTCATAAAAATTTCGAGGATGAAGTTTATCGTGAACAGTGCCTTTAAAGGCAGTGTCTACGATGAGTTTCGTCCTCGGTTTTTGGCCGGAAATCGAAAGTTCAGGGTCTCATTGAAGCACTGGGGTCGAAAGAACGAACGAAAACGAGGCCGAAAGAGCTCCATACGGCTCCGAAGTCCACTCGCGCTAGCCCTTCCGCTCGCGGTCGAGTTTTCCGAGGAACAATTTGGTCCGCATCTACATTAGCATTGGAGCACGGTCCCCTACGGCCCCAAAGTTGGACACCCGTCAGCTCATCACACCCCAGATGCACTTTCCACGCCCACCGACGTGAACAAATGAATGCTCGAGATTGTGAGACGATTTTTTGATGATTGGTTTCCGATCAATAGCCACGTTCTTCACTTCATTCTCAACTTCTCTCTTTACTCAGGTCAGCTCGCATACATCGGCTGCAGAAGACGAAGTTACAAGCCTCGGACAACTCGTCCACCATGCTTCCCTAGCTCAATTTTTGAGGGGCCATAACTCAGTTTCTAGAAGGTCTTGTACAATGCCAAAAACATCATTGGAATCAGCATGGGACCGTCTTCAAGATAGGTGGAAGAGCAGAAAAACCATTCTCATCGTGAACACTGCCTTTGAACCAAACCAACGATTCCTCCGGGGTCCTGTAATTGGTAACAGATTTATCAAGTGAGATGAAAGCACTTAATGGGAAGTTGGCTGACCTCCCGCAAGCCAGTAAATAGGCGCGAGACCCACTAAAGCCTCTAAGAATACGACGTGTGTCGCGGATGCGACGGTGGCTGGGGGCGGACCGTGAGGATCCGGCCTGTTTCCACTACGCCAGCCGCTTGGAGGCGGGGCATGCCCGCGCCAGCAGCGGCGCCCCGCCCCCTTTCTCCGCGCTGCCTATACACTGCGTTTCATAACTATAGGTCCACCCGAGAATTTCGAATTTCCGGACTTGCCGTACATTTTGGTGGTCTGTGGGCGGTACCATCGGAATCTTCACCTTTTAAAACCCCGATAAAAATCCTCCTGCTCATCCATGATTTTTTATTAGGTTTCCATGAATGATAGACAGAATTGTGGCCGTTTCAAAACTATAGGTCCATCGAAGGAAAATTCCCGTTTCATTGCTAGTACAAATGAGACTGGAAAACTGGGGTCACATACTGACTCCCTCAACGTCGTGCTTCTTATGCCTCGTGGAAATCGCCTGTCGTCGGATGAACAATCTCAAACGGAAGCGCTCAACGTGGCTAGATGGTCGAGACGGAGGATTGCGGAGCAACTTGGACGATTGCTCAATTGTATCAACAACTACCTACGGGATCCTGAGCGATATCGAAAGACGAACTCAGGAGGGTGTCCGAGGCTGCTTTCGGAGCATGATGAAAGAAGAATCGGACGCCTTCTATCGAACTCGACGATGAGTCTCAACCGCTTGACCAGAGAACTTTCGCTTTCGACGAGCAAAAGTACGGTTTGGAGATCAGTTCAGTAGCAAGAGAACCTTAGAAGAGAGTTAATGAAGCGTGTGCCAAGACTGACTCAACGACACAAGGCGACCCGCCTCCAGTTTGCTACCCAAAACATCACAAGGGATTGGTCAAAGGTAAGGCAATTTCACTCAAACGCTGCTCCGTAGCCCCAATTGTTCCAAACGCTTCAGGTGATCTGGAGCGACAAAAAGAAGTTCAATCTGGACGGACCGGATAGTGGGAGAGGCTACTGGCGTGATCTACCGAAGCCACCGCGTATCTTCTCCCTACGCAACTTCGGCGGTGGATCGCTCATGGTTTGGGGTGCTTTCTGCGAATCTGGTCAACTCGAGCTTGCATTAGTTTCGTGTCGTGTGGACTCCGAGGACTACCAGAAGGTTCTAGAGGATCGTCTTCTGCCGTTTATCCGACGGCATCGACGCCAGGCCTTCACTTTTATGCACGACAACGCTGCTATCCATGCTAGTCGGTCGGCGTCAGCATGGCTTGCAAGGAGCGAAATAGAGGTTCTCGGTTGGCCCATCGTGTTCACCTGATCTCAATCCTATGGAGAACCTCTGGGCCATCATTGTGCACAAGATTCACAGTGACGCTAAGCAGTACGCCACAATCGACGAGCTGAAGGTGTCGATCGCCAACGCCTGGGTATCGGTGGGACCCACCGTGATCAAAAATCTGGTCCAGAGCATGCCAAAGCGATTAGTTGAAGTTATTTTGAATCAAGGAGTACAGACAAGCTACTAGATCGTTGATTATTGTTGGTTGTCGTAAAAAACTTTGATTTCACTTAGTGGACCTATAGTTTTGAAACGGGTGTTTTTCAATCTTCGAGCTCTTGAAATTTGTACCAAATCTAAATTCGCGTCTCCGTTATTTCATAGAGGTTTTCGAGGACGCTGATTCAATAGGTGATCACTGCAGAACTCTGAGTTGGAGCGAAACACAAAATTACGGAATTCATAAGTGGACCTATAGTTATGAAACGCAGTGTATAAGGCGGATGTCCTTTCAGTGGTCTGCCCGGCGCCGGATGGCGTTGGCCTGCAGTACCCATTGGCACTGCACTGCTTCGCCATGTGGATCGAATCCACACCGCGGGTGTGGCTAAGGAGGAGTTCGGCTAGCACACGCGACGCGCGCGACGGGAAAACGGTGTGCGCGCTCATCGTCCATGGGGCGCGCTACCCGAGGACCCTCAAAAAAGTAGACGTTGTCCCATTTTAGCCGTCCCCCTTCATCATTTTTTTGCATTTTATTCATGTTTTCTTTTGTTTATAGTGTTTTTTTAGACGCAATGCTTCTCATACCGTCCTTTCAATGGAACTCGCACTTTTTATAGAAGTTTTTTTAGAGTTCTTTTTGTTTGCTTTTTGGAGCGGAATGGGAGAGGATGATATAGATTCCGACGCCGGTCCTACATCTGACACAACCACAGCATGAACAAAATGCAAAAAACGATAAAGGGGAACGGCTAAAATGGAACAACAACCACCTTTTTGAGTGTCCTCTGTTAACGCGCCCCAAAGACGATGAGCGCGCACAGCGTTTCTCCGTCGCGTGCTTCGTGTGTACCAGCCGAACTGCTCCTTAGTCACACCCGCGGTGTGTATTCGATCCACATGCCCACTGCTTCGGCAGTGATGGCCTACCGGGTGACCCCGGAACCGTGGGCTCTGTCCCCAGCGGCTTTGGCTGCTGAGGAAGCCGGCATCTGGGCGCCAGCTCGGCCTAGACCGAGCGGCCTGGAGGTTGGCGGAGGCCCAACGGCTTCAGGCTTGTGTTGTTGTGCTATTACGCTGGTACTAGGCGGGACTATCCCCCCTGGGCCCCCATACATGTTGGTTGGGTTACGTGGCTTGCTAGCTGTCCCAGGTTAGTGGACAAGGTGATCCCCAGTGAACTCGAGGACTCCGCCTGCTTGAGTGGAGCAGGTTGCGAGATAACCTTGCGGTAACGGGGCGAGCTGACGGATGCATAGTAGCCATCAATGCGTCGCGATAGTGGGCCGGGGAACCAGGGATCTAGTGAGATCCCTCTAGGTGTTGGCCACACCGCTATCCAGAGTTTTCATACCCGTGGGTCGGTCCATGCATGATGCGTTTGCATCGTGCTAGGGACCATAAATCCCATCGCGTTCGCGACAACGTGGAATGCGCTGCGCACAACAAGAGGCGTTCAGGAAGCCAATTCCTTATCTTTATCTTATTGTGGATACCCTCACTTAGAGGTTTACCGTTGACGAATATCTCAGATGGTACGCGATGCAGTCAAGTGACGCGAAAACTGCAATGCTACTGTATACTCACACTAATAAGCCTTTAATACTGCTTAACGCCCACTATTCATACCCACATTGGCCGTCTCGCTCGTGTATAAATACTTTCGACACATGAGCAGAGATTAGGAATACTCTAGCGCCACCGCTCTGTTAGAACGGATAAAGTTATGCCCACACTGTGTCATGCACGCAAACTATGAAAACGTGTTTTTTCACTGCAACGCAAATGGTACAGAATTCAGTTAAGTTGAAGCGCCAACAAATCGATGGTGAGAAGCGAAATAATTCTGCCATAGAGGTACTAGAGGCTCTTAACGGTGGAGAGAACGGGGCGTCAGGCCATTTATACTCGAACGACATAGCCGCGCGGTACGCGCGTGACTTTGGGCTCTGAGGAGTAGTACGGTGTTCAAACCAGAAGTTATCCCACAATTAGTGTAAAAATATGTATGTACACTAGGGAAGATAAAGTTCGCTCCGACTGCATCCACGTACTCCTTGCACAGACATATTGAGCTTCTGACAAAGAAATCGAGCTTTTATTGCCTGGGGAAAGAAAGGTTGGAGGATCATTTGTCCTCTCTTAGCACTCATAATCTATATTTCTTGGACGTGTCTATACTTCTTGCTCTGGTCACCTGTTAGGTTTTGACAATTCAACGAGAAAAGTATAGATCACTTAAAAATGTATAAAAAATTTTCAATGATGTGAAGAATCTCGTATAGCGTACGCTGAACACTCTTTATTGATTTTTGAAAAATTTCTGTTTTCTGCCCATTTTTGGAGATTTTTTCTGTTTTCTGTCAAACTAGATTTTCTGTTTTCTGTTTCCAAAAATATTTTCTCCGCACATCCCTGATTGATATTCACTTCCTTGTCAGTCTCTCTCATCATTCTGTTTCGCTCTCGAACACCGACTGCAAAATAAAGGCGCGGGATAACTCTTCACAATTCTTTCGCACTTAAAACTGTAGCGTTTCTCAAGGAATCATCTTCTAGCTCAACTGACAGAACTAACAAGGTAACTACTATTAGTCAGCCTGCCCATTCCGGATGACACTTCTCTAAAACCGTTTTTGACGTAAAATCCGATTATGATTTTCCCAGCTGCATACACCCACTCTGAAAAAAGTTATAGACATTTTTTGCCAGTTTTTCGTACCTACGGTACTTTCCGAAACGTGCAAGTTTTTGGAAAAACTGAAAACGGACCTTGGGGCGCCCAAAACCACCATCCTGAGCAAATTTTGGGGGTAGGGCACATTTTCCAAACTTCGCCTAGACTGATAGCGTTTTGGACTTGAACGGATTCGGTTGGGCGTTTATTTCTACTCAGGCAAACTGGGGCGTCGACAGCAGGTTGATCCGCCCACCATGAGTCACCGCTGGCCAACACGCCGATATTCGGCTGGGCGGTGGCCGCGAGTCTGGTCGATGTCGAGCTGCCCAGCATCTGGAGGTGCTGCCTATCCGGTGGTGACCCCAGTGGAGGCCGGGCGACCAGCCGCGGCGCGTGTCGGTGTGCCGGCCACGACGCGTGTCGGTTTGCCGGCCGCGACGCGTGTCGGTTTGCCGGCCGCGACGCGTGTCGGTGTGCTGACCGCGACGCGTTTCGGTGTAAAGTAGTTCATAAGCTAGATGAAACAGTCCTGTTGGATGTAAACTGCTGCTAAATAGGCCGTTAAATGCAGCACATCGAGTTGTCAACAGCCAGACAACAGGCGGACGTCGCAGGGCAATGGGCAGGTCTCAAGCTGGCAATGCGCGCGATTTGACTTGTCAACAGGAAGCGGTTTGTGAGATGACAACTTATCAACCTGTTGTTGACGCCCCAGTTTGCCTGAGTACAAATTACAAGGCTCTGAACGCGTTTAAAAATTGTTCATGATTTGATTGAAAATCCTCCTAGGTGAGTTATTTGGGGCGCTGATCGCGAATCTGGGGTTTATTTGTCGATTTTCTGGAGTTTTGGCATTAATTCGTTCAAAGCTTTCCACGGGGGAAAATTTTTTGGCAAATCGCGTTTTTTGAAGAATACCGGAGTGCTACGATAGATATTGCTCAAATTGTTACTCTGGGAGTTATTCGGAATGGTGAATACGAATCTGTGGTCCGTTTATTTATTTGACAGATTACGGTAGATTACGGCGGGTATACGGTAGTTCAATCAAAGTCTCAGATTTGACTCAAAATTTGTATGAGGGGGTTATTCGGAGTGGTGAATACGAATTTAATGTCGATTTGTCGATTTTTGAAATACTAAGGTGGTAAGTTTTGCCCTCTAAATGGCATGGTACCTACCGCATTTCACAATTAACTTCAGAATTTCGACAAAAGAACTCCAGATTCGTGTTTTGCACCTTAGATTCCCCCTACAAACAAGGTTTGAGCCGAATCCGAATTTTTTTTTTCAGAACACCCTAAAAGTTTCATGGGGGTACACTTACCTTGATGCCAGGCTTTGAAAAACGCGCATAACTTTTTTCAGATTGGTTTTAGGCAGCTGTGAAGATCACAATCGGATTGTACGCTAAAAACGGTTCTAGAAAATTACATTTCGTCCGGATTGGCCAGGCTGACTAAAAATAGTTCCCTTGTGAGATAAGCGAAGAAGTTAATTGCGTCGTCCATCTACACGAACTTCTTTTGAAAGCATTTGAGATACCCACATCTGTTTTCGAAGTCCTTTGGCAGTGGTATATGTACCGCTTAAAGAAGTCTATAATACTTCGCAGTTTTGTGTTATTAACAGGAATGAGTACAACGTCGTCGGCGTACTCCATGTCGACAAGGAAGCGTTTTGATGGTGATAGGACCACTTCCGCAGGTAACTTTTCTTCACCTCTACGCATGATGCAGCTACAGCTCCTTGCCTTACTCCTGCTTCCACTTCGAAAGCTGACGTAAATCCGACAGGTCGGCGAACTGCTGCTGTTCTTTTGTTCATGCTCTCGATTGGGCCAACAGACTTCTCCGGGAATTCATTGTCATGCGAAGCGTTGAGCGACGGATCGCGATTAAAAAAGTTGAATGCGGCTTCGAAGTAAAACAAAAGAAGAGCTGCTGCCGCAGCAAGAAGAGCTGCTCTCAATAAAAAAACAAGCTGCTGCGGCTCCGAAAACCGCTGTCAGGACACTACTACCGCCTTTCTCACGACGACTACTTACTCGATGGTTGATCTTCTAGGTTGGGAACCGGCTTGCTCAGCTCTGGTAGTTACGTTATGATGTTCTGTAAGTTGCGCAAGAATGATATGTTCAAAAACATTGTACACTACACGCAGTAAGAGATTCCTGACCGTTAACGTTTTGTGAAGAGGTCCGACGATCGCTTGCCTTTGCGAAGAATATATCTTTTAGCTCATGCGTATTGCACGGTAGATGCTGGTCATTTCACGAATCTTAAAAAGAGGAAGACCTTTTAGCATTCCAGCAGAGGTACTCTCATCTCCACTTCCCTTTACGCTCTTAATTTTTGGGACACCGTCTGTACCTAAAACTCCCTAGGCGGTGGTCGCGATAAAATATGCCTGCCTTCTTTTTTTTCTCTAAACCCTTTTCTGGGTTTAGAGTAGTAGTACCAATGAGAGAAAATCGCGAGAAAACCGCGGTTTCGGGCCAAATTTGAAGCCTGAACTTTCTGGTCTTTTGATGGTGGACGAGCCCACTCCACATCATCGGCAGCGATGATCTCTTATATCAAAAACATCAGCTGGCTTGAGATTGAATTGCAATCAATGAACATTATCCTTCGAACTCAACTAGTCAAAAGCATTGACTGAAGAGCTTGCTTTCATTGGTCAACTCTTTTCATTACGTAAATTTGAATCTATTTCTTCCTCTGAATGTCGATGATTTTTGACTGCTCGGCATGAGACTGCGATCTTTTTTTGCTGCGCTGTGCATGTGTGCACGAAATGGCTTCTTTGGGCCCTAGAAACTCTAATTCTAGCCCATTTTTCACCGCGCTTTCATAAATTTTCAGCTGTTTTCCATCTAAGCTGATTTTTATAGTTTTTTAGATGACGTTTTTCATCGCGACCACTGCCTTTAGAGGCAGTGTCGACGATGAAAATTGTTTTCGAGTTTCCACCAGAAAACGAATGTTTAGAGTCTGAATGTTTCATCAGTGAAGAAAGAATCATGAAAAACGCAGCGAAACATCCAAAATCAGTTCTTCGTCTTGAAAGCCACATTTCAACGGTGGATGAGTTGCGCGGGCATGGGCCTGAAGTAGACAGCGTGCGCAAATGCGCCCCAATGCTAAAACTCAGCCGCGCTCGCGCTCCAGTGCTAATGTAAGAGCGGACCAAACTGTTTCTCGGAAAACTCGACCGCGAGCGGAAGGACTGGCGCGAGCGGACTTCGGAGCCTTATGGAGCTCTTTCGGGCTCGTTTTCGTTCGTTCTTTCGACCCCAGTGTTCCAATGAGACCCTGAACTTTCGATTTCCGGCCAAAAACCGAGGACGAAATTTATCGTAGACACTGCCTTTAAAGGCACAGTACACCCTCAGATATGAATTTTGAGATTTCCATGTAATCGTGTAGAAGACCCCTCCTGTATAACAAGTGCCAAATGCGAGATCTCAATTCCTCCAAGTAAGCGAGATATAAGCGACCACCTCAGGCCCGACCCCCTTCGCTCACCACCACAGGCCCGACCCCCTTTCGAACTCGATAGCGGCTCGATGGATGGATGAATTCCAACAAGTCGTCGTTCTTCAGTCCATTACCGGACTGTCTCCTTATCCTGGCTTTCTCTCACGCAACGATTGCGATTGAAGAGAATTACATGCCTGAGACAACTCGTCCACCAATTTTTCACCCTCAGAAACTACGCATCTTTGAAGAGCCATAACTCTGTTCAAAGGGGGTCTTGGACGATTCCAGAGATACCGCTGTGATCAGCTTGTGACTCTCTCCAAGATAAGCATAAAATCTGAAAAATAATCTCTTGGGTGTCCTGTGCCTTTAAAGGCATCGCTCGCGCTGGAAACCACTTTCCGTTTTCAGGCTCAATTTCATGAATGACTGGTAAACTCTGTCGTGTCAAAAACGTAGGGTTATGAGCTTGGAAGGGGTTAAAATGAGGATCCGCCACCAGTTCTCACCAGCCATCTAGCACAAGGAACAAAAGCGCCATGTGAGGCGCAAAAGATACTGTATTGCAAACTCTTATTTCGGAAAATCTTATCATCCAAACTTGCACAGTGAGAGCTTTTTATTTTTAAGTGATTTTGGTATAATAAAGGCAAAAGAAATCTTCTCACCTAAAAAGTTTAAAGCGTAAAACAACTTCAGACGTTTAGAAAAAATTCGGACGTAGTGCACTGGACACAGGGAATTCGACGGAGGGGGCGAAAAATCATTTTTTCAAAAAGTTTTTAAACGCGTTCATTTTGCGAAAGCTGGGTTCTTTTGGGGTTTCTTTGCTATTATCGCTTGCCTCAAGAGCTTGCCTACCAAAAAACAGAAAAACAAGACACCGTTTTTTGCGCGTACGATGCCTTCAAGGCATGGCGTGCTTTATGCATGAGTACCCGCGCAGTGGCCTAGCGGGAGCTTAGGTGTTGTTAGCATTGGACGACTCAGTCGTTAAAGTTCACATGACGGACGATCAGGTCCTGACCCAACTGAGTTGAAAACGATGCCAATCGATGACCATTGAATATCAAATTAGGTGGACGAGAAGGGCAGGGCAGTGTGGTGAATTCATTTTCAGTGGCTCTTGAGAAATGTGCAGACAAAGCTGCGACTTTTGCTAACAGCAGACAGTACTGCTCTTCGCGATGACGCCTAGCGTCGGCATGGATCGCACTGATACTTTGCGTTCCTTATAGTGCGCTGGGGCAACCTCGGTGCACAAGTGTTATAACACACGTGCGCCGAGTTTGGGTCAACTCGCGATATGGAACGCAAAGCATCAGTGCTATCCGAGCCGACTGTACAGCCGTGACCTCACGAGAAGATTGTCCTAACCGAAACCCCACTTGGTTGGCAGCGTATAGGAACAAGAAATCAAACACAGAAACAGTTGTGCGAATATCTCACTTGGTTATGAAACTAGCACACAGTGCTATGAGGAGGCCGACTCCAATTCCACCAAAACAGACAACTAAATAGGAAATACCGCCGTTGACGTAATCCATAGTGATGAGATTTTCCGGTCCAATTTCTGTGAACGAGGCGAACATACGGTAGAAAACCTTAAGCAGTTAGTAGGCTAATGAACATCTGAAAAAGGTGTGCTTGAATATTTTTTTCATTAGCAGAGAGTATCAATCCAATTGCAATATTTGATCTAGTTTTGGAGGACACAGAAGGGTCTTTAGATGACCAAAGCGGCAGACATGCGCCATGCCTTCGAGAATATTATATGTTAACTATTGAGATTCGATAACAATTACAGAGCACAACAGAAATCTATTGCTACTCTAAAGGATGAGATCTTGCTGGAACTGCAACTCACCACGGCCACACCATCGTTGAGAAGTGATTCTCCAAACACACTGATGAACAAAATTTCGTTTACCTGAACAGATTGTGAATTATTGTGAATCTCATGCTAGAACAGCGAGTCCTGAGCTCTACATTTTATAAATGCTCGGTAAGCTTCATAGCTATCATAAAGCAACATGTGTACTTTACTTTCAGTCCTGTGTGCCATATTTAATGCCGAATGAATCCAGTTCTCAACGGTGTACCTGGGCTAAGGCAGTCACGTGTATTGTGCTCATAGCCGTTTCGTCACCGCAATCGCAGCACAATTCAGTTCTCGGGGAGCAAATACGGTACCGCGCATGTTTTTTGCAAAAACGGCGTTTTGCGGCGTTTTTTGTGCTCACAAAACGCCGCATCGCCATAACTCACTTGAAATTTGGCGAAATTAGATTTTCAGTAATTTTTCGTGTTCCTCTCAGTCAGGCAAATGTAGCGATATGTGTAGAAAGTCTTTCGGACTCCGGTATTTCGTTGAAAAATGCGTTTTTCCTTCTAAAATTCACATTGACCACAGGTCAAAACATGACAGATGTCTGCAACCATGACCGTATGATCAGTTCATAGTGAAATATTTTGTAGTTCAATTATGCAATTTTGTATGAACTTCTGGAGTTGAATCTACCGTTTTGTAACACTATCGTGTAGCACTCAATAACAGCAATTCAGAAATGACTTCCGATTTGAAATCGGACTACTTTGAAGCTAGCTATGACGATGCGGCGCTTTGTGAGCGCAAAAAATGCTACAAAACGCTTTTTTTGCAAAAACTTTGCGCGGTATTGTATTAGGCGATGCATCGGGACATAGCACTCGCGCTATTTGAATTTAGTTTATTGTATTTCGCAAATAGCTGGATTGGAAGCAGCTCGTGAATTTGATTCAACGCATGCAAGCGCGTCGCTGACCGATAGTCTTTGGCCGCGATCAGCGGCAGCGACAGTGCAAATCATGCATATCGATTTTCAGTCGATAAGGATGGTAAGCATTGCGTCGCGTTACTACTAGCTCGAGGTATGATCTCGGCCTTAGCGCGGTTTAAATCTCACCGGCTTCCGGCGGTATGGTAAGCTGATCTTCTCTCGGCCTGAATCGATTAGCTGGCCGGCGCACGCGACCGCCCACTCCAGACGCGGGTGAGATTTAAATGTTTTTTCTTGGGGAAGCAAGTCAGGGACCGAACTACAAATTCCGACGTAGGTGCGAAATATTCTTTGGTTTTTCCCAAGGTGTTGAAGTCCCTGCATGGCGAAATTTCGTCGTGATCGAAGAGCTTTCTTCGACCCTCCCAACGTCGAACAAGCTCCGTGGTTCGCTGTGAAGGGCACTGCTTCAGTGCTCCTGCGTTACGATATTATGCGACTATCGTCAGTGCTCATGGGGGATGAAGCCTCACCTAACCCACAGCTAAGAGGCTCAAAATCAGTCGATGGTAAGTCCTCACCCCTACCATACATAATAGCTATGTGCGTCCAAGACTCTTATAGGCCATCTATTTTAGTCCCAGCACAAGGGTAACTTCATTTACAATCGCTACCACTATGCACAACGCTACGCCACGAGAACTGATAAAGAAGATCGGGTTCATGATTACGATCGTAAATTAGCTGAAAACTTTACGAGGAAAATGGCATTGATTTTATGTGAACCAGTTATTTGGTTATGCTCTTTCGCATGAAGTATCGTAGATCACTGGATGGGAGGTAGCGGCTGCGCAGCGAGCTAACGTGACATATTTTGATCGATGTTCATGACTATCATCACCTCTTCGCTTGCGTGCGTGACACGTTTGTCTATCTCTCAACCAGTGATCGACCATAAATACTTGTGAAGGGCATGTGCTTGTTTTTGAGAATAAACTTTGAGAGTAGAAGCTATGAGAAGGAGAACAAAGTTCTAAAGAGTTCTCGCGACTAGAAAATAGTGGGAGCTTTTTAAAATGGTCCCAGAACCATTTGAAAGCATTTCAAATACTTCAAGTCGTTGTAAGAACGGCAGTAACATCGATTTTATGACCATGAAGGCGTTTGTATACAATTTGGTTCAATTTGATATATTAAAATGTTTAATACAATCGTACACAACAGCAATATAAATACTGAAGTTACACAACAAAACAAGTTCGAAGGAGTCAGTAGGAAATAGGCTTCCTCTCAAAATTGGCTCACGCATCATGTCACTCCACTATTAAGCAGCTTTAATTTAGCGAAACGCTCAAAGCTTGAGAACTCCATGGTATTTGTACCACTTTGAATAGAAGAAACTGAATCCTCACCCCAAGTTCTTCGAAAATTACAATAACGGCTACTGGATCGACGTCAGCAGCCACGGAACCAAACAGAAGCAGATGAATGAGCGGCGTCTCGACGGAAAAGAGACCCGTAAGGGATATGGCCCACAGAGACATTGCTAAACGGCACTGTAAACACGCTGGTTCAAGGTGAGGCTTTGCTAATTGTGACGATCACGAATTTTGGATTGGTGGTCTGTGGCAGTTCCTCAGTATTTGCTAAACGAGGATAAAGTAGAGTGAACAGACCTATAGCGACTATATTGAAGGTGGTGCCAATCATAGCAAAACAGAGAATCGAACCTAGGTTGTCGAAGAATTGCCGAGCCGGCATGAAGTAACCTATAAACAGATTTCGAACAGAGAAAAAAAATCAGTCTTCTCTTCTCATGTAAAGTCTGTCCCAATGCGGCTGTCAGCCTATGCGGTTAAAGTGCGTGTCGAGCGGACGTCGCCGTTCTACTTCTCCGATGAATCTCCCACAGCTACAAACAACTGGTTGTGATATTATTACCTACTTCTCTAGTATTTTACATACTTCTGCTAATCGATATAAAGGTTAGAATTTGATTTTTCACTTCCGTTTTGAGGGAACAATGTTTATTGTTATCTGTTCACTGTGCTTTCAAGAGCTGGTTTGCTAGCTTGTTCTCTACCTTTTTACAATAATGTTTGAAAACCTGAAGTAAAAAAGGTTTTGTTTAGAGGGGGCACCATGAAAAGGAAATTAAAAGTTATAAAATTCGAGAACGTGTAGATAAATTTTCTCGGTCTCTGAAAATGAAAGCCAGACAGAAAGACATAGAAACGCAGATCAAGCAATCTACAACAAAACATTTTTTTCAGGAGGTGATAACATTGGAATCACTCGCTTGGAAAGCGATGCGATGCAGGTGCAAGTCCTGCCTGACCCTCAAGTTCTGTATTCAACTCAGCTATCACGTAATACCTTGTGACCCTATACCGTGCCAAAAAAGGCATACAACATTCAAAAACATCGATTTTATAACAAATAAATAGCAAAAACACTTGTGTACCATCTATTTCGCAGCGAAATTCACTCGGTCCCGTCGCTTGCGTGTACGCGTGCGCTGTTTCCCTTCCTTCGCCTTCTCAGGCAAATCATCGCTTCGAGCGGGACCGGCTCCTCCCAAATATGACGTCATCGCCCGGACAGCGGCAAAGGGGCCAACTGGCACCGCGGTCCCTGTCCGGTGCCAGTTCGCCCCTCGGTCGCTCTCCGGTCGCTCTCGGGGCCACAGCGGTGCCATCGCCAGAGATAAAGAGACGCGGGATTGGCTGTTCTTTGAGTGATAACGTGCGAGCCACGTTATCACTCAAAGAACAACCAATCCTGCGGGTATAAAAGGCGGCTCGCCTCGTGTAGATGGGTAGTTGGCCTTTCGAGGCCACTCTTTAGAGGTGATCTCGGATCACTCTCAGGATGACAATTTTGGCGGCCGTGGGGATCCCCCATGGCCCGCGGTGGGGAAGGCTTCCTCATTGCGGACCATGCTGGGATGGTATCCTTGTTGCGGCCTGTGGCAGGATTAACCTCCTGACCCACAGGCTGTAACAGGTACCTTATCCTCTTAGCAGGCTTAATCCTCTCCAGAATAGGCGGAAATAAAGAAAAAATAGCAATTAGGAAATTTTTGAAAATCGCCCGAACAGAAACCGCAGTGCCAGTTGGGACCGAAGATCGCTCCCAGCGATACTGCTGTGGCCCGGAGAGCGGCTGCTGTGGCCCAAGTAGATGGCTAATTTTCGCTCGGAGCGGAGAGGCAGCGCCGCTCGAGTAGCTCTCCGGTACCGCTCGGAGCGATGGTTTGCCTGAGTTACTATCTTGCTGTATCTCCCTCGCTCCGTGCACGTTCGTGGTGGAACAAAGCAAATTTAGCTATGAAATTGAGAGAGAAACAGAGATACATATGTATCACAAGTTAGATGTTTGCAGTTGAGGGAGGACGAACTCAAAAAATGCCCTCGCGACGGCCGCTCGACACGCACGCCGACCATGTGGGCTGACGATCTGATTGCGGCAGACATTATATGCTTCACCGGTTTTCACTGAATGCACCAAAGGAAAATTGAATACACACCTGCATCGAATACGAGAGGCGGAAGTAGGTATAACATAAAAACTTCGCTGTCGAGGAAGAACTCATTCTAAATTCATAAGGTTGTACATATAGTTCACCCTCGTGAAATTTTCTATATGTTCTTTTTATTTTATTTATCTATTTATCGTGAGACTAGACCTCATTGAACTACGATATCAAGCGAGTACATACTCAGATAATAACACCGGCTGAGCCGGCGGCGAAGTAGGGTCGCCGGCTGAGCGATCAGGCTTATTTTGGGGGCGGAGCGTCTTACCGGCTGAGCGGGCGGGTATGCGTTTTACCGGCTGAGGGGCATGGCTTTACGGGGTGAGCGGGCAGAAATTAATCAATGGCGGAGCATATCACCGGCTGATCGGGCAGACACTAAAGCAAACCAGGCTCATGTACGGCGCGGGCGAAATAGGCTTCGAGCTGATTCGGGTGATGGCATTCGAACGGGTGGTCATCCACACGACGTGGATCATTGACCCCTCACCTCTTACGGTTCGTTGTGACCGTGGGGACGTGACAGCGGGTCAGTTCATGATTTTTGACGCAAGGTAAGGCTTTCCGCTTCAGAAATGAAACGCAAGCCTTCAATTTGCTGGGGAATAGGGAGGGCCTACTAGGGGCTTTATTTACTCTTGCAGGTCGATATCATTCACGTGGTAAGCAACTAATACCGGCAGAGCGGACATCCATTTACCGGCTGAGGGGGCAGTGAATACCGGGGCTCGCCCGGGTACAATGTTCAGTCAGCCGGTAATGCCTGCACCCTCAGCCGGCGTTACTGCCTGAGTAGGTATAAACAGATATTCATAGCCTTGGTAGCTCCCTTTCAATGCGGCGTTTGAAAGCGGCGTTGCGCCCAACGCGTCCTTCTTTCTCGAAGTAGTAAATGATAACCCTGCTCGGGCTGTAAAGCTTAAAGGCAGTGTTCACGCTGATTTTCTTCCCCGAGTATTCTACATAAAACAAACCGTTGGCCTCCAAGTGTAACCAAAATTACGATGAAACGGCGAGAAACGCATCAAAACGTCGTATTTCAGTGACATTATTCCAAAGCATGGACTAGTTGTCCGGTTGGATGAACGCGTTCATAGTGGTTGTCACCGGTGGAAAATTGAGTCAATCGAAAATAGAAGAATATTTTATTCAAAGCAGTATTAGTTAGGGCCCTAAGTAAAGAACGGAGCCATAGTGAGTAGAGAATAGAAAAGGACGGGTCCGCAATAGATTTCATTGCCACAACAAACACTTCCTGTGATACTTAAGAGGCGGGGTGATACTTAGGATTTTTGTGTACTTTTGGTGCGTTTTTCTCAATTTCTACGTCATTTTAGTCCTACTCAGGGGCCACTTAATCGATATAGCGAATAATATCAAAATTGAAGATTATCGTGAACACTGCCTTTAAACCATTGTTACACCCCACGACAGGCCTGTCCAACATAGTGCCTGGTGTTTCTTGACCCTGAGCGCAAGCGACAGTTGACCTTCAGCATCAGCGACGTCGCAGAAAACTGCGACGTCGCTGATGCTGAAGGTCAACTGTTACTGTCGCTTTGGATCAAGAAACAACAGGCACGATGTTGGATTTGGCTGGGTCGCTGTCGCTGCTGTCCGTCGCAGTGCAGTGCATCCGTGACAGCGACCGGTTACCGCACGGTTTTCACGTTTCAGGCATCACATCCCTCTTCGAGCCAGCAAACGCGACAGGTGTTGCAAAGTGTTTCTACGGATACGCGTTTGTACTGTGAGGGCCTGGTCCCAACCAGGGGTGTGCGTTACTGAAATTCCCACTTTCGTAAATTGTAAAACGTAATAACGACAAAACCATCGTAAAGCGTAATTCGTAAATCGTAAATTGTAAACAGCAATTAATAACAATAACTACTAGAAATATTATAACTGTAGTTAAACAAGAGAAACTACCTACTGTCCGCTGTTTCACGTACCAAGTACATATTAGGTTGCGTTCAGTATTTGATAGCTAACCACGTTTAAGGGGTATGGTACACTTTGTCGCTATCATGAGCGACCGGCATGAAATCTAGCACCAATCGCGCGGGACCTGCATCGGAGCAGCGGCATCGGTGGCAGTAGGAACAGTTAAGGGCTCTGCAGAGTTGCACCGCGGCGAGTCTCGCTGCGGCAGGGCAATGATGGAGAATGGGGGGCGCCACGCAGCGGGCGATGGCGGCGGCGTGTCGCGCGGCAGCAGCGACGTCGTTACCTCGCAGAGTGTTTCCGCCGCCGCGACAACAGCGACTTCCGGAGCGACGCCGTCAAGGAGCGGCGGCGGGGAATGGTCTCGACCCTTTCCATCGCTGGCGACGAGCCCCGCCGACGATCGATTCGAGCTTCTTTTTTTGCTCCTTTCATGAATTCAACCCTCTGAAGACCTTTTTTTTCTATTTTAGCACAAATTAAACGGAAACTCATTGGAGCATACTTTAAATTGTCCAAATTCGCAGTTCCATTTCGAATTGGCTTTGTTTCCAGTTCTATTTAGTATTTTTTATTACAATGTCGTCTAGTACAATTGTTTTCAAAGCGATCGCCACAAACCGTCCACTGATTTTATTATCTCAAAAACTATTCATTAAGGCATCACTCTACTGGTTGCAAACTTTATTTTTCTTTTTTTTATCACAATATTTTGTAGTAGTTGCTGGTAGACATTTACTTAAGTTTTGAATCATATGAAACCAACAAAAACTGTGTATAGCGAGATGCATTGTCTAATGAATGAGATCGTACGCAATGGTAGAATGCGATGCTGACGACAACGTCGCTGCAACTCTGCGAGGTCTTTGTGCTTATCGCCGCGTCGGGTTTCGACCACGCCCCAAAGCTCTCGCTCGGCGGCGTGCCGCTGGTCGCTGCAACTCTGCAAAGCCCTTTATGGCGCTTGAGCCGCAGCGACGTGTCGCGGAGGGCTGACATACTGCGAATGTGCCGAAGCCTGTCGCTGTGCAGCGCAACGTGAATGCGATAGGTTTAAAGGGCGGGAGCTCCGCGAGAGCCGGTAGCTGTAGGGCGATCGGGCCGTGTCTCGTTAAACCCATACTTCTAATGGGACCGTCTTACCCGTATTTCTCTGCTCTCCTTTATCACTCATTCCACAACTCCTTACCAGATTATGAGAAATCCGCAAGTCCGATTCAGTATCTGCTGGGCAACAGGAACACAATTATATTCTCAATGCCTCTCCCGAAACGCAAACGCCGTTGTAAGCCTTAAAACGAGCAAAAACGACCGTATTTGAGCGATTCTCAACGGTCGAGTTTGAGAACTGCTCCCATTTGCTAGCGGAACCACAACACCGATTATACATTCGGTCAGGATAGCACTGATATGTAGTACATTATGTAACATCGGCATGGATCCGGAAGAGACTTTGCGTTCACTGTTGCAGGTTGGCGCAAACTCGGTGCCCTATGCTATAATATAGGTGCACCGAGCAGGGCTGGGCACACGTCCCGGCATGGCGATTCTGAATATGCACCCCCCTTAGCTCGGTAATTTTTAGGCACCCCCTTATGGGAAATCGAAATCGGCTGTTTTCCGAACAGTTGGACAGCCATGATCTTGACTTCCTGATTTTGATAAACAAGAATATAAAAAAAGCATTGAGTAGAGAATATTCCGAAAATGGCAACAAAAAAGGTAGTGTAATTTCTGAACTTCAAAACAACCCCATGAAGAAAATTTGTTAGTAAGACGGTAAGTTATGACAAAAGATAAAACATTTTTCAATACAAAACAATTGAACAATTACCAACAACAGAACTACTACTATTGCGATAATTAATGTTTCCTGTCGAATGTTTTCATAAACCTATGAAGGATTAGTTAATCTGTGTTTGATTGTTCTGATGTGGAAATCAGAACTATTCTGTGTTGTGGAACAATGTTAGGATTCGTGTGATTCGTAGGGAGTAGAAAACCCGAGCTTTACCCTCCTAGAATGCCGCAATCCCTTAAAAAAATCGGTTCGCCGTGCGATACGGTGTTTGTACGCAGCTACACAGCTCACACGGGAGTGGACGCGCACACAATATTAATAAAAAATGTATTTTATTACAGAACGGGGAGGAGAAAAGGATTGAAACTGAAGGAAATGGAAGATGGTAAAGGTAGTCTATTCTGGATGTACCCATTTTGGAAATTTAATGCAAATAAACAAAGTTAGAGCGGGTGTAAATATTTAGCCGTGACAGGGTTCATTCAAACGACCCTAGTTGATCGAATTTAGCATTATAAAGAGAGAAAAGGATATTGTGAGAAAGAAAAGAATCTGGCGAACATTTTAGTTTCATTAGGATCGATTTTTAATTTGATTTAAGGACCTTAAATCTCGTCCCGGTTTTACCCCGAAAACCGGGAGAAAACCGAGACAAAACCGGGACGAGTTTTAAGGTCCTTAAATCACATTGAATATCAAACCTATTGCTATTAAAATGTTTGCCAGATTCTCCTCTTTCTCTTAATTCTCTTAGTTCTCATGTTTATGGATGTTTTTAATCAACTAGGTTCATTTGAATGAACCTTATCACGTCCAAAAAATTCACTCCGCTCCAACATAATTTGTTTACATTAAATTTCTATAATGGATACATTGAAAGTATCCTATTTCTGCCTCCTTCCATTTACTCCAGTTTCAATCATTTTCTCCGCCCCGTTCTGTAATAAAATACATTTTTTAATTAATATTGCGTGCGCGTCCACTCCAGTGCGCGTTGTGTAGCTGCGGACAAACACCATATCGCACGGCTAGCCTAGTCTATGAGAGATTGCGGCATTCAAGGTGGATAAAACTCGGGTTTTCATGTACAGGTTACTTCTCCATCGGTCATTCGCTTCTTTCATAGGAACTTGCAGTCTTCAATTTTTTCAGTTGGCTCTCTTCATAAGTCACATTCTCATGAATAAAAATCTATTGACTAGTTGTGATGCTGACTGTGCTATCTGTACTTTTAAACTGTCGAAATAAATCCTAGCCTGCTCGGATGAGTCCGGGCGGAGTAAGCAGCGGAGCGGTCGGTCATGGCAAAATAGAACAGTGATAAGGAGATTTTGACATGAAAAGTCCGATAAGCCTTGCTTCGACCGGCTCAAAATGAGCGACCTAGGCTATACATCAGTTCGCTAATCTTTTTTCGAACTTGAATGATAGTTTTCCTGGGCGCTGTCTTTGTATTATATATTTGCCTCGAATCGGTAGCCACCCGCGTAATCAATGAACGTTGCACCAAAGAAACATGACACCACATCAATCCTTACTTGCTACAAGATAACAGAGTAGTGTTTATTCCTTCATCGAAACAAACTTTGACAGCAACTATGAATTATTGCGAACACAACCTGCATCTCTATCAATAATTTTAATTCTTTTAGTGTTCGACTCAAAAATCGGGGAAGAAGATATGACAAATCAGAAGAATAGTGTGTGTTATTTTTTCCTGAAATTCGACAGAACATGTACTTCGTTCTTTTTTTGGTGTTCGGTTTAGGCACCCCCCTTTTCCCTTTCTGCAACGTCTAATATGCACCCCCCTAAGGTTAACCGGGACGCGTGCCCAGCCCTGGCACCGAGCTTGCGCCAACCTCCAATGAGGAACGCAAAGTCTCGAGGATCCAAGCCGATGTTACCTATTGAAGGTTGGCTCAAACCCGGTGCACGTACGCTAAAAAATATGGCACCGAGCTTGCGCCAACCTTCAATAGAGATCGCAAAGTATCAGTCCGATCCGTGCCAACTCTATATTATCTAGAGCACAGTATCGGTCGCCCAGCACAAGTTATTTTTCTTATATCCAATAAATCACTTGCAGAATCGTAGCCTCATGGTGACGATACTGTAGATCATTAAAGGCAACGCAAACACGAAAAACCGTTTCCTAATTTCTGCTGTTTTGTGTAGTTAAAGAATAAACCATAGCCCCCCCCCAACAAACGCTCGCATGAGTGAGAGATAACGGTTTCAGAAAAATTGCTAAGATAATCCTTTAAATTAGAGCTCACGCCTTTTTTCAGTGTCCGTTTGCTGCGGACGAGGAGAAATTAACCAGAGGAATTGATTTTGAGCTTCAAACTTCTGTGATAAAAAACGAACGCTCCTCTTGTTGATTTTTGTGGACTCTGAGTAGCCGTAATATACTCGAAAGGCAGGCCAGGAGCACCACGTGTAGCCTTTTTTTTGATTGATTGGACTGTTTCGCTCGATATTTTGAAGCTAATCTATTATAGGAATCAGGACAGTTGATCTCTTGAAAAACTCGAAAACGAAGTTCCTCGTGAAAAGTTCTTCTAGATTGCATTGCGTCGTAGGCGGCAGCAAGTGAGATGTGCGCGGCGCGCAATGTGGATCTGTTATTCAGCAGCTCCAACTCCGACCGTGTGTCCCGCGTTATAATGATAGAATCACGTCAAAGAATGGTAATGAGATCGTGCTGTAGTCACACGCCTGGATTGGTCCCATCTCCTGACCAAAAACATCGGTATACGCAAAGTGGGATTAGAGCAGGTCAGTTGGAGATGTTTACACAAGGTGCTGAGTTGATCGCAAAACGCTTGGCTCCCTGCGAGATTGAAGGCGAGATTAACGCGAGAGGGCATCATCCTGACAGGTCTACGACTAGTCTATGACGGGATTTCTGTTTCATACCGTTAGGCGGGTGAAAAGATGATTGCTTCGATGAAGATTTACCGAGCAGTTGAGTGAGCGGCTCTGGGGCTTCGGTGGTGCAGTGCGATAAGGCCCCCCCGGAAAGGGAATGTGCGGCTTCAATCTCGCCCGGAGGCAAGCGTTTTGCGATCAACTCAGTACCTTGTGTAAACATACCATAACGCGCACTGCGACGTTAAACTGCAGTTACAGCAAAAAAACATAAAAAAATCGGGAAAAACAATTGGAGATGTCTTGTGATTTACTTCCATTGCATGTATTTTTATTCACGAGAAATTATAATTTAAGGTCCAAAATTTCGAAAATCGCAAACCTTAATTGCGAGATCAAAAAACACCGTAAATTGTAAAATCGTAAATCGAAAACCGTAATTATGCACACCCCTGGTCCCAACACCACTCGTAACAGATGACCCAACCTGTCGCGGTCGCAAACTTTTGGTATAACAATGGCCTAACGGCTCTATGCCTGGTTTTGGGGTAATTTATAGTTAACGGAGAGATCTTCATTTGTCCTGTTCGGGTGACCGAGGGGACGAATGTGTTAAACTTTCTTGGTCCACCGCTCGTTCCTCGCGCGCCGTGGTTGCGTAGAGGATTGTGAAAGGGGCCTCAGGCCGTGATCATACTCCCCGCGATGACCGATGTAACAACGCAATACTTGCCATGAATACCGACCAAAAATTGATATGCTTGAAATACATTGTTGGTAAGCTTAATACAAAAAACCGGATCCAGCCAGGGTCAGGCGGGCGCTGTCCAGCTGGACAACAGGGGAGAAGTAAAATTTTTCGAAATCTAAAGATTTTTTCTGCGGGGGACGTGAAAACTGCGGGCCAGAAATTGAAAAAATCGGGGGTGTTTACAGTCGCGTTTCTCTACTTGTGAGGAAAACAGGTCTTGGAACGAGGGGTTCGGACGCGTTCGGATCACATATTGTAATAGCAACAAAAAGATCAAAGAGAACAATAGTACAGCACCACAACAGTACATGTGAGGAAAGTATCTTTACATAACGATGTTATAGACATATGTTAGCCAGTAGTAAAATTTTTAGCACATAAAACAAATTTTCAGACGAGTTACATTCATTAATCTGGCCTATTACCGTTTAAATTGTCCACTTCGAAAATTGGACAACGTACGTCCCCCCATAATATTTCAGATTTTCAAAATTCTAAAAAAATTAAGATTCTCCATAAAATTTCCCACAAACCGATACCTAACACCCCTTCCACGACCTTAGAATTACGAAGAAATAGCCTAAAACACGTTTTATCGTTGTCCAAAACCGCGCCTTCGGCCGAAATTGGACAACGGTAATTTTTTTTTGCAAAATAGCAATATGCAAATCCTAAAGGTGAAACTTCGGTCTTTGGCCTACCTTCTACTCACTACCACGATTTCGCTCGGAAACTCCTCAATTTAGAGCATTCCCGAGCAAGGGGTTTTACTTACCACTGCGGCGAGCCGTCGAAAAATATCGTGCTCCAATGCCAAACTGCGTCTGGTGCAGTGCAGTGCCCGCAAAGCCACCGCCTGTGATACCCCCTCTCCCACCCGCGTTCGCCTCCCTATCTGGTTGGGAATCAAGCATTTTTGAACCTCTGAAGGTTTACGCACCCACAAAAGGGTTCCACCCACCCGGAGGTCTCGATGCAAACCTAGTTAGAGGTTTCTTATCCGTAAAAATATAGACTTTTGCCGGTATCCGCTATTTGATAGTGCTTTCAGTCATTGTTCTTACAGAAGCTCCATCAAAATGCGTCGACTTTAGAGCTTATCTTGTGTGGCGATCTGTGTCACAATTTTAATCACTTCTTTCTCACTATAAATATTGTTGCTCTATAGCGAACAGCAAGTCAAAACTGCACTCCCCGAGGCTAATCAGTCGGATAGGGATATCTTGTGTATCTTACAGTAATTATTCTAAAAAAGGAGTGCAGTAATTATTATTTTTTAAATTTAGGTTGAAAAATACTTTTTTGAAAGACTTTTTACTAGTATGCCAAACGAGGTTAGTAGGTGGAGCTTTATTTACGGCCCGACGTTTCGACTTTACGTCTTCTTCAGAGGCCACTTTAGGCCTATGAAGAAGACGTAGAGTCTAAACGTCAGACCGTAAATAAAGCTCCATCTACTTATATCGTTCGGCATATTAGTAAAAAGTCTATTATACGATGCCGAGATTTCAAGAACAGAGAACATGGAGATTACTTTTTTGAAAATTTTGACCGCAAAACCTGTTAAAATTTGTTCAGAACCGGGGGGGCGTAGAAGTTTTGGACATTTTTCAAAAATTTCGATCTCCAAGTGGGGGGACATAGCTTCGTCGAGGTCCTGGACAACGTCCTGCCTGACCCTGCATCCAGCAATTAAGCGATGTGGTTGATCTAACTACATTCTATTTTAAGTGCTTCATCTAATTTTCTTTGCTGAAAGTCGTATAATAGTTTTTATACCGAATACATACACAAACATAACAGTATGTGGTGACTCTCATGCTTCTGCTGTCTGTTGATAAGTGACAGGTTCTGCTTCAACCGTAGCCTGACATCGCACCTCAAATTGCTCCAGTTTCAAACGCTGATCTTTTAGTTTCCCATGCGCCTTCTGCAGTTCCAGTTCTCGCTGTTCCTGCAGAAGCGCATCCTCTTGTAGACGAGAAACACTCTTGTTGATCGACTTCGACTCGTTATGAGCAAGGCGCCTAAAAGTCTCCCTCTCGATGGCTGCCATTTCCAGCTCATTTTTCACCTCGGCGAATTTCGACGCCAAATTAGCATGGATCGCCTGGTAACCACCGAGCTGGATTATCAGTTTCTTCTCGAGTTTTCTCGTCTTCTTCGCTCGCGCATTCATCCAGTCACGATAAATCTGGAATTGCGAATGAAGCGCTTCGATCTGGTCTCCTCGCGATAACACAGCAATTCTAGTAAATTTTCCGCGGCTTTGAAACCAACTCCGAGCTGCACTGTTCAATGATAGCCCACATTGAGGCATCCAATGGAAGACCAGCGTCACAGTTCTTAGTGATCAATTCGGACGCTGTCTTCAAATCGCACTCATCATATACATCGCTGGGAGCTTGATCTTGAACATCCCATGCCACAAGCCGAGCCATCTCCGCTTTGATCAAGTCATCAGCCCTAGCCATCTCCGCCCTGTTCAGCGAAGACTTGAAAGCAGCCTCACATACCTTTGACGGCTTTTGCAACGCGCGCTGGATAACCTGAGTTCTGGCGGCTAACTATCGCTGTCTATTCAGAGCCCGTTGTTTGGCGCGAGATTATTTCGCGTCGGCTGCGTCATCAACCCATTCCTCTTCTACTTCCTCGTACTCATCGCCTTCCTCATTTTCAGCATTGCGTGGTTTGTGTTTATTTCTCACGTTCGCCTTATGTACTCGTAATAAACGTATATTTATTGCTGCGAGCGCTCTTCGCGGAATGTACTTTTGGTACTGGCATTTAAAGGCACGATATTTGAGGGTCCGAAACTTGAGGCAAGGGATTTTTTGTCGAATCCAGATACTCTGTTGTGGTTCGGCTGTCCTCGCAGGTAGTTCACAGGCATCCTATGGCAATTGCGCCCAGGACAGAAAACCGAACGCATAGCAGATCTCTATCTTTCGCATACCTTTGCAACACCTGCCAAATTGAAAATGATTCCTATGATGAGACCAATCATAATAAGTAAGGCGGAATCCGGGAACATTTCCGTCAAATGCGGAATCGCATGAAAAACTGAAATCAGGCAGACAATTTCTGGAGCGGAGGCGAACGAGAATTTAAAGAGTCAAATGATATACAGGTGCAATATGACCTTGGGAAAGGAACTCACTAATTTTAGCTATACTAGCGACTACTAACCATAGTGAGACTGTCAACGGTACTTTTACTTCTTTCCATTTAAATAGAGCGATTGGATATCGCGTCAATGGCTCTTCTTCTTCTTCACCCTGAAAAAAAAGAGAAATTTCTAACTCGAGTGATTGTAACCTCTCTAATTTGAGGCGTGTGAGAAATGCAAGGTTCAAGGATAAGCTCGACCTCACTCAGAGCTGCTTCATATACACGACACGACATTTGCATTCGGAGTGGCTTTTTTACACCATACACATTTTTTGACGATGCACTTTCGGAGAATGATTTTTCCTGAGCAAAGCCTTTTGAACAACTCACTCCACACTCTGTCGCTATCGAGATTGTTATTGATAATCCCATGAGCAGCAGCCATAGCCAAGACCGACCCATTGTTATGAGGTCTAACTCTGTAAAAATATGACGTCATTCCTAACAAATTATGCGCGCTATAGAACTGTTGAAGGAGATTGCCAATCACAATTCGCTTTATAAATAAATACCTTTCTAGCTTATTTGGCCAGACGTTCCCTCACTCCTCTTCTAAGAACTTATTTCCGCTGTATGTGTGAAAGTTAGCTCAGGAGAAGAGAAATAAATTGATATCATTTGAGTATTCAATACAAACTCTCCAATCAATGGTTCAGAGAATAAGGAGAGATGGAGGAGGCTTTGAAATTACTTCAGTGATTAACAATCATGAGATAGAATCTATTTGTTGCAATGATAAGCAACACGTTCTCTCCTTCAAGATCGTTTCATTTTGTCGAGTAGACAAAATTCTGCAGAGACGATTTCTATTAGGTTGATGCAAAAGTTTCAGGACTTTTTTTCACGACTTTGAATAAAAAAACATTTATTTCAAAAACAAACAAGGCTGACCAACAAAATAATTTCCATCACATTCAAGGATCCTTCGCCACCGATTGGGCAGATCATGAACTCCCGACGCGTAGAACTCTGGCTAATTCGAGTCGAAGTATTCCTCTAAGGCCATGTTGACTTCGCCATCGTTAGTGAACTGTTTTCCATCCAGGAAGTGCTGCATCGAGCGGAGCAGATGGTAGTCGGAAGGGGCAAAATCTGGGCCATATGGAGGGTGAGGAAAAACTTCCCAGCCCAGGTCCAGCAGTTTCTGTTCGCCTTCTTCACGACAATGCTCGGCCACACGTATCTCGGATAACCCGACAAAAACTGCTGGACCTGGGCTGGGAAGTTCTTCTGACCCTCCGTATAGCGCAAATCTTGCTTCTTTCGACTACCATCTGTTCCGCTCGATGCAGCACTTCCTGGATGGAAAACAGTTCACTAACGACGACGAAGTCAACATGGTCTTAGAAGAATACTTGGACTCGAAACAGCCAGAGTTCTACGCGTCGGGAATTCATGATCTGCCTAATCGGTGGCGAAGCATATTTGAATGTGATGGAGATTATTTTGTTGGATGAGTCTTGTTTTCTTTTGAAATAAATATTTTTCATTCAAAGTCGTGAAGTCAAAAACTTTTGCATCAACCTAACAGAACATAGTGTTCACTGAGCGACACAACGGACCATAGTTCGCAGGGGGGGGGGGCAGGGTTTGTGCTATCTTTATGGAAAGGTAGATCTGGCCATCCCAAATGCGAAAATAAGTAAAAAATTGGAGGAAAAACGCTCAGGAACAAGTTATTGCTTGGTGTCCTACCACCCCCAATTATCGAGATTTCTATAAAAGCCTGTTTTGCCGTATTCCGTTTTCCTTCTAAAGTAATTGCTGAGCTTTCTTAGAGGCTACTGGCTACATTAGAGGCACAGTCCAACCTCTAGGGTAATTTTTGATGTTTTAGTCCGGCCGCCGTGTATAGCAAGCCTGCAAAGCTCGAAATCCATTTCTGTCGAATAAGCGAGAAAAGCGAGGAAGAAGTTGGCCACGCGCCCATGAAAAAAAGGATTACGCCCACCGAAAAGCTTCCGATTTCAATAGGGAAGAGAAGCGCGGTTGATTTTGTCAAAATCTATGTTCTTCCATTTGTTTTTGGTCTGACTTTATATTGTGGCCTGCTTCAGAACGATGGCTGCTAAAAAACGAGAAAAGACAGGCTCGAGAAAACTCGTCCCCGAACTTCTCGTCGTTAAAATGAAGCATGTTTGAGGAGCCAAAACCCCGTTCGTCGTGTGTTCTGAGCGATTCTGAGGACACAATTGTGATCAGCTTGAAGTGTTCTCCAAGACAAGCAGAACAACGAAACATCGATTATGAACTTGGACTGTGCCTTCAAGAGCAAAATAAAATACGGATAAACAAGCATTGATAAAAATCTCGTTATTTTGGGGGGCCGGCCGACACCTGTAATTAGCCGGTATACCTTGCTTTGGAGGGTTTTTTCCAGCAAATTTCCGGGGTTTTTTCACTTTTTTAGAACTTTTCTCATTACCAGATCTACGTTTTCATGAAGAGAGCCCAAAATTTTCTTTTATCGCAGACCATACCTTCAGGGAAAAAAACTAGAGATTTGCCGTCGAATATGACGGGTCGACCAAGGAGGCGTACGTTTGTTGAATGCTAAATTTTTACTTTTCTCCCAATTCTGAAGACAGAATCACCGGAAACGTTTAAAAACAGTTAGTTTCCCGCAATCCCAATTTTGTGTTAAAGGCAGTGTTCACGATAGAAATGTTTTTTTTTCTGTTTCTTCGCCTATCTTGAAAGCGGTCCATTGCTGATTCCATTGATGTTTCTGGAATCGTGCAAGACCCCATAGAAACGGAGTAATGGTCTCTCAAAAATTGAGCTAGGGAAGCATTGTGGACGAGTTGTCCGAGGCTCGTAACTTCTGTCGTTTGGAGCTGATGTGTGCGAGCTGACCTGAGTGAAAAGAGAAGTTGAGAATGAAGGGAAGAACGGGGCTTTTAATCGGAAACCATCGCTCATTTCACGATCTCGAGTGTTCATTTGTTCACAACAAGGGGGCGGACCTGGAACACGGGGCGGTTCTGGAACACCAAAACGCTTGTTTGCAGCCACTATTATGCCAATTCTGGCTCATTTTCTACCGTTTTTTTTACACAGGGAGCCTAGGAACCTTCTCGCCTATCATTTCACTGTGGAAACTTTTTGAAGATGATTATCGTGAACGCTGCCTTTAATGCTCCACTTCCATATCTTGTATGATCGCGCAGTTAACAAGAAGGACATGATGTGAACTTAGACCTTCTATCAATCTAACAATAATCAAGCAGGTAAGCAAAGTACATCAGTGCAATTTTTCGTTCAATCAAACAATCCTGAGCTAACACAGTCTCCAAACGCCTAACTGTGTGGAGAGCCGATGCAGCGAAACATGCGGGTGCTAAATGCGGTGCCTAGTGAATGTAAAGGCAGTGTTCACGTTCATAATGATCACGATGGTATGACGAAAAAAGTCGAAAATTTCTACCTCATGTTGATTCAAGTAGAACAACTTGAGGAAGATGTAGTAGCCGGCTGATTTTCGTCTCTAAAAAACCAAAAGCACAGCCATCGAGGGTTCTTGAAGAGACGTCGTCCACGAATTCTTATTCTTCCAATTTTTTCGGTCTACCGGAAGGTCCGTGGAGAAAAGTCAGCATACAGTAGTGTTACCCTTTCCATCCCCTAAAACTCTGAGAAGAACTTTTTTTCAGAACGTCCTCTACCTCGGAAAGTCCTCCCTTGCCTAAAGAACTGGTTGTTGTGACAATGGAATCTTCTGTGAATTCAGCATTCGAAATTTTCTCCTCTCCGTTGCTCCATATTTCCTCCGAAACCGGACTAATACTGTTTTATATAATAGGTTCTTTCGTTATCAACTAACTCAATTATTTACCGGCCAGAACCGCCGGGAACTCGTTCATCTTGCCGCAAAAATATACAGGCCAGAGAAATATTTCACTGAAACTAGGCATTTACTGCCTTTCCGTCATTTGTTTGTGATTGCAGTAACACGTGGCGTTCAAAGGACTGTTTCAGAGGCAGGGTTCGCGATAAAAACGGTTGTTGTGTTGTTCTCATGAGAAAATTTGTAGATCTGGCCATCATAAAAGTCACAACGAGTGAAAAGTCGGAGTAAAACATGCAAGAGCAAATCAGGACTGCTACAATACCCACCCTCAAACTTGGCAAATCAACAAAAAAAGAAGCGTTTTCGCATTTTTTCGCTCCTTCGGAATAACTCTGTCAGATTTGGGTTTTCCGGGGGGAGAAAGATATTGCTAGAATCGTCTCATTAAGATCTACAAGATGGTGTTAAAATTTCATTGATATTTTAAACTATACCTTAATTATAAGTATCTCAGGCAAACTGGGGCGTCGACTACAGGTCGATCCGCCCACCATGAGTCACCGCTGGCGAACGCGCCGATATTCGGCGGGGCCGTGGCCGCGAGTTATGATCTGGTCGATGTCGACCTGTTTCACAGCTAGCCACAAGGAAAGTATACGACGCATTTCTCAGGCATGCTGCGTTTGCGGCACATTGTCCCCGCCCAGCATCTGGAGGTCCTGCCTATTCGGTGGTGACCCCAGTGGAGACTGGGCGACCAGCCGCGGCGCGTGTCGGTGTGCCGGCCGCGACGCGTGTCGGTGTGCTGACCGCGACGCGTGTGGGTGTGCCAAACAAAATCAAATTATATTAGATCAAACAGTCCTGTAGGACGTGAACTGCTGCTAAATAGGCCACTAAACGCGACTCATCGAGTTGTCAACATCCCGACAACAGGCGGGCGAAACATACCTATAATTAAGGTATTGTTTAAGATATGAATGAAATTTTAACACCGTTTTGTAGATCTTGGTGGGACGATTCTAGCAATATCTTTTCTTGCCTCCAAAACCACAAATTTCTCGGAGTTATTCCAAAAAAAAACAAACGCGCAAACGCTTTTTTTATCGCTGATTTGTCAAGTTCGAGGGTGGGTAATATAATTTCTGGGTGTCCGCCAGCCCCCATTTAACAATATTTGCATTGATGCCTGTTTGGCCTTGTCTAATTTTGCTCTTGAAGTAGTTAACAGTCTACGACAAAATCTCGTTAATTGGGGGCGGGCGGACATCAAGTAATTAGCCATCCTAACTTGTTCCTGCGACTTTAGTCTCCGACTTTCCATTTATTTTTACTCTTGTGATGGCTAAATACCTTCTCATGAGGCTAGCAATACAACCGTTTTTATGGCAAACCCTGCCTTTGAGTGGGAAACTCGAGAACGAAATCGTCGTGGACACTAGACTTGGGACCGAATCGAATAAATATTCGAATCATATTCGAATAATTCGAATATTCGATTCATTCGGGAACTCAAATTTTGGGGTTTATTCGAATATTCGGCCAATTTCAGCGCTCCACATCCGAATTAGACCGGTGACAGGCGACTCTTCCCCGCACCCATTTGCGATCAAAACTAAAATGCGTCCCCAATCAGAATTTCTAAATAATTTAAAGGTGTGAATGCTTCTCCAGTAATTTACACCGAAGTAAGAATTTTGCCTACCCAGTGAGTCCAATCCCCTGCCAAAAATCGGGGAGTACACCGAAGGGGACGAGTTCCCCGCAACCGATTTAGACATAACCTATTTCGTTTACCCTTGAAATAGAAACTTTTCAAAGTGTAATTCTGAAATTGGGGTGATACTTTTTTTGTGTAGGTTTTCCGCAGTTCGTTCTTGTGCACAGAATTTCCCCAGGTTTTTTTACATTCAGTCCCGGTCAACTCTTAGCCGTTTACTTTAAAGGCAGTGTTCACGATTATTTTCTTCCCCAAGTTGTTCACATAAAACAATGCGTTGGTCTCCAAAAGTTACCAAAATTACGAAAAAACGGCGAGAAATGCACTAAAACGTCAAATTTCAGTGACATTATTCTATGACACGGACTAGTTGTCCGGTTGGATGAACATGTTCATGGTGGTTGTCACTGGTGGAAAATTGGGTCCATCGAAAATGGAAGAATATTTTATGCAAAGCAGGATTAGTTAGGGCCCTAAGGAAAGAAGGGAGCAATAGAGAGTAGAGAATTCAAAAGGACGGGTCTACAAAAGATTTCATTGTCACTACATACAAACACTTCCTGTGATACTTAAGAGGCAGGGTGATACTTAAGGATTTCGTGTACTTTTGGTGTGTTTTTATCAATGTCTACTTCATTTTGGTTCTACCCGGGACCCACTTAATCAATATAGCGAATAATCTCAAAATTGAAGATTACCGTGAACACTGCCTTTAATGTATTATTTCTGCAATTATCATTAAGGCCCCCTCATAGTCGGCCGAAAAACCGGCCGTCCTAGTCCCACCCGTTCGTTATTTATGAAAGACACGCAAAACCGGAGGAGATGAAGTGATAAAAATCATCTTCAACTGATAAAAGTCGTCCTCAAAAGATGAAAAAAAAGCCCAATGATCTGACAAGAATTGACTTCAACTGATAAAAACCGCCTCGAATGATACAAATCCACCTGGTACGACCTCGGAGAGCCTACAGAAGGTTGAGTTTCATCAGTTGAGGAAGATTTTTATCACTTCATCCCTCCCCGTTTTGCGTGTTTCTCATACATATCGACCGGGTGGAACTAGGACGGCCGTTTTCGGCCGACTATGACGGGGGCCTAAAGCCCTATTCACAGTTTGCCGGCCGACGTCCGCCGACGCGTTATCAAATTTGATAAGTCAATATAGATAGGATGGATAGGATAGAGTAGATAGATACTCCACAATCGATAACAGGTCGTCCGACGTCGGTCGGGCAACTGTGAAAGGGGCTTAAAGGCAGTGTTCACGAAGAAAAAGTTGCACGTTTTTTTTTGGCTAAAACTTAAGCTTTGGGTCCTTCTAAGAAGATTAAGAACGGAAGTGCGACGAAAAACGTCCGGTAAGTGGGTGAAAATCTCGTGGGCCAGCCAACCCACTGGGCCACTCCGCCCACGTCCTATAACAGTTTCCCTGAATTTTTCGGTTAGATGAGCGATGGTTTCCGATCAAAAGCTCCGTTTTTTCCCTTCATTCTCAACGCCTCTTTACTCAGGTCTGCTCGCACACATCGGCTGCAAAAAACGGGAGTTACAAGCTTCGGACAACTCGTCCACCATGTTTCCCTAGCTGAATTTTTGAGAGACCATTACTCCGTTTCTATGGGGTCTTGCACGATTCCAGAAACACCAATGGAATCAGCAATGGACCGCTTTCAAGATAGGCGGAAAAACAGAAGAACGACTTTTATCGTGAACACTGCCTTTAAAGGCAGGGTCCACGATAAATTTCGTCCTCGGTTTTTGGCCGGAAATTGAAAGTTTAGAGTCTCATTGGAGCACTGGGGTCGAAAGAATAAACAAAAACGAGCCAGAAAGAGCTCCATACAGCTCCGAAGTCCGCTCGCGCTGGCCCTTTCGCTCGCGGTCGAGTTTCTCGACGTGAACGAAGGAACACTCGAAATCGCGAAATGAGCGATGGTTTTCGATCAGAAGCCCCGTTCTTCCGTTCATTCTCGGCTTCTCTCTTTACTCAGGTCAGCTTGAATACATCGGCTGCAAAAGACGGAAGTTACAAGCCTCGGAAAACTCGTCCACAATGCTTCTCTAGCTCAATTTTTTAGGGACCATAACTCTGATCCCAAAAGGTCGTGTACGATTTCAGACACATCGTTGGAATCAGCATGGGACCGTTTTCAAGATAGGCTGAGAAACAGAAGAACGATTTTCATCGTGGACACTGCCTTTAAGACGGAGGCTTACCACGATAATCATTATATCTCAGAGAGTCGGGGGTCCTATTAGGCCACCATAGGCTTTCGATTCGACTACTAAGCGGTTGGACGACGATACGGCCACGTACTTTCCGTGCTCCACGTGGCCTAATCGTCGTCCAAGTGAGAAGCACGTGATGCCACTCATAGCCGTTTCACTCGGCGACGATACGCTTTTGATTCGACTACGATGAGTTTGGAAGACGAACGAGCCACAATGCCCATGATTGAACACGTTGATCGATAGCTTCAGAACTCACCCGGCGCATATCAGCCGCACAGCACGAATATAAGGGGCTCGATCCCAGAGAGAGTCCGCCTTTCGGGGCTGCTCCTGAAAGGTGACTACGAGTCACTTTCTGGACGATTTTTGAACTGTTAAGGGGTCTCCCCACGGTCCTCAGCGAGGGAAGGTCCCTCGCTATCGACGGTGGCGAGGGTGATGTCCCTGTCGCGGACTGCTGTGGGGTATGATCCCTGCTGCGGGCCGTGACTTGGACCGTATCCTTGTTGGTGGAGACCAACTCCCATCGAAGGACCCGCCCCCAGCGCCACGTAGCCCTATCGAACAGGCCACGCGCTCCTCGGAGCAGCACGTGCTGCTGCGAAAGATCCTTTCAACTAGACTAGGTACCCGATTAGAAAGCCTATTGTGGCCGAATCGGACCCCCCGACTCTCTGAGATACTGACATGGATACTACCTTACCCCACCTTCATCATACTCTTGCGATCGCGGCGAATGCCGCAATTATCAGTAGGAAAATGAGAAATCAGATGTCTGATACCGTTCTAAAACGAGAAATCAGATGTTGGATGACGGTATCAGACAGCTGTCTCATTTTCTGCTGATATCCCGCGGCATTCGCCACCATCGCAAAACTATGGGTATTTTTGCACTCGAGCGCAGTCCGGCCACAACGGAGGGATTTCCTCCCTCAGTAAGCATACGTAACGACCAGAACGGCCACGGACGGGACAAGTGGGATCAGTCGAGACACATTGGGGGGGGGGATTTTTCGACCTGAGTAAGACATGCTCTGAGTACGTATCGACCGGGCTGGCTACAGCCTATCGGCCGAGTATGGCGGGGCTGTTATGTAAGCCTATCTTAGTCCTTGGACGTATGTTCGAGCACCCACCCGACCGTACATCGAGGGGTCTGACCACTTTCATGTGATGCATTACACCTCGCGCCGTAGCCCGTTCGGGAAAGATTTACTTAGCAAGAAATAGCCCAGTGATCCATATTGTGTTGGCACTTTTCCCCCTTCCAGTTTGAGATCAAGAATGGCACCGCATACAATCATTTTGCCGAAAAACTCTCTAGCGGCGATCGATGCATTGACTCCCCTTAAAATCACAAAGCCACATCTACCGCTACAACAGTGGCCGTTTTCTGGTTCCGGTAATCTCTTAGCAGTCTCCGTCTTGAAGGTAGTACACGAAAAAAAAGGTCTCCGAGTCCCTCAGAAAATTGGAAGCTGGTGTGATCCTGATTTCAATTTTGAAATGTCGAATATATTTTGAATATTCGAATAGGATTCAAATATTTGAATAGTTCGCCGACATTTCGAATGTATTCATTTATTCGGAGATTTTAAAAAGGCATTATTCGATTGTATTCATTCATTCGGAAATTCTTAAAAGGCCCTATTCGAATTATTCATTCATTTGTAAATTGGGGTCGAATGCCCATGTATAGTGGACACTGCCTTTAGGTGCATAATCTTATCTTGTATGAACATGCTTTTGAGACGAGATCTAAATTTGAACTCTCTACATTGGACTATCTGCTTCCGATCAGGTGGGGAAAGTCGAGCGGCGCAGTTTAGAGGCAGGGTCGGCGATAAAAACAATTTTTGAGCTCTTTTCATGAAAATGTACGTCTGAAAATTACAAAAGTAAAAATAAGAAAAAAAAAGAAAATTTTGCAGGAAAAACGCACAAAAACAGGTCAGGACGGCTAATTACTGGTGTCGGCCAGCCCCCCCCCCACCATAATTAACGAGATTTTCGTGAATGCTTGCTAATCCGTCTCTTATTTTGCTCTCAAATTAACTAGTATCCTCTAAGTGTGCTCAGCAATTACTTTAGAGGGAAAGTAGAAGACGGGAAAACAGGTTTTTACAGAAATCGCATTAACTGGGGGCGCGAGGACACCAGGCAATTGTCCTTTTTGTTCCTGAGTGTTTTTTCTCTAATTTTTTTACCTATTTTCACTTTTCTAATGGCAAGGTCTACCATTCTAATGTCTCCGATAGTTAAAGCAAAGGTAATGCTCGGTCCATGTATGTCGGGAACGCGCGCCCTCGCTGTTCCGCGCTCCTCGACGCTCCATAGCGCTGATAGGTGCCCGGTGCACAGAAAGAGACAACGAGCATCTCCTTCCTCGTGTTGGTTCGATCGACGACGGTTGACCCGGTGATCAATCAATCAAGTCAGATCCTTGGCTGCTCATGAACATGTTAGATCTATGAGGTGGGAGGGCATTGGTGTTGATGTAGGCTCGAGGCTAAATACTTTGGGGACAGAGCAGTAAACTTAAGACTTGCTGCTCAAAAATTTCGAATCAAGTTACTTGCGAGATATTCGGGAAAAATCAAGTTACTCGTGGCTTATCTGAGTTTTTTGAATTACTTGCGAGGTGGGACCCGCAAGTAACTTACATGGGCATAACCATGTTACTTGTGACTTTTGAATCTTTCAAGTAACTTACATTGACCCATCAGTCCTCGCAAGTGGGTGGTCACGTCGTAACTTGTTCAAAGGCACTGTTCGCGATAAACTTCATCTTTGAATTTTCCATGACAAACGCTTCTCGTCGCTCTCAGAAGCAGAACAGCGTCGAAAAAACGGGACGAAAAGCTACCCAGGAGCCGCAAAACGGCTTAGAAAAGTGGGAAAACCCCGCCATTGTGGGCAAGTCCCGCCTCTTCCCGCCCCTCGACGTGAACAAAGGAACACTCGAAATCGTGAGTTGAGCGATGGTTTCCGATCAAAAGCCCCGTTCTTCCCTTCATTCTCAACTTCTCTCTTTACTGAGGTCAGCTCGCCTACATTGGCTGCAAAAAACGGAAGTTACAAGCCTCGGACAACTCGTCCACCATTTTCCCCAGCTCAATTTTTGAGGTGCCATAACTCCATTCCCAGAAGGTCTTGTACGATTCCAGAAGTATCATTGGAATCAGAATGGGACCGGTTTCAAGATAGGCAAAAAAACAGAAAAGCGATTTTCATCGCGAACAGTGCCTTTAACACGTGCACAGCCGGGATATAAGGCGCAGCCTCATCTCACTCGAGTCTTCATTCGGCATTCTGATGCCGACCCTAAAAGGCGACTTCGAGCCTCTCTCCGGGAGCCAGCATATTCTTGACCGCTGAGGGGATAGGGGTATCTTTTCAGCTGGGGGGGGGGGGGGTTCTCCGCGGTCCTCGGGGAGGGTGGTTCCTCACCGCAGGTCTTGGCGAAGAATGCTCCCTTGTAGTGGACCGGGCGGGGCTGTCTCTTCCGTGGACCGCGAAAATCGTGCCGTACCGATGTCACCTGCATCTTAGGAGTAAGCTAAATGTTGCTTCTGGGTGAGTTAACTGTATACTAGAAGTAAGTTACTTGTGACATAAATGTAAGTTACTTGCGACATTAAGTAAGTTACTTGTGACATAGAAGTAAGTTGCAAGAAGACTTCACGTAACTCACTCAAAAGTAACATTTAACTTGATTCAAAACTTCTGAGTGATACTTTCCCGGAGCGGGCTAGAGCGCGCGATAGCTCCTGGCATATCATGTGTAAATGACGACCATCGACTTTGCGTAATCGCACGCTCTCGCAACGTATGGACGCTGCCTAAAATCGGCTGTTGTGGGGATACAACAGCCGCTTTTATCGGAAACCCTGCGTTGTTGATGGCCGAGCTGCTGCAGACTAGTGAACTAATACTACTTTATCAGTCACTTAACAACTGTCATTAACAGTAATGGAGTCGGCCTCCTGACTACATCGAAGCCGGCGCGGGTTTGAAGGGCTCGGTTGACATAGCATTACGAGAAGCATTGCAAATCAACTTTGACAGTGAAGGTCCATAATGGTCATAGTGCATAGGAACAGGAACATTTAACAACTAGGATTATTGTTGTTCCTACAACACCCTGCCTTTAACTATGGGATAAATTTCTGATCATCCCATCGTTGCTAGCAGGGCACGGCGAATCATTCACTCAGGCAAACCATCGCTCCGAGCGGGACCGGCTCCTCCCAATTATGACGTCATCGCCCGGACAGCGGGCGAGGGGCCAACTGGCACCGCGGTCCCTGTCCGGTGCCAGTTCGCCCCTCGGTCGCTCTCCGGTAGCTCTCAGGGCCACATCGGTGCCATCGCCAGAGATAGAGACGCGGGATTGGTTGTTCTTTGAGTGATAACGTGCGAGCCACGTTATCACTCAAAGAACAACCAATCCTGCGGGTATAAAAGGCGGCTCGCCTCGTGTAGACGGGTAGTTGGCCTTTCGAGGCCACTCTTGAGAGGTGACCTCGGATCACTCTCAGGATGACAATTTTGGCGGCCGAGGGATCCCCATGGCCCGCGGTGGGGAAGGCTTCCTCATTGCGGATCATGCTGGGATGGTATCCTTGTTGCGGCCTGTGGCAGGATTAACCTCCTGACCCACAGGCTGTAACAGGTACCTTATCCTCTTAACTGGCTTGATCCTCTCCAGAAGAGGCGGAAATAAAGAAAAAATAGCAATTAGGAAATTTTTGAAAATCGCCCGAACAGAGACCGCAGTGCCAGTTGGGACCGAAGATCGCTCCGAGCGATACTGCTGTGGCCCGGAGAGCGGCTGCTGTGGCCCGAGTAGATGGCTAATTTTCGCTCGGAGCGGAGAGGCAGCGCCGCTCGAGTAGCTCTCCGGTACCGCTCGGAGCGATGGTTTGCCTGAGCATACGATCATCATCCAACGTATGTAGTCTCCACAGGAGAAGACTAATAGGAGAGCCAATGCTCCGAAATGTGCTGTTGATAAATGCGGTGGGTCTTTAATACATGAAGTGATATCATTCATAATATAAAAAATTGACTGAAGAACCGGGTTTGCCAGAATTCGTCAAAGTTTGACACTTGGTTGAATTGGGAGCCCGCTGGTTTCTCCTAAATTCAGAGGGAAGCGCTTTGATGTGAGACTATGATACGCTTTTTCAGTGAACTTTTTAGATTTCGAATCTTTCCAAGATTTAGCGTTTCAGTGTTCCGACCTGATTACTTTACTTTGCTTGTTGTGAAAAACTTGTGCAGTTTTTTTATTGAGCACTGAGAAAGGTAGAGACTGTAAAAAAGGGAGGTATAGCGATATGAAAGGAGACTGCGCTAGATGAAGAGAAGAGTTATCGAGTAGATAAGATGTGCAGACACCTGAATTGGAGCGATGCGTGATGAATACGCAATTTCTTTGAGCTTGCCCAACTCGTATGGAACTCGAATTTTGAAACAGTTCTAGTCCTTTGCTGCAATTCTCGTGTTGAAGGTACAGTACACAGAAAAAGATATTCCTTCTGATTTTATGCTCATCTTATTGCTAGAGACAATCACATCCTGATCTCAATGATACCTTTAAAATCGTTCAAAACCTCATATGTACGATCTGTTATGGCTGCAGAGAATATGCTAAGTCTGTAGGCGAAAGATTCGTGGAAGAGTTGCCCTCTGCTTCTCTTCATTTGCATCCGCTGCACGAGAGCGAACAAGAATCAAGGAACAGACCGAAATGTGAGAAAGAAAATAGAATTCATCAGCTACTGATTTCCGAAAACGAGAAACTCAGACATTCGCCGGGTCCGACCCCCCCCCCACGTCATCTCAGTTGGAAGAAGTGAGGGGCGAGAACGGATAGGGGTTCGACCCGACAGAAACCTGCGGTCGGCCCCGTTGAGTTTCTGAGAAAGAGACATATTTATCAAATACACAGAATGGAAGGCATCTAAGAGCAGTTCGGATAGAAGTAGTTACGGAAAGCTTGCGTTCCCATCGTCACCGAATCGCCGTGAACGGCGCCGCGGACCCCTCCCATTCTGTGTTCTCAATCAACAAGCTAAGAAGGGGCGTGGCCCTTGGTAACTTTTGAGGGATGTCGGGCACGTCCGCCTATCCTCTGTTTCCGAGTGGAATTTATTTCTGTTCATCGCGTGCGTGTGCACGCG
This sequence comes from Aplectana chamaeleonis, assembly GCA_029168955.1. Taxonomy (NCBI): domain Eukaryota; kingdom Metazoa; phylum Nematoda; class Chromadorea; order Rhabditida; family Cosmocercidae; genus Aplectana; species Aplectana chamaeleonis. The sequence continues at coordinate 1,018,775 of JAPDOI010000231.1, forward strand.
TACGCTGCGTCACTGTCCCTACCCTCGCTCCGCACAAACGCACTAGGGAACAGAATTAATTTGGGTTGGAACCAGTGGATATATCTTGTTCATCCGAAAGATATAACGTGTTCCAAGCTATTAATAATACAGAAAAGCGGCAACATGAAATATTTGCGTTCAATAAGTTTTTTTTCTGTGTTTTTAGACCTCGACCAAACCAACAATAAAAGATACACGAAACTCTCAATCGCCAGCCGCTCAGAGAACCCTATACAAGCCTCAGCTTTGAGGGATTACTGAGTTTGCAAATATGGAGCGCAGATGAATCCGAAGAAAATCAGTGTGACCACTGCTATTATCCACATTTCACGGCGGAGACATGACGGAGTTCTGACCGTCAACGCTGAGCCCAGAGAGTAGTGCTCCTAATTTTGACTCCAGCAAAGCGAGGGCACAAAATTCACGTGGTATCATTTCAAACTAATTGATGAAAATTTTCAATTGACAATTGTGGTGAGCGCGAAGCGCTCACCAGATTTGGCTTTGATTCGCCATCGCGCAACCCCCTGATCTCAGTATCAGGGTCCAGAGTAAACGTAGGAAAACCGTTCTTTTTGCATTTAATACACTTTAGAAAGGTGAATAACTGTTCAAAAAATGGTCCGGAATGGTTACCTGAGATTCGAGAAAAAGTGTCAAAACCACGTCATTTTGGTCGAAAAAATGTTCATCTCCTTTTTTTTTCAGTTGGCGTTCACGATCTTGTTGGAACACTTATCGTTGAGCTAGAGAGCTCATTTTTGGCCAGGAAGCTGGTTTTGTTTGCACCTAGCTCCTGTCAAATTTTGAAGTTGGTAGCTCAATTTTTGCGGAACCTCAAAATTGAGGGTAAAGAAAGACAAAAACACGTAAACATGTTATTAAAAACCAACCGACGTTTGCTTATTCGTAAAAATGAACTAGTGAAATAAACACCGTTACTGATAGGCTTTTGCTCAGGATTTGACGGGGCAACGCTTCAATCAATACGGCGGGATCTCGGAAGTACTTTTTGAAACGCCGCACGGTGTGACTCAGAAGTGCGCCACAGAGCGCCGTAGATACTGTGCGGGACCCCAGCAGGAGTGCGAAAGACGTCGTAGAACATGTGTGTGACCAAAGTAGGAGTGCGCCGGACGCCGTAGAAAGTGTGCGGGACCCAAGTGGGTGTGCGCAGAACGCCGTAGAAAGTGTGCGGGACCCAAATGAGAGTGCGCCGGACGCCGTAGAAAGTGTGTGGGACCCAAATGGGTGTGCGCAGAACGCCGTAAAAAGTTTGCGGGACCCAAATGGGTGTGCGCAGAACGCCCTAGAAAGTGTGTGGGACCCAGATGAGAGTGAGCCAGACGCCGTAGAAAGTGTGCGGGACCCAAATGGGTGGGCGCAGAACGCCGTAGAAAGTGTGTGGGACCCAAATGAGTGTGCGCAGAACGCCCTAGAAAGTGTGTGGGACCCAAATGAGAGTGCGCCGGACGCAGTAGAAAGTGTGCGGGACCCAAATGGGTGGGCGCAGAACGCCGTAGAAAGTGTGCGGGACCCAAGTGGGAGTGCGCCGGACGCCGTAGAGAGTGTGCGGGACCCAAATGGGTGTGCGCAGAACGCCGTAGAAAGTGTGCGGGACCCAAATGGGTGTGCGCAGAACGCCCTAGAAAGTGTGTGGGACCCAAATGAGAGTGAGCCGGACGCCGTAGAAAGTGTGCGGGACCCAAACGGGAGTGCGCAGAACGCCGTAGAAAGTGTGCGGGACCCAAGTGGGAGTGCGCCGGACGCCGTAGAGAGTGTGCGGGACCCAAATGGGTGTGCGCAGAACGCCCTAGAAAGTGTGTGTGACCCAAATGAGAAGGAGCCGGACGCCGTAGAAAGTGTGCGGGACCCAAACGAGAGTGCGCCGGACACCGTAGAAAGTGTGCGGGACCCACGTGGGAATGCGCCGGACGCCGTAGAAAGTGTGCGGGACCCAAATGGGTGGGCGCACAACGCCGTAGAAAGTGTGCGGGACCCATGTGGGAGTGCGCCGGACGCCGTAGAGAGTGTGCGGGACCCAAATGGGTGTGCGCAGAACGCCGTATAAAGTGTGCAGGACATCAGTGGGAGTGTGCAAGATGTAACAAAATGTGCGCAGGACATTAGTGGGAGTGGGCAGGATGTCATAGAAAGTGTGCAGGACATCAGTGAGAGTGTGCAGGACTATAGTGGGAGTGTGCAGCACCTTATAGAAAGTGTGTAGGACATCAGTGGAAGGATGCAGGACATCAGTGGGCGTGTGCAGGACGTCAAAGAAAGTGTGCAGGCTATCAGTTGGAGTGCGCAGGACGTCATAGAAGGGGGGGGGGACAGGACATCAGTGGGTTTACTTTCATCTAACACCACCAGGCACAAATCATGTTAGAAAGGAAACCTTTAGAAAAAATAAATGAAATTCCTGAAAGTTTAGGTTCCTGGCAAAAGTAAAGATTTGGCATGGTCATAAAAATATACTCAGTTAAAAAGGGAAGATAAAGAAAAATGAAAAAATGGTTTTGAAATATTCCTGAGAACGATTTGGCGTAGAATAATTTGTTCTTCGGGAAATGAAGTGAAATAGTTGAAAGTATGATTTGGCAGTCGAGTTTGAACCAACTATTGATAAGAGTTGTGCAAAACGAGAGATCGCCTTGTCTGTGCTTATCCGTAGAACATATCAAAGCGAAATCACGCGTGAAATGGAAAGCATCAAAACTTTCTCGGGAGCTGTAATGCGGCGGTCTTCACGTATTAGGTGAAGTAAAATCAACACGCGTGATTTTGCTTTGACATGTTCTACGGATAAGCACAGACAAGGCGATCTCTCGTTTTGCACAACTCTTATCAATAGTTGGTTCAAACTCGACTGCCAAATCATACTTTCAACTATTTCACTTCATTTCCCGAAGAACAAATTATTCTACGCCAAATCGTTCTCAGGAATATTTCAAAACCATTTTTTCATTTTTCTTTATCTTCCCTTTTTAACTGAGTATATTTTTATGACCATGCCAAATCTTTACTTTTGCCAGGAACCAAAACTTTCAGGAATTGCAATCTGGAAATAAACACTGGGCGTAGAATCGGTTGCACCAATCGAATCTTTTATCACCGCTCATTGTTATCAACTGGTCTTGTGGAGTAGTTTTTTCTAATTTCCGAAAGGTCGTATGTGGGCGAAAGCATTATTGTGGAATACTAGGGCAGAAAAGGGAGATAAGGTAGGGGTTCCAAAGACAGGCATTGCGTAGCAACGCTACTAAACACTAATCGGTAGCTGTCAGTTTACGTTGAGCAGATCGCCCTTTTTCTCCTAGCAATTCGAGTCAATCTATTTAACAGCTAACACGCCAAACAGTAGAGATGTGAATCGTCAATGCAATGGCTTCAACAGATCTGCTGATCCCGCTGGAAGTCGCAGCGTCGAAGTTGCGCAAATGAATGAGATCTCCAGTTCGACAGCTTCTGGTGGTGGCATCGAAGATGTGCGTGGATACGACTGCCAAGTAGCAAACTCAGTGACAAGCGGCCTTTTCAGGATTTGTTGAAAAATCGAAAAAAAGCGTGAGAAATCTGTTAAAAACAATATTCAAATATTTCGCTCTGAATCGCATGGGGAGCACCAGGGAGCATCGATATTCTGCTGTTGATATTTCGAGTCAGATAGTATAATAATTTTAGTCTGACGAATGAACGGGGCTGCGGGGGTAAATCACCGCACGCGATCGAAACCCCATTCTCCAGTGAGGCCACCAACCCCGCACGGTCAGCCGCCTGGTCCATGCGTCAGACTAAATCGGAAACGGAAACTATATGTACAGGATGTTGTTGGCCTCATCAACTACTGGCCTTGAAGGTATATGTGCATGTATGGTTTCCGTTTTCGTTTTAGTCTGATGCATGGACCAGGCGGCTGGCCGTGCGGGGTTGGCGGCCTCACTGGAAAATGGGAATTCGGTTCGCGCGGGGTGATCTACTGTCGCAGACCCGTCCATTCATCAGAATAAAATGATTGCGCGAACTCTACATGTACACGATCAAAAAATTTGTTACTAAAACTCCCACTGGAACGCCCACGCCGCTGAAAGCGTCAAAAACCAGTCAGAGCTACCATATTCGAGCAACATCGAGTAAAATAAACCCGCACACTCCCCCCCCCTCTCTACCTCTATATTGCAGTTTGATGCAGTGTGATGGCTGTGAATGACGAGAAAAATGACAGAGACAACTCGAGCACAAACACTAAGCGTTCAAAATCACAATCTCTGAGGAACCATGATTCCGTTCATGGCGGGTTTGAAGCAATTATGGTGGCACTATCGTTATCAGCGTAAAATTTTCATCAAGGCAAGCAGAAAAGCTGAGAAATGATTTTGAGGTCGGACTACAGTACCGCGCATTTTTTTTTTGCAAAAAAAGCGGTTTTTTTTGCACTCACAAAGCGCCACAATACCATAACTTCGCTCAAAGTGGTCCGATTTTTATTTTGAAGTCATTTCTGGTTTGCTTTCAATGAGTCCTTTACAATAGTGTCACAAAATGATAGATTCGGCCCCAGAAGATTATCGACAACCGCATATTTGCACCACAAAATTCCTCATAATGAACTGATCAGACGGTCATGATAGCAGAAAGCTGTCATGTTTTGACTTGTTTTCGATGTGAGTTTTAGAAGGAAACACACATTTTTGAAAACATATAGGAGTTAAAAAGACTTTCTACACATAGCATTGCATTCGCCTCACTGAGAGAAACACGAAAACAACCTGAAAAACTCATTTCGTAATTTTGAAGCGAGTTATGGTGATGTGGCGCTTTTTAAGCGCAAAAAACGCCGCGAAACCCTTTTTTGCAAAAAATTTGCTCGGTACTGTATGCCTTTCACCACACAACAAATTCATCTGATAGTTTATGAGTTACGAAATATTTTGAAAAAACAGTGTTATGCTCGGAACCCAGCATTTTGAATGTAACCCAACATCTTGCAACCTTACAGCGCGACGCTAGTCTGACGCTGGGTCTGTCGCTCGACGTCGTTGCCAGCCCTCTGAAGCTGCATGCAGTCACTGTCTTTTTCGGAACAAATTCCGGTCCGCAGTTGCGTACAACACGATGATGATCGTGCTGGGACAAAGGTTATCCGTGCTGGGCCCACGCGATCCCAACCCGATCGTCATCTTGTCGTGCGATGTAACAGCGGGTTCTGCAACTGCGGACAGGATTTTCGATCTGATGAGGGCAGTATGAAATTGAGTTTCTAGGCATTTTTTCACATCTCTATTCATGAACGTTTGGTTTGCCCTCAACCGCGACAATGCTTTTTCTCAGTTTCCAAATTTTCTCCGGAATTTCTGGTGGAATGACGCTTATTGGAGCCGATAGTGCAACGCAACGCCCTTACTTCAGGGATTAGTGTGAAAACACTTGAACTTTCACGGTGGGTAGTGATAACCGACATCGCGGAGTTTTAAACGGGAATTTGATCGGATTGCGGAACAGTGGGTAGAAATGACCTGGTGAATAGTCTTTCCGCCTCGTGTAGCATCATTCCTTCCTCACTTGCTCAAGACTTCCGCCGGGGATTGGAACTTACCTCTCCGAAAAAATTATAACAACTGCGCGCCTGCGGGTCTTGTAGCAACTGGGGTGGATTGAATGTATAGAAGCACGGTTCAAGCCAGGTCTGAAAGGGAGTAACATTTACAAAGACAACTGCGAATGTAGCCTCATTTTAAAGGCAGTGTCCACGCTAAATCTCGTTCTCGAGGTTTCAGTGTGAAACACTAAGTTGGCAGATGCTCGAGAGGATAGAGTCGAAGAAATCAGCAAAAACGGGCCAGAGATCCATTAAAGTGGCTATGAAAGTTATCCCGACGAGCTTGAGGCGCCGCACACCTTTCGATGGCGAATTGCCAGCAACTCTCCCGTGTCCAGCCTGATCGATTCGCGCACATTTCGCGAGTAGCGCGCGCTTGCGGAAATCAGCAGGACCCAAAATTCTCGTCCACGCCCTGAACGTTGGAAATCGTTATTTTAGCTCATTCTGAACGTTTTTCTTCGCTGTTTCTTTACTGTTAGTCACCTCGCGACCAAACAATCCCATTTTTGGGTCGAACTCGTGTGTGATATTCATCGGGAACACTACCTTTAAAGGCAGTGTTCGTGGTAGATTTCACTTCCAATATCTCCACGGTTTACGAAAGGTCTTGTGCCTCATATAGCAACGCATGCTTTAAAAAGACGCGAAAGCCGTGTTTTTGAGCCAAAATAGGTCCTCCCTTGTTTACGTTGATTTTTGAGCGTGGAGGAATTGACCGCTATGCAGGATGATACAGATCAGTGCAATCAAGCGATCAGCTCACTTATCTCGGACAGTCGGGGCTTAGTACGTCGGCACAATACCGTTAGTACGCCGGCAAAAAGGGATCGGCAGCACCTGTGCTGTAGCTGTTGGTAACAGCAGGATATGCTGGCAACGACCAGGAGCTCCTGCTGCTTGTGCTGGCGTACTAACGCTTTGTTTATCGTGGCACGCGTGCTATTGCCAGCCCCTCTCTCCTAGTGTCTGCTGACACTCTCCTCCATTGATTTGTCTGATAGGAATGAACATTGCAGCATCCTCTTGTACGACGGTGGCGGGTATATAAGGCGTCCAGTCTCGCCGAGGGTCAGTTGGCCGTTTGAGGCCAGTCCGAGGAGGTGACCTTGTGTCACTTTCCGGACGATAATTTTGAACTCTGAGCGGATCATTCCCATGGCCCATCGCGAGGGAAGCGTCCTCGTTGTGGACCGTGGCGAAGATGGTGCCCTTGTTGCGGACCGCGGCGAGGATGGCCTCCTTGCTGCTGGCCGTGACAAGAATTATACCCAACACCGGTAAGGAGGGTGGCAGTCCAAATAAATTCTGTCGATAATTAGCGTTAGTACGCCAGCATACGTTGGCAGGATATGCTGCCGCTACCAGCAGCTCCTGCATACAACGAGCGTTAGTACGCCAGGTTTGCCCTGGCGTACTAACGGTATTGTGCCGACGTACTTACTAAGCCCCGACTGTCTGAGTATCAGCACTCTCTTGACTCGATCATTCCTGTAATCCGAGTGTTCATTTGCTCACATCGACGGGTCGGAAATGGGGTACGGGGCGGTTCTGTGATTCCTAAACGTTTGTTTGCAGCCATTATTTTGTCACTCCTAGGCCGTCTTCTACCGTTCTTTCGACACTGGAAGCCTAGGGTCCTTCTCGCCAATCATTTCACTGCGGAAAGTCACCGATGATGATCATCGTGAACGCTGCCTTTAAGAGGGGGAAATTGATTCATTCACGCCTAATTTTGTGGCACAGTACCATCGGACCGCATGCAGTCTTGTGTCACCGTACAGTGAGACCCGGGGCCTCCTGAACAGGCAGCAGCGACCGTTTATCCACATCGTTTATCAAGCTGAATACGCATGAAGTTGGTACGTTGATACATGATAAAACTCGTAGAACACCTCCACTGGCAAAACAGTGTGATGGAACTTGTATGGATAAACGGTCGCTGCTGCCTGTTTAGGTTTTCTCGTGTGACCCTTCAATGGGTATCACACTGCCAAATTGAGCCGTCGACAACAGGTCGATAGGCTCTCGTCTCCCCGTTGACAACCTAAATTCCTGCCCGTTGTCGATATTTTCACGTCTAATTTCATCGCATTTGGCGCGCTATTTGTTAGCGATTCACATCTTGCATAATGACTCAGGCAGTAACACCGGCTGAGGGGGCAGGCAATACCGGCTGACTGTACATTGTACCCGGGCGGGTCCCGATATTCTCTGCCCCCTCTACCGAGAAAGGGAGGTCCGCTTATCCGGTTTCAGTTGCTTACCACGTGAATGATACCGATCTGCAGGAGCAGATGAAGACCCTGGTAGGCCCTCCCTATTCCCCAGCAAGTTCGAGGCCTGCGCTTCATCCCTGAAGCGGCAAGCCTTACCTTGCTTCAGAATTCATGAACGGTCACAACGAACCGTAAGGGGTGAGGGGTCAATTATCCAAATCGTGTGGATGACCACCCGTTAGAATGCCATCACTCGAATCAGCTTGAAGCCAATTTTGCCCGAGCCGTACATGAGCCTGATTTGCTTTAGTGTCTGCCCGATCACCCGGTGATTTGCTCTTCCATGGATTTATGTCTGCCCGCTCACCCCGTAAAGCCATGCCCCTCAGCCGGAAAATGCATGCCCGCCTGCTCACCCGGTGAGGCGCTCCGCCCCCCCCCCCCCAAATAAGCCTGCCCGCTCAGCCGGCGAGCCCACTCAGGAACTCAACGGGTCCGACCGCAGATTTCTGTCGGTTTTTCTTTCCGTTTTCGTCCCTCACTTCTTCCAACTGAGACGAATCGGGGGAGAAGTAAAATTTATTCTCCCCCCCCCCTCCACGTCTTCTCAGTTTGGACCACGTGGAGGAACAATGCTGAAGGGTCCGACCCTACAGAAATCTGGGGATGGACCCCGTTCGAGCTGGGGTCGGACCCGGTGAATGTCTGAGTACTTCTCCGCCCTCTCAGCCGGTGTTATTATCTGAGTATGCACCTGACACGAAACTGTAATGCGGGGCTACATTAGGTTACTGCATTTGCGCCTTTGAAGGCGGTGTTCACGGGTGGTGGTCGCAATATGTCCATACCGCGGGAAGGGCGGGGTAGGAGCGAAGTGCCGTGATTGGCGGATACACAGGCTAGAGCCAATTACAGCCCTTTGCCCCGCCCTTCTCCTCAACGTTTCCCCCGCCCTTTTTGCGGTTCGGACACATCACGTCCACCATCCAATGTTTACGATAGATCTAAAGTGTCTCAAAAGGTCTGGTGTGAACAATGTCAGCTTCGGTGTATTGATAAAGCAAAACAAGATGATAGGCATGAAAATTTTCATTTATTCGACCACACTTCAAGCTTTGATACGAAGTCCGATGAATACAGTTTTTGGTTCCAACCCAGTTGGAACCAGGGTGACGCTAGATATTTGAAGCGAAGGCGAGGTGAGTTGAAGCCTGATTCAATCTTTATCCCTGCCGCCTGTAATATTCGCTTAGAAGGGTCACACGGTCTACAGTGTCAAAGCTGTGTGCCCAAATAGGGTTCTTCACAGTACATACCTCACGGAAAACGACGAAACTCATGCGATTATTCCGTATACAGGGTAGCTATTAAAGGCAGCAGTTGCGATGAAAAGCGCTTGTCTTCTTTTTTGCTCTAAACCCTTTTCTGGATTTGGAGTAGTAAGACTTTCAAGAAAATTTTGCGAAAAAAACCTTGTTTTGGGTCTTATTTTAAGCCTGAACTTTCCTGTTTTTTGATGGTAGACGAGCTCGCTCCACACCATCGGCATCGATGATCTCTAATATCAGGAACATCAGCTGGCTTGTAATTGGAAATCAGTCAGTGAACAATGGCCTTCGGCAGGACCTGCTCGAATAATTCTGTCCTCGTCGAGATAAACATCGAATGAAGGACTTGTTTCTATTTTTCAGCTGTTTTTATTAGTTAAATTTGCATTTATTTCTGGCTGTGAGCGTCAATGATATTTGACTGCTCATCATGAGACTGCGATCTTTTTGGGCGGAGCTGTGCACGGGTGCACGAATTGGGAACATAGGATTCTAATAGCTCTATTTGTAGCTTGTTTCGTGACGCGTAACATTCATGGTCTTTTAGCCGTTTGCGAATCAAACTGATTTTCATGGTTTGTTACACAACTTTTCTCATCGCGACCACTGCCTGTAAGTAATGGCGCGCACAGGAACGCTGCTCTGTGAAAAGTACACATTGTCTAACATGCCTTTCTCACTCGTTTTAGTTTTCACTCTAAAATTCAGAAACTTGTATATCGTGCTAACGTCAAACAGTTTTCTTCCAGGCTCAAGTGAAATAAGTTTGAACAATCGATTCCTTGCCTTTGGTCACAAGATATGCCCTTCAGACATGAGACCGAAAAATTGAAGGAAATTCGTAGACTTCAAAATACATTCCCACTTTTCAGCACTGCATTTGACATCACTCTATGCCATCGAAGAATTTTATTGGTTTTTTATGCAATTGTGGGTGGTTCTCACAGTCAAGAGTAAACAAACAAGTTTTATGAGATAATGGTCTTGAATGGGAGTCGTTAACAGCCATGACAAAATAATTGTCAGATAGTAGTCCTACCTATCCAAATTCTTATGAAACCAAAAGTGGCAACCTCGAAGGATAATTCAGGACAAAACAGTGTATCTTCCGTATCATAATTTGCGGAAGCCGCGACGCTGCTATGCAATTTTTACCATAGAAGCTGGGTGGCTGCTTTGTGGTAGAAAACAATAGAAAACAACAACTTTCTACACAATAGTAGAAAAAGAGGAACACCTCCCCTAAGATAGAATGATATTGGCTGCTTCGCGGCTTCCTAAAGATATGGTACAAACGATAAAAGCATCGTTGATCACTCAATGTTCAGGGCAGACTTTTTTCTCCGCAAAGGCTTGAATGTACTTATTCGAGGAGGACAAACTGGAATAAGGATGCGATACTGTGACAGACCGATTGAAAAACAGTGGACATTTTGAACAAAAACAGTGCTTTGCGGCGTTTTCTGAAGTGTTGCGTCGCCGTGACTCACTTTGAATTTGACGCGTTCAATTTTTTAATGAAATTTCGTGTTCCTCTCAATGAGGCGAATGTAATGGCATGTCAAAAAGCCTTTTCGACTCCGGTATTTTGTCGAAGAATGTGTATTCCCTTCTAAAATTTCCATCGACCACAAACTCAGCAGAAAATTTTCTGGTGATTTACCTCTGAATTACGAGAGGTTTACTTTCAATTACAAGTAAATGCTGATTTTTACCACAGAATTCCTCCTAGGTGCTGATCCGACAGAAAATCTGCCAGATTACTGATAAATTAGGGAAATTGTCCCCGTAAATCTCCCGAATTTTCATGTAATCCTCCAGAATAGTTCCGTTTTCCAGCAGAAAGGTATTTTTCCAAGAAGTGGCAGTAAATTTCCAGTAAAACGGAAAAATCTGCCAAAATTGCTTCGTGCAAATTCATCGCAAACGCATCGAGCGCTGAGAAGAGTGTGTCGGACCCTACTGGAAGTGCGCCAAGCGCCGAGGGAAGTGTGTGTGACCCAACTGGGAGTGCGCAGAGCGCCGGAGAACGTGTGCGGGACCCAAGTGGGAGTGCGCCGAGTGCCGGGCGACGTGTGCGGGACCTAAGTGAGAGTGAGCAGTGCCAGGAAAAGTGTGTGTGACCCAACTGAGTACACGCCAAGCGTCGATGAACGTGTGCCGGACACAAGTGGGAGTGCGCAGAGCACCGGGCAACTTGGGCGGGACCTAAGTTGGAGTGCGCCAAGCGCCAAAATAAATTTGCGGGACCAAACTGTGAGTGCGCCAAGCGCCGTGGAAGGTGTGTGGGACCCAAGGGGGAGTGAGCAGAGCGCCGGGAAAAGTGGGCGGGACCCAACTGCGAGTGAGCAGAGCGCCGGGAAAAGTGGGCGGGACCCGAGTGGGAGTGCGCCAAGCGCCGACGAAGGTGTGCGGGACCCAAATGGGAGTGCGCCGCGTGCCGGGCGACGTGCGGGGCCTAAGTGGGAGTGAGCAGTGCCAGGAAAAGTGGGCGGGACCCAACTGAGTACACGCCAAGCGTCGATGAAAGTGTGCCGGGCACAAGTGGGGGTGCGCAGAGGACCGGGCAACGTCGGCGGGGCCGAAGGGGGGGTGCGCCAAGCGCGAAAATAAATGTGAGGGAACAAACTGTGAGTGCGCCAAGCGCCGTGGAAGGTGTGTGGGACCCAAGGGGGAGTGAGCAGAGCGCCGGGAAAAGTGGGCGGGACCCGAGTGGGAGTGCGCCAAGCGCCGACGAAGGTGTGCGGGACCCAAGTGGGAGTGCGCAGAGCACCGGGCGACGTGTGCCGGACACAAGTGGGAGTGCGCAGAGCACCGGGAAAAGTTGGTGGGACCTAAACGGAAATAAGCAGGACCTCGAAGGGAGTCAGTAGGACCCCATGAGAAGTTCTCTTTAATCATAGCGAAGGTCCAGGGCCTTCCAAGATTTGTGCAAGATCCTATGTGGAGAGAGTTGGGACTTGAGGCGTTAGGCAGGCATTCAGTGGGTAAGCGGGTGCCGTTTTAGGTGAGTCGAATGCTATAATACAAGCAGCTGAAATACTGCGGCTACTTTCGGCACTCGGCGAATTTAAGGGAGTTTAGGCATGATAATGGCGGTCCGATGCGGCTCGATAATGTGCCTGAGAATCTAATTTTTGAGCATTACACGTTATTAATCGAAAGTATTGGTCAGGACACTAGAGAACACTTTGTACCTTGTGTGAAGCATGAATAGTATCGCATAATAGGTGCGCCTCCATTGTAACGCGCATTGTCACGGAAACATGCTCAGCGAATATTTGAGAAGAGGCTGTTTAACGCTGATTCGTCAACTATTATCTTCTACTTGCAAACATTACCTCCAACATGCCTTATCATTCATATCAATAACAAATGTTTCAATGCTCCGCTGAACACATTTCATTCCTCATCTCTTCCTCGGCTGTGCAGGTGAGTCAAGAAATGTTCACATCTACTCACCCACTTGGGGAGGAGCCCGCACAATTTTGAGGCCGAAATGGCGGTCCGTTGGCCTTCAAGGCACAGTCCAAACTCGGGGGCGAAATCTGAGAAGAACACATAATTGAGAAGTTCACCCACCCCACATAACATTTGCCAAGTGCGAGTTCTCAATTCCTCCGCATAAGCGGGATATAGAAGGAAGCCACCCTTGGGCGCCCACACCCGGAAGCCACTTTGGTACGCCACTTTTGCGATTTTTCGACCTCAACAGTGGCGATATGAGAGATGATTTTTATAAATCTCCCCGTTCTACTCTTCATTCTCATCCTCTCTATCCATTCAGGTATTCTCGTTCACGTCGGTTGCAATTAACGAAAATTACAAGCCTCGGGCAACTCGTCCACAATGCTTCCGTAGCTCAATTTTAGAGGAGCCATAACTCCGTTCCCAGGGGGTCTTGTACGATTCCAGAGACATCAGTGAATTAGGCGTGGAACCGTGTTCAAGATAGGCATAAAAACAGAAAAACGAGTGTGAGGTTGGATTGTGCCGACTACACATGAGCATATTACTTTAGAGAATACCGTCATGTGCACCATTTGGCATCGATCCGCTCATTGGTACGCCGCCCGCCCACCAATGGTGCGACGCCCCCTCCACCCCCGCCGAGTGTCTGAGTAGTTGTTTCGTTTGCGAATCGAAACGACATGCGATACTGCTGCTATCACACAAGGGAAGTATACAAAGCGTAGGTCGCATCTGCGGAAATGAGCTGTATTATAATTATGTTTTGGGCATCTACTGTGCTTCTCTGGGCCAAATTCCGGTCCGCAATTGCGTCTCGACACGCTTCGCGGCCGCGCGCATTCGAGTCGGAAGAGTTTCCAGCGGCAGCCGCCGATCTGTTGACTCTAGGTGGGTTTTAGAACCTAGAAAGTAAACAAAATTGGAGAAAACTGTATGAAAAAGCCATATCGAGTCGGCTTTGGCGCTGGAAACTCGAATGGCTCCAGCGCGTGCGGCCGCAAAGCGTGTCGAGACGCAGTTGCGGACCGGAATTTGGCCCAGATAAGCACAGTATAGTTAAACTTTGCAGTACCCCGCCCTGAGCAGCTGGCTCCAAAAAGTTACACGCGTTTTTAATGGTTTGCGAGAAGGTAATTGTACCCAACATAATTTTTTGGGGGTGTTTTGAAAAAAAAATCGGATTCTGCTCGAAACTTGTATAAGGTCATGGTGGGTACCCTGCCATTTATGGGGTAAACCTACCTTAAAGGCAGCGTTCACGATGATCATCCTCGTTGACTTTCCACAGTGAAATGATAGACGAGAAGGATCCTAGGCTCCCAGTGTCGAAAGAACGGTAGAAGACGAGCCAGAAGCGGCAAAATAATGGCTGCAAACAAGCGTTTTGGTGCCCCAGGTCCGCCCCCTCGGAAGGAACAAATGAAGACTCAGATTACAGGAATGATCAAGTCAAGGAAGTGCTGATAAGTGAGCTGATCGCTTCATTGCACTGATAGGTATCATCCTTCTAGCGGCCAATTCCTCCACGCTCCAAAATCAGCGTAAACAAGAGAGGGTCTATATTGGCTCAAAAACACGTCTTTCGTGTCCTTTTTGAGCATGCCTTGCTGTATAGGGCACCAGACCTTCCGTAAACCGTGGAGATATCGGAAGTGAAATTTATCGTGAACACTGCCTTTGAATATTCGAAACTCGGCAAATGGACATAAAATTCGTGTTCATTCACTCGAATAATCCCAGCATACAAATTTTGAGTCAAATCTGAGACTTTGATCAAATTACCTATACCCACCGTTATCTATCGCATGTCAAAGAACGGACCTCAGGTTCGATTTAGGAACATCAGGTATCCCTTAAAGAATGATTTTGAGACACATTCATTGGAGAAATACGAAAATCTCGAAAGTAGCGTTTTGCCCTCTGGATTTTTCCCGGTAAGATGCTCTGAATGCTTCAAGCCGAAAACTTCGGAAAAGCAACAAATAAACCTCAGAATCGTGATCAGCGCTCCCAAAAACCTCCGTGGAGGACGTCAAGTTGAACAACTCTGGGACATTTTTCTGAAGCGCTTTCAGAACCTCTAATTGATGTAGGTCATCTGGAAACTCATCTGGAAACCCGTGAAGTCCAGAACGCTATCAGTCTGTACAGAGTTCGGAAAATATGCTCTGACCCAAACTTTGCTCGAAAGGTTGCTGTTTACGCTGGATATGATTGTGAGGTTCGTTTCCAGATTGGCAAAAGTTTACAGAGCATTTTGGAGGATACAAGAGGTAGAAAAACGACCGTATTGTGTATGCAACTTTTTCGGAACCAGCGGCTCGGGACGTGGTACTGAGCAGTTTCACTATAGATGCCCAAAACGTACTAACAATACTATTCGTTTCCGTAGATGCGACCTTCGCTTTGTATACTTACCCTGTCAGATCGTCCCGTGCTGCGATCTGAAAACGTATTGTTCTTTGCGCATCGCTTTCTTTTTGAGCTTTTACACTGATAGTGTTAACAAGGGAGACAAGTTGTGGTTATGGATGTGAGGAAAATTAGGGAATGTTGTCACATTCCGTAAGACAGAAAGACGAAAATGGCCAGAATAAAAAAACCGAGAAAGACAGAGA
Source organism: Aplectana chamaeleonis (assembly GCA_029168955.1). Lineage (NCBI taxonomy): Eukaryota > Metazoa > Nematoda > Chromadorea > Rhabditida > Cosmocercidae > Aplectana > Aplectana chamaeleonis. The sequence goes on from JAPDOI010000231.1 coordinate 1,034,031, forward strand.
GTAGTAAACAAAGAGCTTAGCGGATGATGCAGACATCACATTCCAATAAAAATTTCGGGGCCCATCCAAGAAGAGAATCTGGTAAGGGTGGTCTTGGTAAACTAATAAATTTCCAATCAGAAATAAAACGTACGAGAGGATTGACCTAGGTCTCTCAAACTAATTTTAGTTAGCCACCGTTGAAGAGTGTCAAAATTTTCCAAAGTTCATTCTGGATGGGCCCCACATTTGACTTCCTTTCAAAAGTATGCAGTCTTTTTGAATGCGTTTTGAGCCTGTGCCCCTCTCGTAGGTTAGCAGACCGACTGTATGGCCATTGTTATACCAAAAGTTTGCAACCGCAACAGGTGCGGACGAAGGTTACGAATCGTGCCGGGACCAGGCCCACACAGTGGAAAAATTGCTGTCCCAGGAACAGTTTGCAGCACCTGTCGCCGTCGCTGACTCGAAAGGGGATGTTATGCGTGAAATGTGGAAAATTGGCCCTGAGCGACAGCGACGTAGCAGTGTTCTGCTACCGCGAAAGACCTCTCGTAGGGTATAACAATGGCCTGTGATGTGTTATTACACTCCCACAAAAATTCGGTAGCAATTCATCGTTGCGGTAGGCGGTACAAGGCTTGACTGTCCGTGGACAGAGTAAATGACTCGACTGTGACGATGTTTAACAATTGCGATTTACCATAAAAAAATAAAGTTAACTGGTTCCCTAAGACTGGGCTCCTTTTTATAAAACGGAAAACTGAAAACGGAATGGCCAGAATGTGGGAAAACAAAACGGCAATTGGAAAACCGGAAATTCTGCTCACGCCTGGTTGTAATGTGGCAAATGTTCACGGCACGCTCGAGTAATCCATTTTTATTGCAGTGACTATGAAAGATGAAAATTTTATAATGAGCATTGTGGGGCAATAAAAAAGAAGAAGGATGAAGAAAGAAAGGCTTTCACGACGAGGATGCTGTTTGAAGCCTTTAACAATGATTAGTGATTTCGATTTCTACTCCTATTCAAAAGATTAGAAATCAAAATCAATCCATTCATACTGCACGCGTCAAGAGCATACGACAGTGTTCAAACCCAGGTTCTGTACCCAATTAGCGATTGCTGTTCAAAATCAACGCGGAATTCAGATTGAACGTCCTGGATAACTGCACTAGACAGAAACCTAGGGGGCGTCAGCAAAACTGAACATTCTCACGATTTTTTAAGGGAAAATGTTCTAATAGAATCTTCTATAGTATAGGAAAATTTGGCAAAAAACACGCTTATTTCTAAACAGCCTGGTCATTCACTAACGAATATAGTGCTGTACATGTGTTTTCCTGGATACAAAATCAAAAGGTGATTTTGTACCTTGGGAATCACATGTATAGTAGGAAACCGAGAGCCTTTGTTACTCAGTGAATGATCAGGCTGTTTAGAACTTAACGTGTTCTTGCCAAATTTTCCTATACACTAAAAGCATTCTATGAGGAAATTTTCCTTAAAAAATCGATAATGTTCAGTTTTGCTGACGCCCCATTTCTGTCTAATGCAGTTATCCAGGACACTAATCTGAATTCAGCGTCATTGAACTGCAAGGTCGAGGTTGATTTTGATTTTCCTACTTTCACCACTTTACTATCCCTTGGCGCGGGCTGAACGCTAGCAAATATTGCAAAGTTTATTCTTGAATGATTGTTAGATTGATCTGATTGTACTGTTATTTCATCTTTTTACATATGATTAATAGGATAAATGGTTGCGCTGCTCGTTCTGATTCCGTGCGCTAGAGTTTCCCTCAATATGCCTGAATTCTGCCAATTCGCGACACAATAACTTGGGAGTTTTCGACTGATTTCTGCCCTTTGAGAAATGCCCAACGCTACGTTTTCGTCCAGACTTCGAAAAGGCCTTAGTTACAGTTCTTGACACAATTCTTAGTGCGTTTTTTGCTAATAGAAGGTATAGTGGTTATTCCAGGGGTGATTCCGCATTTGTGGAACACAATTGCGAAAACTGCGTCTAAGGCTCGTGATTCGATTCTTAGATATATCAATATATAAATCTCAGGATCGAATCACGAGCCTTAGACGCAGTTTTTCACAATTGTGTGTCCTGCAATTGCGGAATTACTCCTGGAATAACCACTGCTACTTCTATTAGCGAAAAAACGGCCTGAAACCTGTGGCAAGAGCCTAAATAAACCCTTTATTAAGCTTGGGCGGAAAAACACAGCCTTGAGCATTTTTTAGCGCAGAAATCAGTCGGAAACTCCTAAATTTTTGTGTCGTAATTTTAACAGAAATCAGGCATATTCAGGAAAATTTCTAGCAGATTACAGGCGAAAATTCACCCGTAATACGGGAGAATTCTAGTGATTTACGGGAGTTTTCCAGCACAATTCGAGAGGATTCTGGTAGATTACTAGAGAATTCTGGCAGATCACTAGAGAATTCTGGTAGATTACTTGAAAATTACCGATATTTTTGGGAGAAATTCCGCCAGAAAGGAGTGGTAAAGTACTCGAATTTTCGGGAAATCTGGTAGAATTTTTTTTGCTGAGAATCAAAACAGGACAGATTACTGTGATCATGATTGTGGGATCAGTTCATAATGAGGGATTTGGAGGAGGAAATACCTGATTTTCACTGAGCTAAGGGTCGTGTCAGATGACTGCAGCTAGGAACGTATTGGCCTTCATCTACACTTCTCATCAATTGGCACTCAGAACAGCCCTACCATTAATTGGCTTTCGAAACATCTCGCCCAAATACCTAACTTTGGTCGGAGGACCTAAGGTGCGTCCGAATGAGAATGGCTGCCCACGCGGCCGGCGTGCGGTCGCGTTCGCCGCCCTCGGACGAGCATGCGAAAAGTCGCCACCGCCATCGACAACGAACGAGGCCGGCACCGGCTGGCAGAGAACCCTGCGTCGATCAATCAGTGGGAGAGGGGACAGCCGTCGTTGAAATCCAACACTCGTCCGAGGGCGACACATGCGACGGCCGCCTGCCAAGCACGCCGACCGCGTGGGTCGCCATTCTCATTCGGGCACACTTTATATGCATCCTAGGAAACATCGTGGGTAGGGCCGCTTTTACAACAATCTTTACAACAGGACACGGTTTAGAATGAATTTGTTTTCTGGAACATGAGAATCTGATGGGCTCAGTTTTCTGGCACTAAATCAGGGGCCGGATTCTCCAACGATAATACCCTGGGTATAAGGGTGCAGCAGGGTATAATCATCCGCACTCTCCTAGGGAATGCGGAAGATTATACCCTCATTCGCCCTCATACCCAAGGAAAAATGATTGAGGAATCCGGCCTCAGGTCTTTCTTACTACTCCCTCTCCACCTTTACCGGCTCCTAACTTCAACTAGGGTCGCCCTCCGAAAATTTGCTGATTGAAGCAATGTTCTTGCGTCCGCTGTTGAATCCCTGAGTTTTTTAATTGCTTTTGTGTTTCTTTTCACTGTTTGGGACACTGTTTTCAAAAATCGATTTCTCCACCGCATGAAGGCATTTATAAACCTTCTCATGATCAATGTATTTACCTATTTTAGAGTCGACTATAAACTTCGTGGTCCGCTGGCAGCCTCACCACTACAATATATCTGACCCTTCGAATGCAGCAGGGTCGAAAACCGCAATTATGAGTGCAGATCGCATTTTTACAAGCAATTAATGGCGATTTTTTTCTTTTTCCCATTACTAGAGAGACAACCCCTACTTCTAAGAGTGGTCAGATCGTATAGCACTATTTATTATATCACAGAAATATGGTTACTGATACTGCGCACCATTCCCGCGTAGAGAATCAGCTTTTCTTTCGCCGTATTTTGTTCACAGAAATTATTTTATGCAAAGATCACCAATGTAAAGACAATCAGGGCCTTCTCTCGGGAGTCCTGCTTGGTTACGGTTGGTGCACTATCCTAGGCCGGGGCTCCAACTTCGGCGAAAACTACCTTGGAGAGGAGCAGACGAGAAAAATGGGGACGTGCCAGAGCAGAAACGAGTGAAAACTTATAAAACGGTTATTAAACTAATACTTCCTAGTTGATATGTGATAATAGAACTCTTTTCTACGTCTAAATGTAGAAAAAAAGCGCTCAATCCGCTTTTTACAAAAAATCTCTTCCTAGGAGGCGCCGAACTGAAGAGGTGAGGGGGTGGCCGAGAAAAAAATGGCGAGGATCTGAAAAAAGTCATTTCCATCAGCATTCACAGTCAATAAGAAAATTCAGGAGTATTTTCTACGTCTCAATGTCAAAAAGAATACTAAAATGTTTACTACAAAAAACTGGCGTCGGAATGCGGTAGACCGCAAGAGGGAGGGAGTAGCTAACGCAAAAATTTGTGTAAATCTGGAAAAATATCATATCACTAAGCATTTGCTGGCAATTGAAGAACAGAAGAATGCCGTTCATTGTAATCTACGATAGTTAATGTTTCAAACCGCTAGAATTCAACGAATTCACATGATTCTCTGAATGGTCTTATCTATACAGTTAAAATTTTAGGAGGCCATTTCTCTGTAATGAAAGAGTTATGGAAGCTGAAACTTTGGCATATTGATTTTGAAGTCGACAGTCGTTGGATTAACGAAAAAAAACGAAAATCGATTTGTTGGTGGCGTGCCATTCGAGCAAAAGTGGCCTACCGGTGGGGGACACTGTGTACGGTGACGCAATATTGCACGCGGTCCGAACGTGCAGCCACCCAAATTTAGGCGTGGTCGTGAATGGGTAAATAAATAAATAAATAAATAAATAAATAAATAAATAAATAAATAAATAAATAAATAAATAAATAAATAAATAAATAACTAAATAAATAAATAAATGAATAAATAAATAAATAAATAAATAAATAAATAAATAAATAAATAAATAATTAAATAAATAAATAAATTATTTAAGGCACTGTTCGCGATAAGAATCGCTTTTCTGTTTTTTTGCCTATCTTGAAACCGGTCCCATTCCGATTCCAATGATGCTTCTGGAATCGTACAAGACTTTCTGGGAATGGAGTTATGGTCCCTCAAAAATTGAGCGAGGGAAAATGGTGGACGAGTTGTCCGAGGATTGTAACTTCCGTCTTTTGCGGCCAATGTATGCGAGCTGACCTGCGTAAAGAGAGAAGTTGAGAATGAAGGGAAGAATGGGGCTTTTGATCGAAAACCATCGCTCAAATCACGATCTCGAGTGTTCCTTTGTTCACGCCGAGGGGCGGAAAGGGGCCGGACTTGCCCAAAGCGGCGGGGTTCGCCCACTTTTCTAAGCCGTTTAGCGGCTCCTGGGTTGCTTTTCGTCCCGTTTTTTCGACGCTGTTCTGCTTCTGAGAGCCACGAGAAGCGTTTGTCATAGAAAATTCGAGGATGAAGTTTATCGCGAACAGTGCCTCTAAAAAATGAATAAATAAACAAATGAATATATAAATAAATAAATAAAATAATAAATAAAAATAAATAAATAAATAAATAAATAAATAAATAAATAAATAAATAAATAAATAAATAAATAAATAAATAAATAAATAGATAAATAAATATATTAAAAATGAATGAATAATTAAATAAATAAATACATTTTCGGTGAGTTTCTCGAGCTGCATACACTTCTCTGTAACTCTACTGTATGGGACTCTTTCGAAGCAATTCAAAAATTACCTCAAAACTGAAGTCGGACCGCTTTGAAGCAAGTTATGGCAGAGCTGCGCATTCTGAGTGCAAAAAGAGCCGCGAAAAGGCGATTTAGCGAAAAATTTGCTAGGTACTGTATGGAGTCGGATGGAGAGCTGCTGTATCAACTATGGTCAGAAAGTATTACTCTGAAAGATAGGATCGCGAATGATACCGTGCGCACTACCTTAAAGGCACAGTCCAAGCTCAGGGGCGAAATCTGAAAAAACCACATAATTATGAAGTAGACTCACCCCTTATTACACCTGCCAAGTGCGAGCTCTCGACTCCCCCGAATAAGCGAGATATAGGGGGAAGCCACCCTGGGGCGCCCACATACGGAAGCCACTTTGGCACGCCCCTTTTACGATCTTTCGAGCTCAACAGTGGCGAGATGAGCGATGATTTCCGATAAAAAGCTGCGTTCTTTCCTTCATTCTCAGTCTCTCTACCGATTCAGGTCCGCTCGCAGACATCGGTTGCAAATGACAGAAGTTACAAGCCTCGGACAACTCGTCCACCGTACTTCCGCAGCTCAAATTTTGAAAGGCCATAACTCCGTTCCCAGAAGGTCTTGTACGATTTCAGAGACATCATTGGAATCAGCGTCGGACTGTTTTTAAGATAGGCTAAAAAGCAGAAACACGATTTCGAGGTTGGACTGTGCCTTTAAAGGCAGTGGTCACGATGAAAAACGTTATCGAAAAAACTACAAAAATCAGCTCAGATCAAAAACGGCTGAAAAATTATGAAGGTAGCGCGGTGAAAAACGGGGTAGAATCAGAGTTTCTAGCGCCTACAGAAGCCAGTTCGTGCACAGTGCCGACAAAAAGATCGCAGTCTCATGCCGAGCAGTCAAAAATCATCGACATTCAGAGGATTAAATAAATGCAAATTTACCTAAAAAAAACCGTTGAGCAATGAAAGAAAGCTCTTCAGTCAATGTTTTTGACTTGATTATTGATTGAAATTCAATTTCAAGCCAGTTGATGTTCTTGATACAAGAGGTCATCGATGCCGATGATGTGGAGTAGGCTCGTCCACCATCAAAAGACAAGGAAGTTCATGCTTTGAAATTTGGCCAAAAACCGCGGTTTTTTCGCAATTTTTTCGTATAGGTCCTACTACTCGAGACCCAGAAAAGGGTTCGGAGAGGAAAAGACGACAAGCATATTTGATCGCGATCAAATATGCTTATCGTCTCTTCCTCTGTAAGGCTCCGTCCATACGTGGCGAGAGCGTGCGATTACGCAAAATCGATGGTCATCGTGGGCACACGATTCGCTAGCCGCTCAGAGGCGCTCCTTCTCGGGCGCCCTCGCCCGCTCGCTCTCGCGCGCTTGCGCCAGCCCCACGAAGCAAGCAGCAAGTTTCAAGCTTACTGCTCAATCACTAAAGCAGGTGGCATCAAACCTGTATCAAAACTACTGCCCTTGTTTTCATAATCCCTCCACGGAAGTCGAGAACCGTTGGAAATCATCAGCCTTTGCGCCGACTCGAGCGATTGATCACCAGGTCAAACGTTTTCAATCGAATCAACACGAGGTAAGGGATGTTTGCGTGTGTTAATTTGCGGGCACGGGCTGCTCCAGCGTTGAGGAGCGTTGAGCGTTGAGGAGCGCACAGCAGCGGGAACGCCCGCTCTCGCAACGTATGGACGCTGCCTAAACCCTTTTCTGGGTGCAGAGTAGTAGGACCCATGAGAAAAATGCGCGCAAAAAAACACTGTTTCGGGCGATGAACCTTCGGATTTATGTACACATCTAGTCAAAAACATTGACTGGAGTGCTTTCTTTCATTGCTCAAATGTTTTTATCAGGTAAATTTGCATTTATTTCCTTCTCTGAATGTCGATGATTTTTGACTGCTCGGCATGAGACTGCGATCTTTCGGTCGGCACTGCGCACGAACTGGCTTCTATAGGCGCTAGAAACTCTGATTCTAGCCCGTTTTTCACCGCGCTACCTTCGTAGTTTTTCAGCTGTTTTTGATCTAAGCTGATTTTTGTAGTTTTTTTCGATAACGTTTTTCATCGTGACCACTGCCTTTAACGGCATCGTGCGCGTTGAAAAACACTTTAAATTTTTTCTTGTGCCCAATCAATCAATAGCTTGCATCACTCACGAAACATGAGGCTTAGAAAATGCGAACATTGAAAGTTATGTCCACCTGAAAACTGCTGTGGGGTGGACCATCTAGCTCTTCTGGGTCGATGATCTAGCTTTTTTTATAGAATGGTGATGCAACTGTCAAACAATTGGAAAACATTTGTGGCCCAAACTCCGCATGCAAGAAACTTCAAAAATCACCCAGGCCCCTAAAAGCAGAAAAACTTCAAAAACGGTTGTGGCGCGAACTTCAAATATATTTTTTACAGTGTATTCAAACCGGTTTTTCTTTACAAACAAGCGCTTTTAGGGGCTTTTTCGACATCGCCATTCACTAACGAGGCCAAGCTATGCAAGACATAAAAAATAGTATACGGTTTCCTGCGCGTACGATGACTTTGAAAGCGGCCTCGGGCTGCGTCGCATTCGCGACGCTCGTGCACGGCTGATCTGCTGCGGGCGCTAGACTAGAACTTTTGATGCTACTCACTTTACACATATAAAAAAAGTTTAGAAATAGCGAGCAGTCAACTCTTTGCTAACATTAGATACCTAGAGCATATTTACAGTGTGGGGTTTTCAGCGGAAAATGGTATTTTTTTTTGCATAAATCTATGCTTTGGGAAATTTATATAAAAGTAGCAAATGAAATCAGTGGAAAACGCCCAAATTGGGTCGAGCGATTCCTTGTCCCAAGCTCTCTTACCAGAACGGCAGTCATCTGAGTGGTGTTTAATAAAATTCCAATCTTATGGAGCCCTGAATTTCATTCTCATTTTAAATTTCATCCAAATCTCTTTCTTCCGACAATAAATGTGTTGGGGACAAACGAGGCTCCAGCTGTCGTGTCGAGTCGCCTGCAGTCTACGCAGAGAGCAAAAAGAAAAGAAATGTTCTCCTAATGACATTGAGAGCGAAAAAAATAATGGTGAAAGACGGCGAGAGGCTCAGACGAAACAGTATGTTCCCGCGGATGAAATGGGATACAATAGACCAAAAGTTTTTCAAAGACTCAAAAGAACAGAGTGTCTATTGGTGATAAGAGAGTTGCGTGATGATCCCGTTAGACGCAAATTGGCTAAACTGCTTTGTGGCATTTGCATGTAGCAGAAGCCTGTGACGGGTTGCATTCTGATAAGAGGCTGAGCGTGCGAGAGGGAACGCGCTGACTTATCAGTGGATGCGTGTAGCATTGTCGTGACGTCTTCATGACGCAGATTACTTGTGATACTCTGGATGTAATATGAGGCAGAAGAATGTACGATCAATTTTATGAACGTTCACGACGAGAAAAGTCTGGGTTTTCTCCCAAAACGTGAGGTTTTGGTCTATCTAAGGAGGGTATGGGAAAAAGGACGAAGAAAAATCACCCAGCAGTGTGCGAGATCAGCGTGGGTCAAGCGGGTGGTCGTTAGGTTCCGTCCATACGTGGCGAGAGCGTGCGATCACGCAAAGTCGATGGTCATCGTGGGCACACGATTCGCTAGCCGCTCACAGGCGCTCCCTCTCGCGCGCCCTCGTCCGCTCGCTCTCGCACGCTTGCGCCACCACCACGAAACAAGCAGCAAGTTTCAAGCTTACTGCTTCATCACTGAAGCAGGTGGCATTAAACCTGTATCAAAACTACTGCCCTTGTTTTCCATAATCCCACCACGGAAGTCAAAAACCGTGGGAAATCATCAGTCGTTGCGCCGATTCGAGCGATTGATCACCCGATCAAATGTTGTCAATCGAATCAACACGAGGCAGGGGTGTTTGCCTGTATTAATTTGCAGGCAGCGTTGAAGAGCGTCGAAAGGCGCACAACAGCGGCAACGCCCGCTCTCGCCACGTATGGACGCTGTCTTAGGGGGTTTTTAGAGTTCCACCGCGGCGCGGCGCGATTTAATATCTCATATGTGAATCGACGAGCGGCGCGTTATCGATCGATGCCCACTGAGAACATCTCATCGCGCCGCGCTGCGATGGAACTCTGAAATAGGCCTTAAGTGACAGAGGGGCGGAACGAGACGCGGAGACATGGCCGATCATGACAGAGTCGCAGAGAGTTATCCACTCAGAAGTTTCAACCCTAATTACATGTTTTCCTCAGTAACATACATTGAAGGGCACAACTAACATACTTAAAGCCAGTGTTCACAATAAATTGTGGATGTTCAGTTTTTTACAGATTATGATAGGTCAAGAGCTTACTGTGACAGCAGCGTCAGGAAAAACTGCAGAAAAAAACGAGAGAGCACTTTTTTTACCCTTGCTGAACGGCTGTTTGCGTGCCCTTCAATGTATGTTACTGAGGAAAACATGTAACTAAGGTTGAAACTTCTGAGCAATAGCGTGACTCCTTCGCGCGCTCTCATTCTTACAGCCCCTCTCTCTCTCTCTTAGGCTCCGTCCAACGTCCTAGCGTCAAGTGACGCTGGGGTTTGCATCTTTAATATTTGTTATTGATCTTTTTCCCTAGGGACCACTACAGTCGGCCTGTCGGAGATGGTGGGGGCATACCAGCAGTAGCGGCTGTCACTAATATTATCGATACCATAGTTAACCCATGACGTCCTCGATCACGTTGCATGCGCGAGCCATCAAACGTTGTGCGCCAGCGTTTGAGCGCTGGCGCACGATGCTCCAGCGACTTGACGCTTGCCGCTGTTCGTTGGCTATGGACGGAGCCTTATGTCATGTATTCACACATTGGTGGGGAAGTTCTCGAGGAGGATAGACCTGAATTGGTCGTTATCACTCGGTCGAGGGGAAAACGGTGGGTGTGTGCGTGCGTACGTGCACAGTCGCACCTGCACTACCGCTTGCAGGACTTGGTAAGAAAGCAAGCGAGAGCGGGTTTTCGCGTCTTTTTTGTATAACTCGCTTCAAAATCAACTCTGAGCGAAACTAGGGTGATACTCATGATCCTGGTGTAGAGGGCTACCCAATGGTCTAGCCACTGCGGGGTTCTGCTGAGAACTATAAAAGTTTTGCAATCAGCCAAGTTTGTTATTATGGTACTGGGGAGGATGGGGGGCTACCGTGGCTGTCTGTGTTTCCCTGTGTCTACCGTACATAAAGAGCTGGTCGATTGCGAAACTTCCATGGTTCTCAACGAAACCGCGACAATGGCTATAGCATTGAATAGTGCTCAACGCCAGGGTCAAGAGTATCACCCTAGTTTCGCTCAAATTTGACTACGAAGCGAGTAATACAAAAAAGGACCCGAGAAACGCGAAAGCCCGACCTCTCTCGATTTCTGCGAATCCTACGAGCGGTAGTGTATGGTTTCCGTATTCGATTTAAAGGCAGTGTTCACGATAAATATCGTTCTGGAGGTCTCGGTGTGAAACACTGAGTTGGCAAGTGCTGTAGAGGATAGGGTCGAAGAGAGCAACGAAAACTGGCCAGCAATCAATAAAACGGCTTTGAAAGCTATCCCGGTGCGCCTACCTATACCGGTCCGCCCCCCAATCGGACGAGCTTGTGGCGCCGCACACGTATCGATGGCAAATTGCCAAGCAACTCTGCCGCGTTTAGCATGATCGGTTCGCGCAGATTTCGCGATTAGCGCGCTCTTGCCGAAATCAGCGGGCCCCATGATTCTCGCCCACGCCCTGAATTTAGAAACCGTTATTTTGACTTATTCTGGACGTTTTCTTCGCTGTTTCTTCACTATTAGTTACCTCACGACCAAACAATCCCATTTTTGGGTCGAACTCGAGTGTGATATTCATTGTGAACACTGCCTTCAAAGGCAGTGTTCACGATGATTTTCGTCCCCGACTTTTTCACATAAAACAATGCGTTGGCCACCAAGTGTTACCAAAATTACGAAGAAACAGCGAGAAACGCACTAAAACGTCGTATTTCAATGACATTATTCTATAACATGGACTAGTTGTCCGGTTGGATGAACATGTTCACGGTGGTTGTCACCGGTGAAAAAATGGGTCAATCGAAAGTAGGAAAACATTTTATGCAAAGCAGGATTAAATAGGGCCCTAAGAAAAGAACAGAGCAATAGAGAGTATAGAATTGCAAAGGACGGGTCCACAAAAGATTTCATTGTCACAACAAACACTTCCTGTGAGACTTAAGAGGCGGGGTGATACTTGAGGATTTCGGGTACTTCTGATGCGTTTTTCTCAATTTCTACGTCATTTTAGTTCTACCCGGGGACCCCTTAATCAATATAGCGAATAATCTCAAAAGTGAAGATTATCGTGAACGCTGCCTTTAAGCCATGTTTTGACTGCGTCGCTGCTGTTTTTCATCGCAGCGATTTTGCACCCGCTGCTGCAGCGATGTGGCAGCGGCAGCGATTCTGTTCGTAATGCACAGATTCACGGATGGTCAAAGAAATTCAATAAATCAGTCAAATAATTGGTTGGTAGTTATCAGCAACAAGTTTCGACTCGAAAACACTGATATTGTCATATGAAAGGGTCATTGCTCACTAGACGAAACGTGTCATTCGCTGGCAATCGCTCAATCGCTGCCATAATGGTAGCGGTGGAGCGATGATCGGCGACCATCGAGAATCGCTCCTCCAGCAGCGAAGCAGTAAAACATAGGATTAGATAGGACTTCGACCCAGCGATGTAGGACGTTTGCCACGATGCGATCCCATTCAGAGCGCTTTTCCATTACGCACGATGAAAAAGAAACAGTTGTCCCTTGCATGGCCACAGCGACCAGGCGCAGTCAAAACATGGCTTTAGTCTAACGCATGGATTGGGCGGCTGGCCGTGCAGTGTTGGTGGGGACCAACTAACATGAGGAAAGTGTCCAATTGCTCATACTAAGCTCTTCCAAGCTACATATCAAATAGAAGTCTAGGGTATGGCACTCTGCTAAGGTCGTAAAACTAACGTACAAAAAAGGGGTAGGGCGTTCGAGAAAGCGCGACCCACAGCTGCTTTCTGGTCTTCGTAACAACTACTTATGATAAAGCAGAAATATCTTTTAGTCGTCGCGCAGCGTCCACAGTCAACTGCGAGCCTCTAGTGACACCAAGGGTTGGTATCCTTGACCATTAGTTATTGATTGTGTCCGCTGCAGCTCAAGTTCCCAGTCCCAGCCGATCAATTCTTCATCAATAACCGAACATTGGCCAAAGGCGCTTGCAGTGGAGCAGGAACTCAACGGTGTTTCGTGACGTTCGTTACTGGTTGCTAACTGGGGACGGTCTACTCTGAGAATTCGAATAAAAAAGGGACCAACCTGTGCGGCCCACAACCTGAAGCGGTAGGAGACATGGATCTCTTCAGCCATTATGAATGTGTTTTTAATATCAACAGGAAGGTATAGATTTTTTATATTTTCTAGGAAGTTTTCCTTTTGAATCGATAATATCAAAACAGTACTACACCCTTTTTGTCAACTGAACCCGAGTTCAACATAATCATAATAATAAATATGCATCAATAGTCTCATAAGATAGTCGTCTGACAGCAGTTGTTCCTCCGCTTTTTTCCTTGGTTCCGAGTCCACCGTGGAGTGTTGCGTTTTGCCTTCTAAAATGAATGCATTGCTTGCTATTATTATTATTATTATTATGATTATTATTATTATTATTATTATTATTATTATTATTATTATTATCATTATTATTATTATTATTATTATTATTATTATTATTATTATTATTATTATTATTATTATATTATTATTATTATTATTATTATTATTATTATTATTATATTATTATTATTATTATTATTATTATTATATTATTATTATTATTATTATTATTATTATTATTATTATTATTATTATTCATTGACGTGGAAGCATTGTCACACGTTTGATTGGATAAATCAGGAAAATAAGTAAACCAGAAAACACAATGATCACGAAAAGAATTAGACAACCACGCTGTTCCTGTGAAGATCATGAGTTGAGAATATGAGTCTTAATTTTATGAGAAGACATTAACAACACTTCATCGTTTTGGCCCAATAAAAGGTTGAACTTCCGAAGATTCCTGTCGGTGAAAAAGTCTGACCTCGCCTGAGACTTTGCCACAGGAAGATACAGTCTTAACTGTCCTCTTCTATTTCTTGATAAAGGGACGCCAAAAAACTCAAGGGGATTTATAGAGTTTTCTAGTGAGGATTTCAAACATGATAAAAAGGTCAGCTCTTTGCCTTCTAATAAAAGGAGATGGTAATCCCAGCTGGTTACATCTGAAAGAACCGCTAGGAAGTTGAGAATAGCTGATATTGCAACACCTCATCATCAATTTCCGTGTAAGGTTGTTCTGTATGCTCTCTAGAAGATCTCTTGCTTTTTGAAGGGGTTGAAAACGGAAATACCACATTCCACAATTGGTCTAGCATTTTTGGCTAAAACGTAAGCTTTGGGTCCCTCTAAGAAGATTAAGAACGGAAGTGCGACGAAAAACGGCCGGTAGGCGGGTGAAAATCTCGTGGGCCAGCCAACACACTGGGCCACTCCGCTCACGTCCTATAACAGTTGCCCTGAATTCGTGGTTAGATTAGCTATGGTTTCCGATCAAAAGCCCCGCTCTTCACTTCCTTCTCAATGTCTATCTTAACTCAGGTCAGCTCGCACACATCGGCTGCAAAAGACGGGAGTTACAAGCCTCGGACAACTCGTCCACAATGCTTCCCTAGCTGATTTTTGAGGGGCCATAACTCCGTTTCCAGAGGGTCTTGTACAATTCCAGGGACATCATTCGAAATCAGCATGGGACCGTTTTCAAGATAGGCGGAAAAACAGAAAAACGACTTTTTTCGTGAACACTGCCTTTAATGCAGGTATGACATGTGTGGCAGTTCTTTTTGCTTCTAGAATCGAATTGTCAAGAGAAAAAATCGAGTAAACGTACTTAGCAATTCGCTGTAAACATATTTCCTCTGTTTAGCCGTCACTTGTGCTTGTTGGAGCACCTGGTCGAACTCGTCAGCGATTTTACGGGTGCCATTTGGTCCAGTGTGATAGTGAACGAATATGTAGTCATCCTTATATTTGTTCAATTCGCAGTACCTGTAATCTAAAATTGATCGAAATACGGATTTTTAATAGTTCTTGTTACATAGAATAAACATGACAGACACAAAATGGAGTTATGTACATATGGGGTTGCTCAGTGTAGCATGCCTTGTTTCCACACCATTGCCAAGCGGCAAAAGTTCCTCATGCCGAGTTCAACTAGCTCACGTTCCAGGGGTCGTGACAGAATAATCTGGTTGGTTTCCAGTCTTGGAATCACTCCAAGCCTATTTAAGAAAAAACTGTAGGGAGTAGTTAAAAGACGGACCAGAACGATGCGCTGCGAACGTCTCTTAAAGACAATAAGACCATTATATCAGGGCTGATACACAGGAACCGAAAAACGCAAACATCACTGATATCCGCTAGGAGTGCCATTTGAGATTTCTTCCCTGAACTCTGAGGAAAAGCACTGTTTCCTATGAGGATAGCACGTCTGCTAATCTTCTTCGCTCGCTAATTACTGCCGGTCCATTCTTTCTCTGCACTTCAACCCGTACTCAACTGGTACACAGCTGTTCTCGGAATACCAGGGTGAACGGAGATCCCGCGATGTGGTGCCTTGGAAGTGGCAGCCATTCGATCGGATAAGTCCTACATAGATGCCACATGTGGCGGCCAACTTCATGTCCAGAAAGATTCAAACAAACGTCCGGAGGGCTTCCTCAGATCCAGTAGTTTCAACTGCGTCTTTGTTCCTGTCGATACACGCTATCCCTGTGTACTGATTTTGCAAAGGAACATGCGCGTGGGAAGAAGCGAATGGGGTGGAACCTGACAAGACTGGGAAAACTTTCATAAAATTGACAGTGATTTTCAGAGAAAGCTTAGGGATCATAATAACTTCATTCAGAGGAAAGTCATTGAATCTAAGAACAGGCATGGATTGTATAAACTGTTGGATTTTAGACTGAATGAAAAACCCAAGCTCGTTACTTCAGAACGCGGTGACGGAATCACCGCGTTCTGAAGTAACGTCCTAACTCGGGTAAAGCGGAAATATTTGCTGAAACTTTTCAAGAAATCTTATGCACCAGTTGGTAGCGGGTTGACGGACGTTGGTTTTAGGGCTGTGCGTAAATGAATTTTGCAATTTCGTAGATCGTAAACCGTAATTTTTTCAAATTCCTCGTAATTCGTGAATCGTAATTCGTAATTCTTAACTGATAATGAATAATAAGGCCATTGCTCGAACCTCATTCGATGTAGAAACACCTTACTAAAAGCATTTCAGTGATGAGGGGCTTCCATATCGGAGGTTGGATGTTGGGTTTCAAAATGACACTTATTTGAGCAGTACCTGAATAAATATTCACTACAAGTACGTGGCCTAGAAACGACTTTAGAGGCACTGTTCGCGATAAACGTCATCCTCAAATTTTTCATGACAAACGCTTCTCGTGGCTCTCAGAAGCAGAACAGAGTCAAAAAAAAACGGGACGAAAAGCTACCCAGGAGCCGCAAAACGGCTAAGAAAAGTGGGCAAACCCCGCCGCTAAAGGGCAAGTCTCGCCCCTTTCCGCCCCTCGACGTGAACAAAGGAACACTCGAAATCCTGAGTTGAGCCATGGTTTCCGATCAAAAGCCCCGTTCTTCCCTTCATTCTCAACTTCTCTCTTTACTCAGGTCGGCTCGCATACATTGGCTGCAAAAGACGGAAGTTACAAGCCTCGGAAAACTCGTCCACCATGCTTCCTTGGCTCAATTTTTGAGGGACCATAACTCCATTCCCAGAAAGTCTTGTACGATTCCAGAAGCATCATTGGAATCAGAATGGGACCGGTTTCAAGACAGGCAAAAAAAACCGAAAAGCGATTTTTATTGCGAACAGTGCCTTTAATTGACAAAGTGGAAACTCTAAGCTTAACCAAGTTACAAACCTGTGCCAAGTTTCGCCCAACTTTTGAATGCGAAAACATAGCGAACCATCGCTTTACCAAACACAGTTCAGTGGATGCCAAAGAGGGCAACACTATGATGAAGAAAAGATTACGGCTCGGTAGTTTTAGACTTATTCTTTAAAAGGCACAGAACACCCTCAGACATGAATTTTGTGATTTTTATTTCAATGTGTAGTAGACCTAGTAGACCCCTCCTGTATATAATACGTGCCAAATTCGAGATCTCAATTCTTTCAAATAAGCGAGATATAAGCGACCACTACAGACCCTACCCCCTTCGCTCACCTCCACGGGCCACACCCCCCCCCCACCTGATTTTCGGACTCGATATCGGCTAGACGGATGGATGAATTCTCAACAAGTCGTCGTTCTTCAATCCAATGCCGGACTATCTCCTTATCCTGGCTCGCTCTCGTGCAACGAGTGAAAAACGAAGAAAAATTCAGATCTAGGACAACTCGTCCACCAATTTTTCACCCTCAAAAGATAGGCATCTATGAGGAACTATAACTCTGTTCATTGAGATTCTTGGACGATTTCAGAAATACCACTGTGATCAGCGTAAAACCATCTCCGGTTTTAGCATAGATACTGAAAAATAATTTCCTGGGTGTTCCATGACTTTGAAGGCACAGTTCAACCTCAGAATCGTTTTTTTAGTTTTTAACCTATATTAAGAACGGTCACACGGTGATTCAAAAAATGTCTCTGGAATCGTACAAGACCTCTTAGAAACGGAGTTATGGCACCTCAAAAATTGAACTGCGGAAGCATGGTGGACGAGTTGTCCGAGGCTACGAGTTGTCCGAGTCTTGTAACCTCGGTCATTTGCAACCGATGTATGCAAGTCGACCTGAACAGAGAGAGGTTGAAAATGAAGGGAAGAACGGGGCTTCTGATCGGAAACCATCGCTCATCTCGCCACTGTTGAGCTCGAAAGATCGTAAAATGGGCGTGCCAAAGTGCCTCCCGGATGTGGGAGCCCCAAGGTGGCTTCCTTCTATATCTCGCTTATTCGGGGGAATTGAGGGCTCGCACTTGGTAGGTGTTGTATAGGGTGGGTCTTCTTCACAATTATATGGAAGTCTCAGATTTTGACCCTGAGCTTGGAGTGTGCCTTTAAGGGAAGGATGCTTGGATAAGGTGGCCATCTCTAACAATAAGGGGTTATACATTTACAAAACCAATTTTTGACGCAGAAATTCTGTCTGCCCTCTATATTCTTGAAGCGCTGCTCTGAACCGAGTTATACGTGTTCCTCTCCATAAGCATAAGTTTGATGGGGGTGGAGACAGCGGTCTGACAGGTGAAGGCTCTTAAGATTCTGAAATGCCGAAAGGTGAAGGTTCTCTCCAGCTTTCTCATTTAAAAATGAAAACTTTCTTATTTTTCATTCTTTTTGCAATTAGAATTTGCTTAACTTTTTAGTACTACAAACATTTGGAACCGTTTTTGAAATGGTAGGTGAATCTGCAGCCATTTTCTGGAATGTTTCAAACCGAATTTGGGAATTATCACTTTTCCTCTCGTAGCCTCTGGAGATATGTAGGCAACTATCTAAGATTAATCTGGGACACCTTTAAAATTACACAGTGTTTTCAGGTTAAAAAAATTTTCCTGTTTTTTCAGCAGGTTTGAATTCACAAAATACCAGTTTTCGCTTGTAACTTCTAAACCGCTGAAGATGGGTGCGAGGGGAAGGTTGTTTTTGAAATCTCCGTAAAATTCTGCAGTGAAGTGTAGATTGGGTTCCAATTATTATTTGCTCCATGAGCCAGCCAGTTCTTTAGGGCCGAGCCCCATATGTATTGTTGCGAGCGAAGCGCGCACCTGATTTGCTTTTAAACTGCACGTGCACGAACCCGCGATTCAGAAATCTACGTTCTGAGAAAATCTGGAGAAGTGGTTTTCTCTCCAATGAAAAGAGCGTATAAAGTTTGGGTAACCACCCAAAAATGGTTCAAAATGGTTCGCTGATATTCGAGAAAAATTGAGAAACCCGAAAAGTTATGATGTTAATTATCTTCCTTTTTTTTCAGACGGCGTTCACGATCTTGTTGGTACTCTTAGAATTGAGCTAGGAAGCTCATTTTTGGAAAGGAGGCTGGAAATGGGTGCAGGTTGCTCATATTCCAGTTTGAACTCGATAACTTAACTTTGAAGGGTACCTCAAAATCGTGGCTTTACACACTAAATTAGCCGTGAAACTGTATGGAAATGCCACCCACGGCTGTGGAGACCAGGGTGTGGGTAAATCTGCAGAAAGTTAACACAGGTCGTCGGAGGCAAGTACTGAACTTTTCAGAATTCGTACTCATGACAAGCCATCAATCGATAATCAACATTATCGATTTTTGCGCTTATTGCACAAAATGCTGCCGGGAGTTGTAATTCTTAATGTGCTCAGGCAAACTCAAATGTCGACAGCAGGTTTCTGAGGTGTCATCACAGAGAACATCAGCTGAGGACACGAAAAAAAACGTGATTTCAGCGCGAGAGAACCTGGTATCACGCCGAAAGATCCAGGTGTAGACCTCCTAGCGCCGGAATTCGAGACGGCGGCATGACTTAACTGAAGCCTCGAAAGGTTTTAGCTGTCGACCTGCTACCGCCGGAATTATGGATTTTGCTTTGGACATCCTATCGCCGGATTTTAATGAATGTGGCCACCTTCAAAATTCGGACTTGTTAAACGAGCTGAACCATTGCAGGATTCAGAAACTATTGCTGTATTTCTACTTTACCTAGCTGTAATTGTAGCCGTCCCCATACTCAACTGCCCTTAAACATGGGCATTTCGGTTTTTTTTTGCCGTAATTATTATCGAGGTGCAACTCTTACCGACTCAATATTTGAGCTATTTCGCAGCTTTCTGTGGTCGGCAGAAAGAAAAAAAATAGTTATTGATTTTCTTTTTCATTCAAACCAATTCGACCTTAACGGGTTTTTCGAAACTCTAAGCAAGAAATATGCAGCAACGATACAAAAACCAAGAGAATTAAGGCAAATCATTTATATATAGAACTTTTGACTATGTAAGGGCAGGATTATGGTACTAAAACAGGTTAATAAAATTTCTCCAATGGGCGAAAATCGCTGTTCCAGGGACTTCTTCGAAACGGAAACTCCTGGCATATCTTCATTATCTGAGAATTTTCCCTCACGAAACCTCAAATTCGCGGATGTAGGTATTATTCACAGAGTCTTTTCTGGTCATAACAATTTTCCTGATTGTGGTTAATTTTTTCCAGAAACCCTTGAAAAGTGTTAAAATCTAATCTCTGAAAAATGGTTGATAATTGGCAAAATGATTAGGTGTAGGCAGTAAGATAAATCGTTGTGCATTAATATCGAATTTGAAGCTGATTGGCTTCAAGACGTTGCATGATGGAGATATGTATGTAAAATGGGAATCGTACCTTCTAAACATTTCAAGAAAAGCGATACTCGCTAAATTGAGAAAAAGTTCCGCGAACTCGATTTGGTACAAGAATCAGCCCTCACGAAGTTCAAATGTTTTTGGATCTTGAAAACCGTCGATGGATTTAAAGGCAGCAGACACGCTCAAAAATGATATCAATTGTGTGGAATGAATCAAAGGTCTGAAGCTGTTAATACTCAGAGATAACAAAAAAAACCGGAAAAAAATCAACTGAAGTGAAGATATAACGATTCGTTCTATATTGGCCCAAAAGTGGACGAGTTGTACCGCATTGGCTGAAATAGCGGAGCTAGCGACAAATTCGTTGGAATAACGACGCTAATGTACTCGTACGGCCCTTTCTGGAACTCTTACTACCTTAGAAGCGTAAAACATGAGCCAAAATGACCGTAATCGAGCATTGAACATTTGTATTGAGGGGCGGAGCCCGTATCGATGGGCGGGGAAAGGATGATTTTGTGACTCAATACGGCTCAAATACGGTCATTTTAACTCGTTTTCAACTCTTCCAACTTCGTGAGGGCTCTTCTAGGGCCCGTACGACCCCACTAATGTAGTTATCTCAACAACTTTTGCGAGCGTGTATGCTGCCTTTAAAGGGGAGAACGTGGTGTATCAAAATATTTCGGTCCCTTGAACCGTCCCCGACACTTCGATGTAAAATACAAAAGTAGGAATTTCGGGTAACGCTATTAGATAGAGGAAGTGTTGCTCCTCCGAAAGGTATACCATATTTGATAAAAAAAGATACGCATAGACTGTAAAACAGTGAATTTCTAGTGGTTTCAGCGCGGGCAGGTGCGGAGCGGAGGTTAGAGCTAGCGAAAGAGCAGAGGTCGACGGAGGTGGCAGCATCGCGCGCTCCGCACGCGCTCTGAGTGACCAGAACTTCAATTTTTACAGAGGATACTCAGCGGAGAAAGCCCGCTAATCTAATCTCTGTGCGTAAGGTATCCTTCATAGTCCTCACCGCAAGCTCGAAATGCTCGTGACGCTCAGAATGAGCGGTGGACTATGAAACTTTTTACCGCGCGACACGCGCGGCACGGACAGGAAGCAACTACATGTGAAATCCCCGGCAGAGCCAAAATGACCAGGTCTATGAAGGATCACTAAAGGCATCGTCCAATATCAGGGGTAAAATTTCGTACTATGATCAGTCCATCGTGAATAGCAACCTTGCCAAGCGCGAGATCTCGATCAAATAAGGGAGAAACTACAGGGAAAAAGTCGGCCCCGCCCACAATACTCAAAAGCCTACCTCAAGCGATTCTCGGCTCCGAATAGGAACTGGAGCTGCCTGACAGTTCAGCTCGTTATTCCAATCTCCGGGCCACTGCTGTTGCTGTTCGGGCGAACCGGAGCAGCCAGGACAGCAACAGCAGTGGCCCGGAAAACAAGAGCAGTGGCCCGGATAGCAACAGAAGCCGACTCGCAGATTGGGAACACGAGCCGAACTGTCAGGCGGCTCAGGCCGCTTATCGCCTGAGACATAACGGCGCAAACCGCTTCGAAAAGGGAACCAAGAGCTCTGCTATAGTCTATTTTGCCTATGAGCATCGCCACATCAATCAATTTTTCAAATTGCATTGATTTTGGTCCCCTATTCGGAGCAAAACGCTTGATTATGCTTTTAGGGTATGGGGAGTGGGGCCGAATTTACCCCTGGATTTTCTCACTCATCTGATCGAATTCAGATCTTGCGCTTGTACACGGTGGGCGGACTACAACATCAAGTTCTACCCCTGAGGTTGCCTTTGAAGGCAGTGCCCACGATAAAAACCATGTCGGATTTTTTGGTGGAGATCGGCAGCTGTGGGGCCTAGGGCAACCCTAACGTTGAAAAAACTAAGAAAAATGAGCTCGGAACGGTCCCCTACGGCCCCAAAGTTGGACACCCGTCAGCTCGTCACACCCCAGATGCACCTTCCACGCCCACCGACGTGAACAAAGGAATGCTCGAGATTGTGAGATGAGCGATGGTTTCCGATTAATAGCTCCGTTCTTCCCTTTATCCCCAACTTCTCTCTTTACTCAGATCAGCTCGCATACATCGGCTGCAAAAGACGGAAGTTACAAGCCTCGGACATTCCGTCCACCATGTTTCCTTAGCTCGATTTTTGAGGGACCATAACTCCGTTTCCAGAAGGTCTTGTACAATTCCAAAGACATCACTGGAATCAGAGTGAAACCGTCTTCAAGATAGGCGGATAAGCAGAAACACGATTCTTGTCGTGAACACTGCTTTTAAGCAGCGTGCCGCCTCACTTCTTACCCAGACCAAGGGCGCCTGTGTGATATAAATCCAGATGGTTAGAAAAGTTGAGTATTCTAATATTCGATTCAAGCGGGAATTCCAATTTCTGATTTTTTCGAATGTTGGTTTCGCTCGGGAATTTTGATATTAGCTTTTTCAAGCATTCGATTCGTTCAGAAATTCGAATCAGTCAGGTTCTGGAGTATTCGGTTTGTTCGGAGAGCTTGAATATTCGATTTTCTGAGTGGTCGGCCAATTTTGTGTCACTAAATTCATATGTTGGGATACTGAAAAGGAATGTGCAGAAAGTATTCAGGATCTTTTCGGAAATATATCGGAAAAAGCTAATTTTCATTCGAATATTCGAATAAAATTTCCAAGTATTCATTTGCCTCAAATAGAAGACAGGTTTTCTAAAACAATCGTTCAGTCAAAAAAGAGAGACCTCGCCGAATTTATTCACTGATTCCGAGATTTCAAAAACGCTGTATTCGAAAATTCATCCAAAATTTTTAAGAATGCCTCCTTCGAATTTATTCGTACATTCGTTAATTTTGAAGTGGATATAATCGAAAAAACCTATTCATCAGAAATTTTTCTATAGTGGCTATCTTTTTTACTCATTCATCTGAGGTGTTCTAAAAACGCGAGATTTGAATCAGTCGTTCATTCAAAACCTAGCGACGATTGTCCATGTCTATTATGTAATCACATCATCAAAACTAGATCTAATGAGAAATTAGGATAATTTCTCGATTGTGATCTTCATAAAGTCTCCCATTGATTTGAAAACCTGGTGTGAGTTCTTTAGAATTTCTTAAATAAACGAGTAAGTTCAAAAATAGATCACATACTCGATTCAATTGTTTTACGTGTGAACATTTGTACAAAAATTGAAGCAAGTAATCGATTTCGAAGTTCGAATGGTTTTCAAGTGATATACTTGTACAAATGAACAACGTTTCTTATGGGTAATTAAGATGTGAGCTGAATTGAGACAGATATTCGAAAAACGGACGCTTGGCCTAAACGAAAGCAAAGAACTTCTCGATTTTTTCGGATCAACGGAATACAAAGAGGCGAAAAACATGAAACCTCCAGTGAAGCGAGAAGCAAAACAATAAAAAATCACAACGAAATCGAATATTCAAAAAAGGATGTTTCAAGACTCCAAATATACCCGGTGTTCTAAAAAATACTCATAGTAAAATCCCAAGAGACGATAAAATAGTTGAATACTACAAAAAACTCTAGAACATTATTTGAGTAATAATTCCAGTCAATACAAGGCCTGATTTGCGCGTTATCACATAAAAACAAATGTGTTTCACGAAAGACAAATAAACAAAACAAAAGCAGATTCTTCAATTGCGCAACCGACTGAATATTTGGTTGAGCATTCGGAGATTTGGACGTTCAATGCTCACCGGCGATAGGATGTGTTGCCTTGTCAACCTGCTGTGAACCTGCTATGGACAGGTCGATAGCAGGTCGATAACAGATCCATGTTGTTCTCCCAAAAGAACCTGCTATCGCCGGTTGCTCGAGAAACAGGTGCTTCAACCTGCTGTCGACATTTGAGTTTGCCTGAGTGGGTCTCTTTTTTTGAGAATTTCACTGATCAGACATTATCGATTAGTACCAATCAATAATATCGATTTTTCGGCCTGCCGCACAAATTGCCGCCATGAGTGTTGATTGTTGATGGTTACGAGTCATTTGTTTGGGAAATTCTAATCATCACGCAATATCGAATATTACTTATTAATAATATCGAATTTTCACCTGTTTCTCAAAATACCACAATGAGTGACGTTTTGTTTCGGTGTTGGACACAAACTTAAAAAATTGTAAACATCCGATAATATGGGCTGTTGGGGATTTCACTTCTCCAAAATGGAAAAAGTGAAGCAAAAACCAAACCACAAAGAGAAAAACATACGAAATTGAGTCCGTTCCAGTAAACTAAGTAAGGAAAAGATCGGAAAATCGAAGGAAACCGACCGAATGCCCACTATCGCGGAGTTCGAAAATGGAAGAAATTTGTGCTCAAATCTCGTCTAGGCACGTTATTCGGAGCGATGAACACAAATATAAAGTTCGGTTTCATGTTTACGGCAGACAACGGAAGATGACGACCGGAGGATCATAAAAGGCGTTTTGCTTCCTTTTTTTATCGAAGGGGGTCTTTGCTAAAATAAAATAAAATTTGTGGCTGTTTTGCTTCGCTACAAAATGTTTATGATTTAGCATTGAAGAAATTGTGAGAATCTCGTTAAAAGAAGTGAAATACCTCAAGCGTATGATATGGCTTGCAACTTGGAGGAAACGCTGAAAATTCAGTGAATAGATGGGCCATTGATTTGGCTGTGCACTTGTTTACGAAATAGAAAAGATTAAGTATAGCACTGCAAAAACAAATCACGCCAGTCTTTTCCAGAATCAGGGAAATGGTTACAGCTCGGGTTTGCAAAGCTAAGATCAAAGTTTTGGCTTACACCGAAATCTTTAAGAACAGCGATTCTGAGAAGATTTATTTAATGAAAGTGAAAACAGCATCACACAGCGTGTTTATACGAATGCCGTCGACTGAAACGATTGTGGCCACAAGAATATCAGCAGCATGGATCCTAATGAGACTTTCCGTTCATTATTGAAGGTTGGCGCAAACTCGGTGTCATTAGCTATAACATACAGGCCATAAAACGGCCAATGTCTCACCGTCGACTGCGTACCACGCGCTGCGCGACCGCACGCGCGTCGGAAGCAGACGGGTTTTGGCCGCCGCGCGACGAGTTTCGGCCGCCGCGCGGCGGCCGAAACGTCGCGCGGCGGCCGAAACTTGTCGCGCGGCGGCCAAAACTCGTCTGCTCCCGACGCACGTGCGGTCGCGCAGCGCGTGGTACGCAGTCGACGGTGAGACATTGGCCGTTTTATGGCCTGTAGGTGCGCCGAGTTTGCGCCGACCTCTAAAGGGAAACGCAGAGTCAAAGTCTCATTAGGATCCATGCCGATGTTATGTGGGTGCTCATTGGTACGCGCGTGATTTGGTTTTTAAATGCTACACTGAATTTTCGCTATTTATCAACTTAGTGCACAGCCAAATCAATGATCCATCATTTCACTGAATTTTTAGCGTTTCCTCCAAGTTGCATGCCAAATCATGAAGTATCCTTTTGAGGGCAATGTTCACGATAAATTCCACTTCCGATATCTCCACGGTTTACGGAAGGTCTGGTGCCCTTTACAGCGATGCATGCTTAAAAAGAACGCGAAAACCGCGTTTTTGAGCCAAAAGAGGCCCTCCCTTGTTTACGTTGCTTTTTGAGCGTGGAGGAATTGACCGCTACGAAGGATGATGCCTATCAATGCAATCAAACGATCAGCTCACTTATCAGCACTTCCTTGACTTGATCATTCCTGTAATCTGAGTGTTCATTTGTTCATATCAAGGGGGCGGAAATGGGGCACGGGGCGGTTCTGGAACACCAAAACGCTTGTTTGCAGCTGTTATTTTGCCACTCCTGGCTCGTTTTCTACCGTTCTTTCGACACTGGGAGCCTTGGATCCTACTCGCCTATCATTTCACTGTGGAAAGTGACCGAGGATGATAATCATGAACGCTGCCTTTACGAGATTCTCACAATTTCTTTAATGCCAAATCATAAACATTTTGTAGCGAAGCAAAACAGCCACAAATTTACTGTCTATATCGGAATAAAATTGGTGTCCGCAACTGCAGACGACCGCTTTTGCAGTTTGCAGGAGCTTGAAGATAGTCCTGCTGGGACGAAGATCACTTGTGTCAGGACCCCCCCCCAAGCAGGGCTGTGCGGAAATCTTTTTCAAGATTTTCGGAAACGGAAGAAAAATGGCCAGAAAACGCCGGAAACGGAAACGGAAGAGACCAAAAGAATGGGTTTTCTCATTCCCACGCTTCGCTGTTGCTCTTTGCCCGCAGCTCTCATTCAATAACCAATAATTTCAGTCAATAAACTATTACTTATTCTAACTAAAGTCACTACGAGGCATTCAACGATTTCGAAGTCTCGCTTCTGGAAATCCGAATAGGCAACCTCTAAACGGGGACCTGGAGTTTGAGGTTACCGTTAAAATTCTAGCGCGGGAGCCACAAACTGCGGCACGCAAGACTCTCGAAGCGTTTTGGATAACCGCCAAAGATCCTAAAATGAACAGGAAAGAGGAATGTCTTGCCATAACAGCTGAGCTCGCCCCGTTTCTTGACCTCTGTAGTTTTTGACCTCAACGTCTTCATGTCAAGGACGCGAGTCTTCTAACCATCCACTGCATCTACCACTTAGGGTGCCCACTACTAACTTGGCTCGGCGCGAATAGGGTGAGCTTTCTGTGATCGTGCTTTTGCTATTTAAATACGGATCTTGTGGTTATTTCGGACTTTTTCTTGTAATTTGAAAGGTTGCTTGGGAGGATATGTCGCATTTGTTCTTGATTCTTCCAGGTTCCGACGAAGGCGATATAGCCGAAACGTCAACCGAATAAATCTACTAACGTCTTGGATTTGGCTCTACTAACATCTCACACATACTAACGACCAACCATGCCAAGATTCACAGAAAGTCGTACATGGAATATAACTTATTATATGTAGCCGCCCATCAGGGGTGTGCGGTAATTGTCGACTGCAGTTTGCTGCCCGTCTTGGGGTTCGTCGTTGCTGTTTACCGAAATTTTATTTTTTGTAGCCGCACACCTCGGGTGTACAGCTTGTACCCCGGAAAGCAGTCCAAGCGACACCAAGGCTGATCAGAAGTCGATTTTCAGATTATCAGCTACTACTTTCTCTTCTTTCGAACCATATTTGCCTATTGGAGAAGATATCAAAGCATTGAATTTGAGAATTTGAAAAATAAAATAAAAAACTCTACGGCGACATGGGCAATTCTCTTATGATCTGCCTCAAATGAGCCTAGCCGCTGCCCGTGCCCACCTCCACCTGTCTTCGACGAGACTCCTTTCTGGAAGACAGGCTGCACGTGCAAACCAAAACTAACTCGATTTTTGTTGCTGTCGTGGCGGTAAACAAGCGAAGAAGTGGAATCAAGAAGACAAGTTTCACGAAATCCTTGAATCTCGTTGTCAGAGAAAAAGCTACGTATTTTCAAGAAGAAATCCTCAAAAGGCGTGCAGATTTCCGCCACACCCATTTCGTGTCATCATTTCAAAGGCGTCCAATCTCAGGCCACCAAACTTCGTGAATGATACCATCTAAGCTCAGATATTCCCTTAAACATGAAGAGGTCGGATGTAAGTTTCAGCGTCTCATGAAACCTTCGAAAATCCTTGCCTAGACCCACTATCATAGATCGTGTCGCACTAATTTATTCCGTTTCCAGGCCCAAAAACCCGGAAACGGAAGCGGAACGGAACAGCCCAGAAAACACCGGAAATACGGAAACGGAATCGGAACAGTTCCGCACAGCCCTGACCCCAAGGTCCCAGCATGATTCTGATTACACTACGTGTTGCTACAGCGGTTGTTTGCAACTGCGGGCCGGAATTTCGCTCCGATATAGACTGTGCCCTCCATTTCCCCGCTACTCGCAGGTTTGGGCATCACTATCATAGGAGTGGTGCGGTTTTGAGAATGATATCTTCATTTTCATAGTCGCTTTTTTCGAAAAACAACCGCTTCGCATCTAGATTGTGATAATACGACTGCGAGTAGCTCGGAAATGAATGTTAGCTCCACCAGAGGTCTGCGTCTCTCGCGTTCATCATTTGGCGGGAGCATTACATGGAAGTAAACAGCAGTAAAGCATGGCTTTATAGCAGCAACCTTGCTCGTATTCGAAGCAATAAAAGGTTGGAACGTAATAATAAGTTCGGGCCGGCCAGGGTGAGAAGCGGAGCGGCCGGTCATACCTAAATCTCGTTATCAACATTTATATTTTGCAATGGCCGACCCTACTGCTGGCTACGCCTGGTTGGGAATGTACGGCTAAGGAAATTGAAATGGGAAAAAATAATCAAATATCCGGAATGTGAGATAACTGTTAAACTTATAAATGCGCTAGACCGCAAGCTAGCATTGTTCCTTCAGCCGCGTTTTCACGTTTTGTTACGATTTGTTACGATTCGTTACGATTTTGGGTCGAAAACTCGTAAGTCGTAAATCATTAAAAAAATTGCCGAAAACGCCCGCAATTCGTAAATCGTAAATCGTAATTCGTAATTACGCACAGCCCTGGCTGGCATCCATAATGTTCTCCAGGAAATGGCGGACTCGGTCTGGTTTTATGCAGATGATATTTTTTCTCTACTGATGCCGTGGCCAGTGTGTCACTCTATCACTCCTGATGAAACACCTCTCCCTTTTGTTAGGAAAGTGAAGGATATCATTGCTAATCCCTTGGTATACAATTTTAATTTGAGTTTTGCGAGGGCTGACGTTCCGTCCAGGTTGGAAACGTCATTTTTCATACTCATAACAAAAAAAAAACCACCCCTTTCCCGCCCTGGGAACCACACACCTAAAAAAAATTATTTCTCTTCTTGCTAGAACCTCTGAAAAGTTACTTAAGAAAAAAAATACTTGCTCGTCTTGATGGGCATGCGATAATTTCTCCGTCCAACATGGTTTCTCTTGGTGTACATTGATCCTTAGATGTTATAAGCGGCATGCTGTGTCTGTCCGATTGTCTGGCACGTCCGACCGACGTCTGTCTGACCGGTGTTCAGATCTCCCGCAAATTTTGACACCTTCAGTCGGAGCGCATTATTGTTCCAACAATACACAAAGAACGTCGCGGAAAGTGGGTGGGTTTCAGGAAGATCGCGCACACCATCGCGATCGTGGTGGGACCACCCTTGCCGTTGCTTATTGAGTTCTTAGAACTAACTTCATTGTCGATCGTGGTGGGACCACCCTAGCTGTTGCGTATCGTATTTAGTCCTTTAAGTTCCCTTAGTTATAATTCAAAGTGGGACCACACTAGCAGTTAAAGTGACGCCTAGAACGTGCATGGAGCTCAGGGACCACAACGATGGTACTTTGCGAAAGTGGGCGGGGCTTCGGGTTTACTCCAAGACTCGCGTTATTGAAAATGAAAAGTGGCCGCGGTCTGACCTGTTTTAACGAAAGCGAACACGAATCCAGCAAATCCTCATCCTTATCCTCATTCCTCATCTATAATAATGGGCGTGGTGGTGTGTCTGACCACAAAAGCTGTTGCATATAGAGTCTTTCAACTTTCCATTGAAGTAGGTCGTACTAGGGAGTACTGAGTGGAGTATCCTAGACTTTACAAATCCACCCCCGTGTCACGTAGCGGTGCACAGTCCTATCTCTTTCCTCGAAAAGAATGTTTCGCCATGATGTGTGTCTGAGCAACTGTCTGTACGTATGCACGCATGCACGGGTGAATAAATTTCACTCAAAATTTCGAGAATTTTGGTCATGAAGTAAAGTTTATCAGAAAGCAGGCAAACTCCGAGGCACTAATCAAAAAATTTACATTTCGACAGAACACCAGTTGCGGCGGTCGATTAAGGCGCAATATCACCTCTGATAGCGATGATCGAAAAAAAGACGCTCACTCCTACTGAGCTGCAAAGATCTTCGAAAAAGCCCCGCTCTTTATGATGGGTGGAAGTCGAACGCCGCGCAGCGGCGTGAGTTCATGTGCGAGCTCCGCGAAGAGGCGCGAGCTCCAGTTTCGTTGAACACCGCGAAGCGGTGTGGGACGAAACTGGTCTACTGTAAGCGCTTCACCAAATTTCTTGACAGTGGATCCTTGTTGATGTGTATATTTTGACTTCTCCAAAACATCTGATCGCGTTTCTCATGCTGTACAAGCTCAAATCCGTGGAAGTATACTTGCGCTATTTTTCGTGGTAAAAAGAGTTCTTGTCGTGCAGAACGTTGGGGTGTGTGCTAATGACGCTTTCTCTACACCTTGAGTAGCAACAGGTGGAACAGGTGGTGTCCTTCAGAGAGTATTGTCTCGAATTTGATTCAACCTTTTTACTTGTGAGCTCCCGTCCCCAAGAGTTGTGATTCCTGACCATGACACAGCTTCCGATGGAACGTACTAGTCTTCGTTGCGGTAAGACTCACCATGTTTGCGGAGCAAAGTGCTTTACGATGTATCTGACTTGACTTGTTCTATTGATAGATTCATTGTAGAATCCAATTAACATCGCGTGAAGTTTCTCGATAAAACATCGCAGGTCAAGCTTGCAGCCGAAGCACCGCTCAGTCTCGTTGAAAAAATGCAGTTCGCTGAAAGATCACACAGTGATAGTGAGACTTTTTTTCACTGACAATTCTTAAAAAGTTTACTAGCTAAGCAAACGCTACGTAATGACAAGTGAACTTATCTTAAAGCTGGCCTAATAATAAGTTTGAATGGGGTCGGATTCATCAACGATAAAACAGCTGATTGAGGGTACAGTTTAGTAGTTAGCTTGTTTCTTCAAGAAACAAGATTCAAGTCTAAACCGCGCCTACCGGTATGGTAAGCTGATCAGCTGCGCTCTTCTCTCGGCCTGAATCGAATAGCGCGCCAGCCGCGGGTGAGATTTAAATGTTTTTCTTGAGGAAACAAGCCACGGACCTAACCATATGCTTTACTCTGGACTCTTTGTGTTCCACAATGATCAATGTCCCTCTTTCTTCGGTCCAGAAGCTAATAAGCCCTGGTTTTTATGGTTGATGAATCCATTCCCAGGATAAACTGTCTCTTACGATGCAAGCACCTTACTTATGCGCCACGATGAACCATTTGCTTTATATTACCAGCAAGCTTTGAGCTCACTGCGACAACTTGAAGCAGCGAGCTTAGAGCCCACCTCAGAAATAGTGTGTTCCAACAAGTGTCCGAGAAAGGCAATAAGCATTTTGCGTGTCGTAAGTGGCACGGATTTGATAGAGGTAAATCATGCTACTTGCGAAATTCGTAGTCTCAAGTAATTTACCCATGTTCTTGTGTGACACTTGTTAGTACATATCGAGTTAGCAAGTGGGTTGACTTGCTCGTGTAAGCGCGAGCGTATCGGCCGTGATAAGTCTTGAGTAACTTGATTTTAAATTTTTGAGCGGGGTTGGCAATCGTGACCTATGTATTGCATAGATCTATGGATCATCTATTCACTTGCATAATCTCAATTCGGTAGTGATTTGAAGCAACTCTCATTTCATCATGTAGAGCACTATCTCATTTCTCTGTCTACTTTAGGAAAACCCTTTTGAACTCGTTGCTGCGCTGCGAAAAAACGATGATCATCGTTGGTAGGTCAGAGTATTGCAGTCAATGCCGTTGCGGGGCATGTGGATCGAATCCACACCGCGGGTGTGGCTAAGGAGCAGTTCGGCTAGCACACGCGAACCGCGACGGTGAAAACGCTGTGCGCGCTCATCGTCCTTGGGGCGCGTTAACCGAGGAAATTCGAAACATAGTCGTTGTCCCGTTGTAGTCGTCCCCCTTTATCATTTTTTGCATTTTATTCATGTTTTTTGTTCATAATGTGCTTTTTCAGACGCGATGCTTCTCATACTATCGTTTCAATGGTATTCGCACTTTTTATACAAGCTTTTTTTGGAGTTCTTTTTCTTTGCTTCTTGGAGCGGAATGGGAGATGATGATATTGATTCCGGCGCCGACCCTACGTCCGACACATCAACCTACATGAACAAAATGCCAAAAACGATAAAGGGGGAGGGCGAAAATGGAACAGCAACATTTTTTTTGAGTGCCCTCGGTTAACGTGCCCCAAGGACGTTGAGCGCGCACAGCGCTTTACCGTCGCGCGCGTCGTGTGTACCAGCCGAACTGCTCCTTAGCCACACCCGCGGTGTGGATTCGATCCACATGCCCCGTTGCGGTAGCGCGTCGCGCATATAAATGGCGCGCCACGTCCATTCGAACATTCTTTCCTCTTCCTTCGCTAGCGGTGTGAGCCGCATTCACATTCGTGTTGTGTTCATGTTTGCATATCTGCCTTTAAGGCCCTAGTTATACTTCAGCGTTTCGCCGCCGCTGGCTTCCGCGGCATGTTTGCTATTGGTCAACTTCGAAATCTGGCCTATCGCAGACGTCCCGCAAAAACCAGCGGCACAGAATCGCCGATGTATAACTAGGGCTTAAATCATTCTTGTTTGGTCACATAAATCGCTTAATACTGCTGTGCCTACACTGTTCGAGGAATACAAGGTTCATGTTTGCATATCTGCCTTTAGGGCCCTAGTTATACTTCAGCGTTTCGCCGCCGCTGGCTTCCGCGGCATGTTTGCTATTGGTCAACTTCGAAATCTGGCCAATCGCAGACGTCCCGCAAAAACCAGCGGCACAGAATCGCCGATGTATAACTAGGGCTTAAATCATTCTTGTTTGGTCACATAAATCGCTTAATACTGCTGTGCCTACACTGTTCGAGGAATACAAGGAGAGCAGAGATAGCAACCACGGAGAGCTAGTTCATCCTATTAGCCAACCCCCGCCGATGCTCTCATTCCGTGAGGGGAAAATTGAAGGCTTCTCTCGACTTTCGCTTGAACGAAGGTGGAAAGGGATTTCTTGACGACTAATCACAAAAACCGTAGTTTAAAATTTCCGAATGACCTTCAGATACCAAGTCCAGTGAGAGGTTTTTTTGTGTTTTTCTGCAGCTAGTTTCTATGACAGCATTTTCAATGGAATCAACCAAGTGCTACCAGATTCAGTTTGACGTCAGCTAGAGTGGCTTGAACTAGTTGCTATTAAGTTAGTAGATTCATCGTCTGCCGACTTTCTGGTCAGTTGAGCGGTGCTCCCACGCTTGGATTTTTGGAGTATTATGGACTGAAAGCACTGCATCGCTACCAGGGATGAGCGGAGTTCCGCGTTTCGCGTTCCGAAACCCGCAGAAAACGCCGAGGAATGCGAAAATATCATCTGGGACGTAAGAAAAAACTAAATGGTTTCTGAATTTTTCTGCGTTTCGCATTCCGAAAACAGCATTTCCGCGCATTTTCCGGCGTTTCGCGCCCGATTTCCGAAACCCGAGAAAATTTTTTTTCCTTCCGAAACCCGAAAACCGATTTCCGAAATTTCATAATTTTATTCCGCTCATCCCTGATCGCTACGTTATCATGAATGAGAATTTTCTTACTAGAAAGGTGTGGAGAACCTCAAAGCTTCATGCTCGACGTGCTCGAGGTAGTTGTCGAGAAGGTTTATAAAAATCAGGAGCTTGAAGGCAGACAAAAAACCTGGAATCTCCATATTGGCAGTATCCTGGCCCTATTTATTTCGCCCCAATCTAATTTAACATTATATCACACGCGCAAGACCGTGATCATCCCTCCTTTTCTTTGTCAAAAGAGGGCCGTCACTGCGGATGATCTGTGCGTCGATGGTGGATTAGCTACGGCTGATACAAGGGCATGTGAACTGAATCCATACCGCGGGTGTGGCTAAGGAGCAGTTCGGCCAGCACACGCGACGCGCGCGACGGTGAAACGCTGTGCGCGCTCATCGTCCTTGGGGCGCGTTAACCGAGGGCCTTCAAAAAAAGTAGTCGTTGTCCCATTGTAGCCGTCCCCCTTTATCATTTTTTGCATTTAATTCATGTTTTTTGTTTATAATGTGTGTTTTTTTTAAGACGCAATGCTTCTCATACCATCGTTTCGATGGAATTCGCACTTTTTTATACAAGTTTTTTAGAGTTCTTTTTGTTTGCTTCCTGGAGCGGAATGGGAGATGACGATATTGATTCCGACGCCGACTCTACTTCTGACACATCGACCTACATGAACAAAATGCAAAAATCGATAAAGGGGAACGGCTAAAATGGAAAAAACAATAACTTTTTTGGTTAAGGAATGGTTGTGCTATCCCTCAGCCTCATTTTCGTTCACAACAAACACAATACACATCAAGAGGCTGCAAAATGTTCATTAAAGTTTCGAAAATCTTCAAAAACTCCAAAATAGTGTCTCCAAAAGTTCGAAACTTCCTTCCGGCTAGCTTTCGGCTCGTAGAGCCTTCTTTAGACCTAAAAATACAAGCATTAGACCGGAGCAGCGTTGCAGATGAACCAACTCGCCTTCTTCTTCTTTGCCCAAAAATGGGCTAGAAACCACGATTGTCGTGGTCTTACTGTATTCCTGCTTTCGAATACTCTGCCATGAGGACTATTGTTCCTATCATCTGTTATCATGCTACAGTAACCCTACTTTAGTTTCCATTCAAGCAATGAGCAGCAGTGCATCACGCAGTTCTTCTCTTTTGTTAATTTCAGGTGAGACACGCTTTATCTCAAGGGCCTCCATGATTTTCCTTTCTACTAAACTGTTTAGTGACCGGTGGAGTACTGTAACAATAAATCGAGGGGGTGCTTCCTGGGTGTGCCTCACCGTTCCTTCCGTGCCTAGAGAATCCGTTATTAGGATACGATGCTGAGTTGTTAAGCGCCCTCCGGTGTTCATCCAGGCGTTTGAAGAGGGGTCTCATTGTCTCTCCCACATACTTCTCTCCACAACCATCGCATTCTATCTGATAAACAGTTCCCTTGAGTTGGCAAATTTTTGAGTCACTACAGTATACACAGCCTTGTCTTCCGCACCTCTCTCCGTAAGGTCTTAAGAAAGTGAGCAAGGATTTCAGATTTGGAGGTGGACGGAATATGAGACGTACGGGTAGCAATGAGGCTTTTACGACACGGTTCACTCGTTGTGCCACGTCTTCATTCACGTAAGGCAATACCATCGAAATACCATCTGCTGTGGTATGAGGTCTCCATGAGTGCACATGTGTTGTATTGTAGCCATTTTCGCTAAGAATACGCTCAACCATCGAATCCACTCCGTCTGACCTACTCGTTCAAACTCTCTCTTTTGTTTTTATTAGATTGCGGACTACATTGGCTTTCATATACACTGGGTGGCAACTTCTGGAGTGCAACAATACATTTCGGGACGCAGGCTTTTTGTATCACGTTAGTTCTTTGGTCCCACCTCTAATTCTAACTTTTGTGTTAAGACACGGGACGAATCCTTTGCTATCAGGCCCCTCTACACTGAACCAATTATCGGGGCTCTGAACAACTTTTTTGTGTGTCCTTGGTTAACGCGCCCTAAGGGCGACGAGGGCGCACAGCGTTTTACCGTCGCGCGCGTGTGTACCAGCCGAACTGCTCCTTAGCCACACCCGCGGTGTGGATTCGATCCACATGCCCTGATACAAGTAAGAGTGAGAATAATTGCTGCAATGCTTGTGAGACTACTTTCAGTTTTCCGATTCGTACAGATTCGGAGTCTTACTTGTAGCATTTGTCCACATATCCACTGAGGAAGCGATCAATTGGATGTCGTATAACAGTA
Source organism: Aplectana chamaeleonis (assembly GCA_029168955.1). NCBI lineage: Eukaryota > Metazoa > Nematoda > Chromadorea > Rhabditida > Cosmocercidae > Aplectana > Aplectana chamaeleonis. The sequence continues at coordinate 1,069,753 of JAPDOI010000231.1, forward strand.
AACAACGTTGTATTGGTGCCTGTGATGTCTAGAGTTGCCTTCAGAGTAGAGGTCATCTGTTGGGCGTCACATAGTCTGAAATGAAATGCGCTGGTGAGAATATTTGGCACTCAGCTCTGGGTTTTTTAACTCAAAAATCGGACTGTGAGTTTTCATTGTGGTAAATGTACTCGGACGAAATTTATGTATCTTTACATAGCGGCATTTCTGGTGAAAAAAATGCTCGGCCGATATTATAAGGGTATTCAGTCCAATCACGGTCGAGCAACTCAGGCATTGGGGAGCTCCTAGCCCACGACTATGAAGATTGGGGCGAGAATACCGCGAAGTGGCGCAAGCGACTTCGTCGCGGTATTCTTTGGCAAAGCTCGTGGGCCACTAGCGAAATGCTTTTTTCCTACTTTATAGTAGCCCACGAGTATACGGCTGTCCTTTATCGACGATTTGCTGTCGCTACTAGCCCACGGCAAAGCTGTTTTCAAAATTTGCACGTACGAACGACACTGATCATGTCAAGGCAGATCGAAACGTGTACAAACAATTCGCCACGTCATGGTTGGGCGTCATTCTTGATTTTTTTCCTCCTGTTCTTGTGATGCTGTCTTCTGACTGCAATTATCAAGTAAACTCCAAATACCGAGCGGTGCCGATTGCCACAAGGACATTAAATGATGATATCAGTTGCATTTCTATATATCAGGCTCTCAAACGAAAGTTAAATCAAAGCATTTTATGGCTTTGTGGCAATCGGCACCGCTCGGTATTTTTTGTCTAGATCGAAATGTACCGAACAAAGTGGCACGATACATAATTTCTCTGAAATGAGTCTTGAGATCTGTACCATTACTTTGATCTCATTTTAAATGTAACCGAGTTTCCTATTTGCTTGTGACACTCCTGTGGATCTGGAACATTTTCGTTTTTCTATTTGGTTTTGGTACTCGATCTCTAGCTGCAATCGTTATTTTCTTATTTTGTATTGTTTTTATTCTGCTATGCTTATTTGGATTTTGCGTATTTTTTGTAGCAGTGAATATGTTATTTGGTGAATTTCCGCGTTTGCGTGCAAATGAGTGCGCAAAGTGGCAATGAACCGCGTTTATTTGGGAGCTCTGAAAAACTCGGGGTGTGAAACTAGTTGGGGGGGGCACTCTGAGTTCAAGTGAGAAATGAATTATTCTGCTTTCAGAAATCGATCAAATTTCATGGAATTTTTAGGAAATTACGAGTGATAACGTTATCGCATATCTGATAACTAAAGAAATATTAATTTTCAAGAATGATTCTTTTCATTTCTATGAGTGAGTCTCGGATGCCCCCAACTAGTTTTGCACCCTCATTTGCGCTTCTGTGATGATGCCGTATCGCGCACTCGATTATGTGCACACAATGTGCGTCTGCAGACATGACAGACACTCCTGGGGCCGAATGCACATCTCTCCCCGCACGTCCCCGTCCCGCGGAGGCCATCCATGATTGGTCATGGCATCTATAAATGAGATAGTATTTCCTTTTCAGATACTTTGTCCAGCTTGCAAACGATAATGAGAAAAAGACGCCAGGCCCTTGTTAAGCGAAGAGAGAAAAGCGCGGAATGGACAGCCAACTGTCGACTCGCCATCACAAGAGCGTTGTAAGTTTTTTTTAAAGAGGAAACATTTGGTGTGATGTTCTCCAGACTTCCCTCACATATAATTTTGATTCTTTAGGAATGATGTTCTTCTTTATAATGAAACGAACGACGTTCCAACACCAAGACCGGTAGGTTCTAACGAATATGCGTCTGAGCCGGCCCAGTTTACTCCGAAGATGGTATTTTCAGAAGAAAGGACGTAGAGACAGCGGCAGTCCTGACGAGAATCTGCATGATGGAGTGGAGGAATGAATTTACTGGAGGAGCGTCACCCTTTCATGTCGATCAGCTCCCCGGTTTGAAGAGTTTAACTTCTGCAAGGTCATGATTTCGTGAATTTTTTGGATCTTTATGTAGTGGCTCGTGATAACCGGTGTTCAAACTTGTCTTGTTGTGTTGTTGTTTATCTTACCTTGTTGAAGCATGTTTTTATTGCTATTTTTGAAGATCTTGTGAATCAGAGTCCCTAGGCCTTTGCTGCATCTCGTGATCTTGTGTGTTTGGAGCCTTTGTTTTGAAACATGATCTGGTGAATTTCGGGTCCCCAGGCCTTTTTTATGAGAAATGACTGTGTGAATTAGGGTGCCTATGCGAGAATTAGGGTGCTAGGCGAGAAGAATTCTCATGTGCTTTTTTTGTGAAGTCTGAAATATTTTTGCGTTTAACTACGTGTCATACTGCTTGAATTCCATTATGAATCTATGTTGTTAGTGTTCACGGAACAACTTGAAAGAAAGCGGTACAAGTCTAGTTTAAAAGCTGTGTGATGGCGCATGAGCAGCACTCCAATCAGCGGCTTAGCTGAAGAGCGATTCAATAATTTTCGAGCGACAAACAAAATCTGGGTTAGCAGCTGTAGAAGCGTGGTTGAACAGCTGTGCAATACCAGGTCAATAGCTCGTCAACACCACGAGGGCAGCACGTCAATTGCGGGACAACAGTCCGTCAATAGCTCGCAAATAGTGCGGCAGTAACGCGAGTATAGCACTTCAGCGCGATAATAGTACGTCAATAGTGCGGTGTGAACACGACAGAAGTGCGGCAATAGGAGTATTATAACGTGTCGACAACGCGACGATAGCAAGACGAAACCGCGAAAATAACGCATCTAGACCGCCACAACAACGTGAAAAAAAACCGAAAATAACGCGTCTAAACCGCGCCAGTAGCATAACAAGACCGGGACAATCGCGTGACAAAACCGCAACAATAGAATGACGAAACCGCGATAATCGCATGACGAAACCACGGCATAGCATGGCGAAACCCCGACAAAACCGCGTCTATGCCGCGGGAGTGGCGCTGCTTTTCCACGACAGTGGCACATCAACACCGCGACTATCACGATTTGGGGCTCCTAGCCCAGTTGTCCGAGCGCTCGGAGCGGCTTTCTTGTGGGCTAGGAGCGTCCCAGTGCCAGAGAATGTTTGGAATTTTCTAAAGTGGGAGGTCGGCACTGATTGTTCAGACCTGTTTGTCAACCGCTGGGGGCCTTCCAGTGTCATACAGATTGCTCTGATGGACCGTAACTTAGCGGTTCGGTAAAATAGACCCGGTAGTAAAGTAGAAAAAAGCAAAGCCGCTCATGTATAGTGACAAATAGAACAAATTGGCCGTTGGATAAAGTGGGGTTAAAAGGCCATTTTCCCAAATGGCCCTTTCAGCCTTGGTTTTCGCTTCTGTAAGGCGGCATTCGGGCAAAAGATGTATCTACTGAATTTTTATCGAAAACTACCTTTCTTTTTCTACTTTATTACTAGATCTATTCTGTGAAAAAGAGGTCTCCCAAGCAAAAGTGGTTTGGTTCTCGTTACAAACGTCTCAACAAAAAGGGAACAATAGGAAAGTGGTATGAGGAGAGTCTACAAAAAATGAACAATATCCTCTAAAGACTTCTTGAATTGTCGACACTTCTAAACAGCGGAAACAAACCGTTGCGGTTCTCTATGAGGAAGCACTTTTGGCTCCATAAAGGACTTTGATTATGTGAGTGCCGATAAAATATGTAAATATGCACGTGTACCTAGTAGCTACATATCATTAAAAGAGGAGATGATGTCAAATCGTTTTAGGAAACCATTGAATTCTTTCTCGAAAAATACCACAACGGTTTGTTTCCACTGTTTAGAAGTGTCGACAATTCAAAAAGTCTTTAGAGGATATTGTTCATTTTTTGTAGACTCTCCTCATACCACTTTCCTATTGTTCCCTTTTTGTTGAAACGTTTGTAACGAGAACCAAACCACTTTTGCTTGGGAGACCCCTTTTTTACAGAATTGTTCACTTTTTCTTGATATTACGCTGTAATATCACATGCAAGATTTTCGAACAAAGACCTCTTCATCTCCCCGCTAGATCAGTCCTCTTTCTGTGGTCACAAGAATCAATGACCCAACCTGTTATGAAACTTTCTCAAAAAAATCACCTGATGTGGCTGACACGACCGATGTTCACATGATATAAGCTAGGAAATGAATGATATCCATGATATCGTTTCACATAATTCATTCATATTGATCGCGTCAGCCACAGCTGTCTACACCGGAAGTCGTATTCGCCAACAACCCGCCGAGGGTAGTCGAAGGGAAGCGGAAGGGATGATACCGCTCGCGGCAGAGGAGCAGATCAACCCATCTTACACCATGTAAGATGGAAATGCAAACTGCGTTACGTATCGATATCACTGCAAAAAGATAAAGATTCCATCGCGAAGCGGCCATTCTTCAGCTATGCTATTCGAAAAATTCCGGCGGTCGCGAGGGAAGCCAAGGGAGGCGAGAGGTGGCCGTGGAGCGCGTGTTTTGTACTGAAATTTCACCTCATTTACCCTTCGACTACCCGGCGGGTACCCGGCGGGTTATTGGCGAATACGACCCCGGGTGTTATTTTCAACCTCGATGTTTTTCATGTATCGAACGCGTTGACCGTGGTGATTTTCTCAACCAACTCTGACAGGGGCCTTAGGCCCCGGTTATAGTTGGTCGCACCGAAGTAGCCAACCCGGTCGATAATCATGAAAGCCTGCTGGCCTACAGCCGGATGCAGAATCTGCCCGCAGTTCTTCGCTTTCGAATGAAACTAACTCAGAACCTGCAGTCAGAAACTACCTTCCATTCCATCTGGGGTGCGTTCCAAGAAGATTTCCATGGGAGGAAAATGGGTCTGATAAGATATAACGAATGATAATCGAACAGATAGGCTCATTTCATGCGGTCTCTCAACCTATCATTGGTAGGCTCTTATCAGATTCATTTTTCCTCCCGTGCAAATCTTCTTGGAACGCACCCCAGGGCACTTTCATATCAGTGGAACGGAGCGGTTTTTCATACTCATTATTCCGTTTCCACCGCCCCATTCCTTCGCAGAACAGCCGCTTCGATTCCATGAATTTGATATGAAAAAGCTCTGCTGAGCTGCGAGTGGAGATAGTTCTAACAATTTGTTTTTGAACTCAGATGCTGATAATCAAGTACCATTTATTGCAGAAAAAATCAGTAGGCTGGTGAAGAAGAATAAGGAAGCACTCAAAATGGGGTTGTGTGAATGGCCTCAGCGCTGAAAAGCAGCTTGGCAACATGAATTACATAACATCTCAAGCTTTCTGCACGACATGCTTGTCATCCTTATACTTTTACAAAAGTTTTGCAAGGTGTTCTCAGACTCTTGCGCAAATTCCGATGCATCCAGCTTACTATCTCAGACGATTAGCGCAAAGCCCAAGACTCTTGCTCATTCTTTGGGGCATCCTGCATAATTTCTCGGATGACCAGCGACGGGTCCCGAACACCAGCTCTCTCTCCGGGTTCCCACTAAGTCCCGATGACGTCATCAGAAGCCCGAAGCACTTTTCACGACGTCACGATGACGTCATCAGAAGCCCGAAGCACTTTTCACGACGTCACGATGACGTCATCAGAATCCCGAAGCACTATTCACGATGTCACGATGACGTCATCAGAAGCCCGAAGCACTTTTCACGACGTCACGATGACGTCATCAGAAGCCCGAAGCACTTTTCACGACGTCACGATGACGTCATCAGAAGCCCGAAGCACTTTTCACGACGTCACGACGACGTCATCAGAAGCCCGAAGCACTTTTCACGACGTCACGATGACGTCATCAGAAGCCCGAAGCACTTTTCACGACGTCACGATGACGTCATCAGAAGCCCGAAGCACTTTTCACGACGTCACGATGACGTCATCAGAAGCCCGAAGCACTTTTCACGACGTCACGATGACGTCATCAGAAGCCCGAAGCACTTTTCACGACGTCACGATGACGTCATCAGAAGCCCGAAGCACTTTTCACGACGTCACGATGACGTCATCAGAAGCCCGAAGCACTTTTCACGACGTCACGATGACGTCATCAGAAGCCCGAAGCACTTTTCACGACGTCACGATGACGTCATCAGAAGCCCGAGGCACTTTTCACGACGTCACGATGACGTCATCAGAAGCCCGAAGCACTTTTCACGACGTCACGATGACGTCATCAGAAGCCCCAAGCACTTTTCACGACGTCCCGATGACGTCATCAGAAGCCCGAAGCACTTTTCACGACGCCCCGATGACGTCATCAGAAGCCCGAAGCACTTTTCACGACGCCCCGATGACGTCATCAGAAGCCCGAAGCACTTTTCACGACGCCCCGATGACGTCATCAGAAGCCCGAAGCACTTTTCACGACGCCCCGATGACGTCATCAGAAGCCCGAAGCACTTTTCACGACGCCCCGATGACGTCATCAGAAGCCCGAAGCACTTTTCACGACGCCCCGATGACGTCATCAGAAGCCCGAAGCACTTTTCACGACGCCCCGATGACGTCATCAGAAGCCCGAAGCACTTTTCACGACGCCCCGATGACGTCATCAGAAGCCCGAAGCACTTTTCACGACGCCCCGATGACGTCATCAGAAGCCCGAAGCACTTTTCACGACGTCCCGATGACGTCATCAGGAGCCCGAAGCACTTTTAACGACGCCCCCATGACGTCATCAGAAGCCCGAAGCACTTTTCGCGACGTCCCGATGACGTCATCAGGAGCCCGAAGCACTTTTCACGGCGTCACGATGACGTCATCAGAAGCCCGAAGCACTTTTCACGACGTCCCGATGACGTCATCAGAATTCCGAAGCACTTTTCACGACGTCCCGATGACGTCATCAGGAGCCCGAAGCACTTTTAACGACGCCCCCATGACGTCATCAGAAGCCCGAAGCACTTTTCACGACGCCCCGATGACGTCATCAGAAGCCCGAAGCACTTTTCACGACGCCCCGATGACGTCATCAGAAGCCCGAAGCACTTTTCACGACGCCCCGATGACGTCATCAGAAGCCCGAAGCACTTTTCACGACGCCCCGATGACGTCATCAGAAGCCCGAAGCACTTTTCACGACGCCCCGATGACGTCATCAGAAGCCCGAAGCCCTTTGCACGGCGCCCCGATGACGTCATCACAAGCCCGAACCACTTTTCCCGACGCCCCCATGCCGCCATCAGGAGCCCGAAGCCCTTTTCTCGACACCCCGATGACGTCATCAGAAGCCTTATGCACTTTCACGACGCCCCGATGACGTCATCAGAAGCCCGAAGCACTTTTCACGACGCCCCGATGACGTCATCAGAAGCCCGAAGCACTTTTCACGACGCCCCGATGACGTCATCAGAAGCCCGAAGCACTTTTCACGACGCCCCGATGACGTCATCAGAAGCCCGAAGCACTTTTCACGACGCCCCGATGACGTCATCAGAAGCCCGAAGCACTTTTCACGACGCCCCGATGATGTCATCAGAAGCCCGAAGCACTTTTCACGACGCCCCGATGACGTCATCAGAAGCCCGAAGCACTTTTCACGACGCCCCGATGACGTCATCAGAAGCCCGAAGCACTTTTCGACGCCCCGATGACGTCATCAGAAGCCCGAAGCACTTTTCACGACGCCCCGATGACGTCATCAGAAGCCCGAAGCACTTTTCACGACGCCCCGATGACGTCATCAGAAGCCCGAAGCACTTCTCACGACGCCCCGATGATGTCATCAGAAGCCCGAAGCACTTTTCACGACGCCCCGATGACGTCATCAGAAGCCCGAAGCACTTTTCACGACGCCCCGATGACGTCATCAGAAGCCCGAAGCACTTTTCACGACGCCCCGATGACGTCATCAGAAGCCCGAAGCACTTTTCACGACGCCCCGATGACGTCATCAGAAGCCCGAAGCACTTTTCACGACGCCCCGATGACGTCATCAGAAGCCCGAAGCACTTTTCACGACGCCCCGATGACGTCATCAGAAGCCCGAAGCACTTTTCACGACGCCCCGATGACGTCATCAGAAGCCCGAAGCACTTTTCACGACGCCCCGATGACGTCATCAGAAGCCCGAAGCACTTTTCACGACGCCCCGATGACGTCATCAGAAGCCCGAAGCACTTTTCACGACGCCCCGATGACGTCATCAGAAGCCCGAAGCACTTTTCACGACGCCCCGATGACGTCATCAGAAGCCCGAAGCACTTTTCACGACGCCCCGATGACGTCATCAGAAGCCCGAAGCACTTTTCACGACGCCCCGATGACGTCATCAGAAGCCCGAAGCACTTTTCACGACGCCCCGATGACGTCATCAGAAGCCCGAAGCACTTTTCACGACGCCCCGATGACGTCATCAGAAGCCCGAAGCACTTTTCACGACGCCCCGATGACGTCATCAGAAGCCCGAAGCACTTTTCACGACGCCCCGATGACGTCATCAGAAGCCCGAAGCACTTTTCACGACGCCCCGATGACGTCATCAGAAGCCCGAAGCACTTTTCACGACGCCCCGATGACGTCATCAGAAGCCCGAAGCACTTTTCACGACGCCCCGATGACGTCATCAGAAGCCCGAAGCACTTTTCACGACGCCCCGATGACGTCATCAGAAGCCCGAAGCACTTTTCACGACGCCCCGATGACGTCATCAGAAGCCCGAAGCACTTTTCACGACGCCCCGATGACGTCATCAGAAGCCCGAAGCACTTTTCACGACGCCCCGATGACGTCATCAGAAGTTCGAAGCACTTTTCACGACGCCCCGATGACGTCATCAGAAGCCCGAAGCACTTTTCACGACGCCCCGATGACGTCATCAGAAGCCCGAAGCACTTTTCACGACGCCCCGATGACGTCATCAGAAGCCCGAAGCACTTTTCACGACGCCCCGATGACGTCATCAGAAGCCCGAAGCACTTTTCACGACGCCCCGATGACGTCATCAGAAGCCCGAAGCACTTTTCACGACGCCCCGATGACGTCATCAGAAGCCCGAAGCACTTTTCACGACGCCCCGATGACGTCATCAGAAGCCCGAAGCACTTTTCACGACGCCCCGATGACGTCATCAGAAGCCCGAAGCACTTTTCACGACGCCCCGATGACGTCATCAGAAGCCCGAAGCACTTTTCACGACGCCCCGATGACGTCATCAGAAGCCCGAAGCACTTTTCACGACGCCCCGATGACGTCATCAGAAGCCCGAAGCACTTTTCACGACGCCCCGATGACGTCATCAGAAGCCCGAAGCACTTTTCACGACGCCCCGATGACGTCATCAGAAGCCCGAAGCACTTTTCACGACGCCCCGATGACGTCATCAGAAGCCCGGAGCACTTTTCGCGACTTCCCGATGACGTCATCAGAAGCCCGAAGCACTTTTCACGACGCCCCGATGACGTCGTCAGAAGCCCGAAGCACTTTTCACGACGCCCGATGACGTCATCAGAAGCCCGAAGCACTTTTCACGACGCCCCGATGACGTCATCAGAAGCCCGAAGCACTTTTCACGACGCCCCGATGACGTCTTCAGAAGCCCGAAGCACTTTTCACGACGCCCCGATTACGTCATCAGAAGCCCGAAGCACTTTTCACGACGCCCCGATGACGTCATCAGAAGCCCGAAGCACTTTTCACGACGCCCCGATGACGTCATCAGAAGCCCGAAGCACTTTTCACGACGCCCCGATGACGTCATCAGAAGCCCGAAGCACTTTTCACGACGCCCCGATGACGTCATCAGAAGCCCGAAGCACTTTTCACGACGCCCCGATGACGTCATCAGAAGCCCGAAGCACTTTTCACGACGCCCCGATGACGTCATCAGAAGCCCGAAGCACTTTTCACGACGCCCTGATCCCGTCATCAGAAGCCCGAAGCACTTTTCACGACGCCCCGATGAGGTCATCAGAAGCCCGGAGGGCTGTTCACGCCGCCCCGATGACGTCATCAGAAGCTCGAAGCACTTTCACGACGCCCCGATGACGTCATCAGAAGCCCGAAGCACTTTTCACGACGCCCCGATGACGTCATCAGAAGCCCGAAGCACTTTTCACGACGCCCCGATGACGTCATCAGAAGCCCGAAGCACTTTTCACGACGCCCCGATGACGTCATCAGAAGCCCGAAGCACTTTTCACGACGCCCCGATGACGTCATCAGAAGCCCGAAGCACTTTTCACGACGCCCCGATGACGTCATCAGAAGCCCGAAGCACTTTTCACGACGCCCCGATGACGTCATCAGAAGCCCGAAGCACTTTTCACGACGCCCCGATGACGTCATCAGAAGCCCGAAGCACTTTTCACGACGCCCCGATGACGTCATCAGAAGCCCGAAGCACTTTTCACGACGCCCCGATGACGTCATCAGAAGCCCGAAGCACTTTTCACGACGCTGATGACGTCATCAGAAGCCCGAAGCACTTTTCACGACGCCCCGATGACGTCATTAGAAGCTCGAAGCACTTTTCACGACGCCCCGATGACGTCATCAGAAGCCCGAAGCACTTTTCACGACGCCCCGATGACGTCATCAGAAGCCCGAAGCACTTTCACGACGCCCCGATGACGTCATCAGAAGCCCGAAGCACTTTTCACGACGCCCCGATGACGTCATCAGAAGCCCGAAGCACTTTTCACGACGCCCTGATCCCGTCATCAGAAGCCCGAAGCACTTTTCACGACGCCCCGGTGACGTCATCAGAAGCCCGAACCACTTTTCACCACGCCCCGATGACGTCATCAGAAGCCCGAAGCACTTTTCACGACGCCCCGATGACGTCATCAGAAGCTCGAAGCACTTTTCACGACGCCCCGATGACGTCATCAGAAGCTCGAAGCACTTTTCACGACGCCCCGATGACGTCATCAGAAGCCCAAGCACTTTTTCACGACGCCCCGATGACGTCATCAGAAGCCCGAAGCACTTTCACGACGCCCCGATGACGTCATCAGAAGCCCGAAGCACTTTTCACGACGCCCCGATGACGTCATCAGAAGCCCGAAGCACTTTTCACGACGCCCCGATGACGTCATCAGAAGCCCGAAGCACTTTTCACGACGCCCCGATGACGTCATCAGAAGCCCGAAGCACTTTTCACGACGCCCCGATGACGTCATCAGAAGCTCGAAGCACTTTTCACGACGCCCCGATGACGTCATCATAAGCCCGAAGCACTTTTCACGACGCCCCGATGACGTCATCAGAAGCCCGAAGCACTTTTTCCCCCGCCCCGATGACGTCATCAGAAGCCCGAAGCACTTTTCACGACGCCCCGATGACGTCATCAGTTGCCAGGAAGCCCAGCTTAGCCGAAGCACTTTTCACGACGCCCCGATGACGTCACAGAAGCCCGGAAGCACTTTTCACGACGCCCCGATGACGTCATCAGAAGCCCGGAAGCACTTTTCACGACGCCCCGATGACGTCATCAGAAGCCCGAAGCACTTTTCACGACGCCCCGATGACGTCATCAGAAGCCCGAAGCACTTTTCACGACGCCCCGATGACGTCATCAGAAGCCCGAAGCACTTTTCACGACGCCCCGATGACGTCATCAGAAGCCCGAAGCACTTTTCACGACGCCCCGATGCCGCCATCAGAAGCCCGAACCACTTTCCCCGACCCCCCGATGACGTCATCAGAAGCCCGAAGCACTTTTCACGACGCCCCGATGACGTCATCAGAAGCCCGAAGCACTTTTCACGACGCCCCGATGACGTCATCAGAAGCCCGAAGCACTTTTCACGACGCCCCGATGACGTCATCAGAAGCCCGAAGCACTTTTCACGACGCCCCGATGACGTCATCAGAAGCCCGAAGCACTTTTCACGACGCCCCGATGACGTCATCAGAAGCCCGAAGCACTTTTCACGACGCCCCGATGACGTCATCAGAAGCCCGAAGCACTTTTCACGACGCCCCGATGACGGCATCAGAAGCCCGAAGCACTTTCACGACGCCCCCATGACGTCATCAGAAGCCCGAAGCACTTTTCACGACGACCCCATGACCTCATCAGAAGACCGAAGCACTTTTCACGACGCCCCGATGACGTCATCAGAAGCCCGAAGCACTTTTCACGACGCCCCGATGACGTCATCAGAAGCTCGAAGCACTTTTCACGACGCCCCGATGACGTCATCAGAAGCCCGAAGCACTTTTCACGACGCCCCGATGACGTCATCAGAAGCCCGAAGCACTTTTCACGACGCCCCGATGACGTCATCAGAAGCACCAAGCACTTTTCGGCACGCCCCGATGACGTCATCAGAAGCCCGAAGCACTTTTCCCGACGCCCCGCTGACGTCATCACAAGCCCGAAGCACTTTTCACGACGCCCCGATGACGTCATCAGAAGCCCGAAGCACTTTTCACGACGCCCCGATGACGTCATCAGAAGCCCGAAGCACTTTTCACGACGCCCCGATGACGTCATCAGAAGCCCGGAAGCACTTTTCACGACGCCCTGATGACGTCATCAGAAGCCCGAAGCACTTTTCACGACGCCCCGATGACGTCATCAGAAGCCCGAAGCACTTTTCACGACGCCCTGATGACGTCATCAGAAGCCCGAAGCACTTTTCACGACGCCCCGATGACGTCATCAGAAGCCCGAAGCACTTTCACGACGCCCCGATGACGTCATCAGAAGCCCGGACGCCCGATGACGTCATCAAGCCGCACTTTCACGACGCCCCGATGACGTCATCAGAAGCCCGAAGCACTTTTCACGACGCCCCGATGACGTCATCAGAAGCCCGAAGCACTTTTCACGACGCCCCGATGACGTCATCAGAAGCCCGAAGCACTTTTCACGACGCCCCGATGACGTCATCAGAAGCCCGAAGCACTTTTCACGACGCCCCGATGACGTCATCAGAAGCCCGAAGCACTTTTCACGACGCCCCGATGACGTCATCAGAAGCCCGAAGCACTTTTCACGACGCCCCGATGACGTCATCAGAAGCCCGAAGCACTTTTCACGACGCCCCGATGACGTCATCAGAAGCCCGAAGCACTTTTCACGACGCCCCGATGACGTCATCAGAAGCCCGAAGCACTTTTCACGACGCCCCGATGACCTCATCAGAAGCCCGAAGCACTTTTCACGACGCCCCGATGACGTCATCAGAAGCCCGAAGCACTTTTCACGACGCCCCGATGACGTCATCAGAAGCCCGAAGCACTTTTCACGACGCCCCGATGACGTCATCAGAAGCCCGAAGCACTTTTCACGACGCCCCGATGACGTCATCAGAAGCCCGAAGCACTTTTCACGACGCCCCGATGGCGTCATCAGGAGCCCGGAGCACTTTTCACGCCCCCCCGACGACGTCAACAGAAGCCCGAAGCCCTTTTCACCACGCCCCGATGACGTCATCAGAAGCCCGAAGCACTTTTCACGACGCCCCGATGACGTCATCAGAAGCCCGAAGCACTTTTCACGACGCCCCGATGACGTCATCAGAAGCCCGAAGCACTTTTCACGACGCCCCGATGACGTCATCAGAAGCCCGAAGCACTTTTCACGACGCCCCGATGACGTCATCAGAAGCCCGAAGCACTTTTCACGACGCCCCGATGACGTCATCAGAAGCCCGAAGCACTTTTCACGACGCCCCGATGACGTCATCAGAAGCCCGAAGCACTTTTCACGACGCCCCGATGACGTCATCAGAAGCCCGAAGCACTTTTCACGACGCCCCGATGACGTCATCAGAAGCCCGAAGCACTTTTCACGACGCCCCGATGACGTCATCAGAAGCCCGAAGCACTTTTCACGACGCCCCGATGACGTCATCAGAAGCCCGAAGCACTTTTCACGACGCCCCGATGACGTCATCAGAAGCCCGAAGCACTTTTCACGACGCCCCGATGACGTCATCAGAAGCCCGAAGCACTTTTCACGACGCCCCGATGACGTCATCAGAAGCCCGAAGCACTTTTCACGACGCCCCGATGACGTCATCAGAAGCCCGAAGCACTTTTCACGACGCCCCGATGACGTCATCAGAAGCCCGAAGCACTTTTCACGACGCCCCGATGACGTCATCAGAAGCCCGAAGCACTTTTCACGACGCCCCGATGACGTCATCAGAAGCCCGAAGCACTTTTCACGACGCCCCGATGACGTCATCAGAAGCCCGAAGCGCTTTCACGACGCCCCGATGACCTCATCAGACGCCCGACGCACTTTTCACGACGCCCGGATGACGTCATCAGAAGCCCGAAGCACTTTTCACGACGCCCCGATGACGTCATCAGAAGCCCGAAGCACTTTTCACGACGCCCCGATGACGTCATCAGAAGCCCGAAGCACTTTTCACGACGCCCCGATGACGTCATCAGAAGCCCGAAGCACTTTTCACGACGCCCCGATGACGTCATCAGAAGCCCGAAGCACTTTTCACGACGCCCCGATGACGTCATCAGAAGCCCGAAGCACTTTTCACGACGCCCCGATGACGTCATCAGAAGCCCGAAGCACTTTTCACGACGCCCCGATGACGTCATCAGAAGCCCGAAGCACTTTTCACGACGCCCCGATGACGTCATCAGAAGCCCGAAGCACTTTTCACGACGCCCCGATGACGTCATCAGAAGCCCGAAGCACTTTTCACGACGCCCCGATGACGTCATCAGAAGCCCGAAGCACTTTTCACGACGCCCCGATGACGTCATCAGAAGCCCGAAGCACTTTTCACGACGCCCCGATGACGTCATCAGAAGCCCGGAAGCACTTTTCAGCACGCCCCGATGACGTCATCAGAAGCCCGAAGCACTTTTCACCACGCCCCGATGACGCCATCACAAGCCCGAAGCACTTTTCACGACGCCCCGATGACGTCATCAGAAGCCCGAAGAACTTTTCACGACGCCCCGATGACGTCATCAGAAGCCCGAAGCACTTTTCACGACGCCCCGATGACGTCATCAGAAGCCCGGAAGCACTTTTCACGACGCCCCGATGACGTCATCAGAAGCCCGAAGCACTTTTCACGACGCCCCGATGACGTCATCAGAAGCCCGAAGCACTTTTCACGACGCCCCGATGACGTCATCAGAAGCCTGAAGCACTTTTCACGACGCCCCGATGACGTCATCAGAAGCCCGAAGCACTTTTCACGACGCCCCGATGACGTCATCAGAAGCCCGAAGCGCTTTTCACGACGCCCCGATGACGTCATCAGAAGCCCGAAGCACTTTTCACGACGCCCCGATGACGTCATCAGAAGCCCGAAGCACTTTTCACGACGCCCCGATGACGTCATCAGAAGCCCGAAGCACTTTTCACGACGCCCCGATGACGTCATCAGAAGCCCGAAGCACTTTTCACGACGCCCCGATGACGTCATCAGAAGCCCGAAGCACTTTTCACGACGCCCCGATGACGTCATCAGAAGCCCGAAGCACTTTTCACGACGCCCCGATGACGTCATCAGAAGCCCGAAGCACTTTTCACGACGCCCCGATGACGTCATCAGAAGCCCGAAGCACTTTTCACGACGCCCCGATGACGTCATCAGAAGCCCTACTCACCTACAAAACGACTACTAACCAGGACCATTGGCAGTGGCTACTAGCAGTGAGGAATGAAAAGCGTGACGGCCTACGGCTTACGGCCTACGGCCCACGGCCTACGGCCCACGGCCTACGGCTCACGGCCTACGGCGCACACCATGAAATTTTCTTAAGCTTTCGGGCTCACAACTTTGTCATTTGTGAACCGATTTTGCTGAAATTCGGACAGCAGGTGTATTCTGGACCCCTTCACTTATATCCAGAAGGAAATCTTTAGAAATTTTGTTTCAAAGATTCTATAAACTATTTTATAAAATTCTAAGTGATCACAAGGCCTAGGCAAAACCAAACCTCTATAGCCGCTTCGCGGCTGGAGCGATTTTACCGAACCGCTGGGTTACGGCCCATCAGAGCAATGTGTATGACACTAGAAGGCCTCAGAAAATCTTTTTCTCGCTATTTGAACAATTGCAATCTTGACTAGCATTTGTCTCGAACAAAGTGGGCGGGGCCTATTTTGAATCCAGCGCGGGCACTGTTAGGCTTAGTGCATACTTACCGTGACGCGCGACAGCGACAATGCATATCAGCAATATCGACTTTCGATCGTTTTCTATGACAAACAATATGTCGCGTCGCCCGTCGCGCGAAGTATGCACTAGGCCTTAGAGAGAGGGTCGCAAAGCTTCGCCACGAATGGGGGGTCGCAACAACGAAGGCATTTTGTCTAACGGGTCGCTTGACCCTGAACTCAATGAGTGCTCGCTCGACACTTTGATGCCGGCGCTGCTAGGTGGCCCGAAGTCAATCCTCAGAGGCCAAGGGCGCCACGGCTCGGGAATTTACCCTCAGCCGTCAAAAATACGCTGGCCTCTGAAGATCTGATATGAAACGGTCTGCGGTGAGGGACCCATCCCGACCCATCAGTCTACCAAGAGATTGGCGATTCGCAATCAAGTAATTGGTCAACGCCGGGAGGACCTTTTAGTAACCAGGACGCTGCTAGCGGTCGGCCAACGTGCTGGAGGACCGCCGGCGGGGTTGTGGCGGACCGCCGGCTGAAAGCTGTCGGATACTGGGAATGGTTTTGCTCGTAAGGCAAAGGCCGGCGCTCCGCCAATCTCATTGCTTGAGCTCGTTCTGAATCTTTGTTTTAACGTGCAGGTATACTCACACGCTGAACAGAGATAGTCGTAGACACTTGATTGTCTTTGGGTTACCACTATGGTTATCAGATGTTATTCCTATGTAGTTCCAGTTCTCATTCCGTTATCCCCTAGCGCGGTATTTACATTTAGCTAGGTAAGTTTGAACTGGTTGGCGTGTTTTGCTTTGCTCGAATAGAGGGCCATTCTCGTTTTTGGTGCTTCCAACGAAGTTGGCCTCCCTGTAGAGAATATTTGGGTCCATTTTCATTGCTATTTGAAGAACGCAGATTAGCCGGCATGCTGAGGTGATGAGGCAAATGAACCATCATCATTCTAAACTCTGGTACAGCCGTAGTGACCTGTTGATTTCGATTATCACCAGCAGCGGAGCGGTGGGCCTCGGTGAAATATAGCTAGTGATAAGGAGGTTTCGACGAAAAAGCCACCGCTACGCGCTGTTATAACCGAAAATATGAGTTCACTTGGAATGAAACAGAGTCTAACTGTGTTGACTAGACACCACTGGAAATCCTGAAAATCGTTGGAGACGTGAAAATGAAGGAGGGGCTCAGTATCATTAGTGTGGCGTCGAGCGTGCATTTACTATGGACATCCCATGGAGAAGGGACGGTCTTGCATTTTTTATCAAATTAAAAATGTACCTGCTACCCCAGAAAACCTTGCTTATCGATTTGTTCAAATTCACAAACTGCTCGGTCTGTGTCAAATAGCAAAACATCGCATATCGAATTGTCATCATATTCTTTTCGATTTGACATGTGGCTAAGTGGTAGGAAGGAGCAACCTAAAAGTTTTTCACTCTTATCGGTGGCCTACTCAAATTATGTCAACCCTTTAACTTACCAAGAAAGTATTGTGAAGGGAGGGATAGTAGGCTGGAACTATTCCCATTAGCTCGTCCGACGGGATTTCTTGTGTGATCTGCATGACTTTCTTGAAATGAGGAGTAAGTTGCGGATCTAAAATGTTATGAGTGTTATTGTGGGCGTAACTTCACCATTCGAAGTCAAACTCTTCGCAATCTTAGAGAAGTATTTGGGTTTGCATTCTCACCCAGCAGCCAAATAGGCTGAAAGTAAGTAATGTCCCAACTGGAACAACATGCCTTATGCAACGATTGGATGTCCATTTCTTCTTGCCATTCAAAAACAGCGTTCACCATAAAGACGGTTTATGAATTTTCACCGAAAATCGAATGCACCGGGATCCATTGCAACAATGCTTTCGTAAGAACGGTTTAAAACGAGAGACAGGTTCTACACGGCCCCAAACTTGTACGCGCTATGCCCTACCCGGCCAAATCCGTTGGCCGTTGAGCGAGTGGGCGGGGCGGGCATAGCACAACCAACCTTGAGTGCTGTATAGGGCTATCTATGGCTCATATTTAGTCGTTCTTTTGCCATTATTGTTGCAATGCAACCCCGGTACATTCGATTTCCGCTGAAATCTCGAAGATCGCTTTTATCGTGAACACTGCTTTCAAAGTGGTGTATAAAAATTTCACTCCGCATATTTTAGCTCTTAACATTGAAATCACTGTATTTAATCGCAAATCTGTTTTGGGTCTCCTGCTTTCAGTTTTTTTTCTATTTAGTGCTCCTAGGTTTGAAAAATTTCTATCTTATCCTAGGTTCACTGCTGGTTACCTAAACAACCACCCGACCCTCCAGCTTTCCTCGAGACGTAGTTAGTACTGCTTTCCTGAAGACATTGTGAGGGCCTGCAAAATCCGTGGTTAATTACTTGTTCACTATATGAACAGTTCTCATGCTTGCTTTTTCTGTTATCGAGCACCACATCTGCTAATGTAAGGATTCTCGCGTGTAATTTTCTGATCCTGCGCAAATATTCTACACGCTGGTCAACACAAAATGTTTGCTGAGAGTCTAAAATGGAAAATGTTCCAAAATCTGAAAGAAAAACAATGATTCCGTGATAATGCAAAAACAGATCTCCGATGTGGATCGAACCCCTCGTCTACTGGGCAGGGAAGAAGGCGCTTGCCTCTACACCACGACGCCTCTGGGAGGCTGAGTTAGTGCAAGTGGTGATGAAGACGCTGCGCCAACTAAGTTCGTCCGTGGGGATCTTCAGCAAGAATGAAATATGTTTCTGAAGACTACACCACAAGTCAAATGACTGCTGTGTGTTTCACCTTGAAAGGAGTTTTCGACTATTTGTCGTTCCCTAGTCGGACGCAGTCATGGCTTCTCAAAAAATGCCTCTAATTTAGAGACGAAAACTTGGTGGACGACTTGTTCTGGACTTGTATGTTTCTTCTTTTGCCGTCACTGCACAGAACGAGCTGGAGTGAAGATAATGATTTGCAAGGGAGTGAAAATCGAAAATGCAGTTGAAATTTATTCGCATATCTAGCCTCTATTGTGTTCGAAAATCACGAAAAGGGGCGTGGCCCATGGTGGCAACTGAAGGGGTTGGGTCTGTGGTGGTCCCCTATATCTCGCTAATTGGAGGAATAGAGATCTGGCACTTGGAAAGTGTTATACAAGAGAGGTCCATTACTCAATTACATTAAAGACACAAATCTGTGGTGCGCGCCAGGCTCGCATCAGATTTGGCTTTGACTCCGCCTCGCTCAAACCCGCCATTTCAGAATCTGAGTTCACAGTAAACAAGGAGAGATAGTTCTCTTCGCATTAAACAATTTTTACCCTTATTGTACAAAATTGTTGATGGGTATGAGTCTCCTCGTTGGGGAATTGTACACATCCGGCATAGTCGAATATTATCGATCAATAGTATCGATTTTTTCGCCTCATTCATAAAATGCGGCTCTGGGCAGTGGTGTTTCAAGGCTGTGGGTCACAACGTTCGAGAATTGGACTCATCCCACTAAATCGATCCGTATCGATTCAATAACGCACCGGATCCACAAGCTGTAAGAGGTCGCGCCACTCCAAAACGAGAATCCCTAGGCAAAAATCAAGTCAGAAAGAGAACCTTCGGGAAAAATATACGAAATCAATAAAAGTTCAGCTTCCATGCAAAAGTAATATGTACTTTGGAAATGTCCTATTTACGACCAACTATGGATAAGTAGTGACAGACGAGGGATACGTTTCTACAAGCTTCTCTCTTAAAGGCAGTGGTCTTCTTTTCCACAAAAGACAAATATACTTGTCTTCTACTCCTCTCTAAACCCTTTTCTGCGTTTCGAGTAGTAGGGCGTATAAGAAAAGTCGCGGAAAAACCGCTGTTTCGGGCGAAATTTCCAGCCTGAACTTTCTTGTCTTTTGATGGTGGGCGAGCCCACTCCACATCGTCGGCATCGATGAACTCTTGCATCAAGAACATCAGCTGGCCTGAATTTGAATTTCAATCCATGAACATTAACCTTAGGACTGACTTGCTCGAATATTTGTGTACTCATCTACAGTGTGCTCCATAATTATTGGCGCGCAGATATTGACGTGTTTCTCGAACCCTACCCTGGATTTTAGGAATAATTGAAATAGATACATTTATTAATTCTAGCCTTAAAGGCAGTGTCCACGATAAACTTCGTCCTCGGTTTTTGGCCGCAAATCAAAAGTTCAGGGTTCATTGGAGCACTAGGGTCGAAAGAACGAACGAAAACGAGCCCGAAAGAGCTCCATACGGCTCCGAAGTCCGCTCGCGGTCGAGTTTTCCGTGGAACAGTTTGGTCCGCTTCTACATTAGAATTGGAGCGCGAGCGCGGCTGAGTTCTAGCATTGGGGCGCATTTGCGCACGCTGTCTGATTCAGGCCCCATGCCCGCGCAACTAATCCACCGTTGAAATGTGGCTTTCAAAAAGACGAGCTGATTTTGGATGTTTCGCAACGTTTTTCATGATTCTTTCTTCACTGATAAAACAGTCAGACTCTAAATCATCGTTTTCCGGTGCAAACTCGAATACGGTTTTTATCATGAACACTACCTTTAACGCAGAACAGTGGCTAGATCTGGAAATATCCGCCATCGCTTCGGATTTCGGCTCGAAGTGTTCTTAGGAAGACGTCGCAGCAGTCACGGAGTTAGTCGTCATTCATTTCATCCGAGGCATCCTTGAATACAGCTTTCCAGTGGGCCAATTTTGCATGTCAATAATCGCAGATCTCAGACTCTGTCAGTGATCACACTAGAAAGTTCAGTGGATGCCGGTCCGAAGATCAGGAACGCAATTCATCGTGCGCGTTTGACTCAGGGTAGCACACTTCGACGCCACTCTAGAACTGATTTCACTTTGTGCGCCTATCCACGGCCTAGTGTGAGGCAGCAGAGTCTGCTGCAGCATCGGAAAGTTCAACAGCGGTCCAACAACAATCTCTAGACTCGTTTCCCTGCTAACTTACTTGTTGATTTTCATGTCAGAATCCACGAAAAACGGCGGAGTTCCACTCTCGCTAGCGATGCCTTCCAAAACTATCACAGAAGTCGTATGAGCAGTCCAACCAGTGACATTTTCTTACAGTAAGACCTTATTGTTTCTTCTAGCTGCTATACAGTCGTTTTCGCATTTCTTTATCAGCTTCAGACTGATAATTTGTTCTATCTAAAAGCGCCATGACGCAATGCGTGACTCCTGTGCAACGATGCAGGAGCTTCCTGAATTTTCCGTCCCCATTCAGCTTCTTGTCGACGGACACCAGGCGGGTCTGCCCTAAGTGGTGTGAACAAAGATTCAGCTTCTTCCCGACGAGTTTTCAAATGGCTCCCAACCACAGATTCCTTTCTCTAGCTATCCACTTCATCGACAGTCGTGAATTGCAATTGACTCGGGCACTCACCCTCTTGACAACCTTAGATATGCTAGCACTAATCTTAATGCTTTTACAAACTAAGTCAGAGATTGGACTAGGCTGAAGAAGACGACTGATAGCATTCACGGTAAGTCTGAGCTGATTGACGATGTGTCTCGTCGTGTGCGTGAAATTTTGCGTTGCGATGATGGCACCGCACTTCGGATTCGCCTCGATCATACTAAATAAGAAATCAATATCAACAGAACAGTGGTGAGAAACACAGAGCTGAGACTCGAAGGAATCCGAAAAAACGAAATAGCTAGAATTTGAACTTTAAAACCTGTCATAAAGTTGAAGCCAGTTCGCGCGCCAATAATTTTGGAACACCCTGTAGGCGAAAACATTGACTGAAGTGCTTGCCTTCATTGTTCAACTGTTTTTATTAGGTAAATTTGCATTTATTCCTTCCTCTGATTGTCGATGATTTTTTACTGTTCGGCATGAGACTGCGACCTTTTTGGGCGGCGCTGTGCACGTGTGCGCGAAGTAGAAAGACCCTAGAAACTCTAATTCTAGCCCGTTTTTCACCGTGCTACCTTCATAGTTTTCCAGCTGCTTTCGATCTAAGCTGATTTTTGTAGTTTTTCGATAACGTTTTTTCATCGTGACCACTGCCTTTGAACTTATCAAAGAAAAATCAAGTGCGCATCAGATTTGAGCGTTACGTTCACATAGCTTCACCTATGCTGACTACCGTATAAGAGCTTCAAGTAATGTTATACTGTTTCTGTAACGCGCTTGAATTCGCTTTAATATGTTTAACGACGAATCTTGTAAGAGCCGATCCTTCGTCTGTCTCTACTCAGTATCCATACTTGGTCTATGCTTTACCGCCAGATCGTGCATATCTTCAGTTATTCAACTACCTTTTCCAGTTTTTTATTACTTCAGGTTATTCTGCCCAAAATCATTTTCCAAAATATGTATATCAATACATTTGTCGACTTTTTGGCTTCTAATTCTCCGAAAATATGACATTGCGAAATCACAAATTGACATTTGCCACTGGAGCTTAACTTCTAAAAACCCATGTTTGAGGGTGTACTGTGTCTTTAAGGCCTAGATGATATCACCAGATTTGCAGAGCTTCTTCACTGCGGTTAATTTCGAATATTTTTTTACAAAAATTGCCACTTCTGCCGTTCCTTTTTCTATTCGAAGACATCGAGACACAGAACGTCACAGTCGATTAGTGCATTCCATGGTATCTATTGCGCAAAATATCGACTATTTAAAAAAATTATGACTCATGTCATCTTTAAACTAACTAAATTCTTATCACTCATCGCGCGAGCGTGTGCGAGCGATGCTGCTTCCTCCACCTCTTCTCCGCTATTTCAATGTCGCGAGCCTTCGCTCCGACCACGCACGCAAGGGAACCATGGGAGTTTCGTTTTTTCACCACCTGTACCGCAATTAAAGAAAACAAATGAGTAAACAAACATTGTGAATGTTCTTGCGAAGGTGCGTTTGTCGGTTCAGCGGAATTGTAGTACATTTGTTGCCAGACATAGGTGACAAATATGATGACGAGTAGTATAATAAGAAATAATGGGGGCTTTTGGAGCATTTATGGATGCAATAGATGTGGGAGAGACAGAGAATTTCGCTGAATGGCGCCTACCCGCCTTTTGGGCCAATCACCATGTTGAATATCTCATACACAGATTTTATCTTGGGATGGAACATCGCTGTCGCTGAATATTATGTGGCCCTATCCTGTAGATGCAATCATTGTTTGCGCATCAGCAGGTGACACATAATGTATTCTAAGTTCATGGGCCCTCCCTACACGTGATGCACTGAAAGCATTGTACTTCAGTCGTTCATTTCTGAGCCAGCGCTTTTCGCTGAGAGCAAAGAAAGGGCAATGGATGAGGAGCCCGTTTCGAGAACATGAGGATAGTGTGATCTTTGCGCGGCCGCATGGTATGAAGCAGGGCTGTGCGTAATTACGAATTACGATTTACAAATTACGAATTACGGGCGTTTTTGGCAATTTTTTTACGATTTACGATTTACGAAATTTCGGCCCAAAATCGTAACAAATCGTAACGAAACGTGAAAACGTGAGGGCTTTCCCAAACGGGGGGGGGCACTCAAGATTCAAGTCAGAGGTGAAATGATCCACCGATCTATGAAGCTATCAATCGAAGTACTTCCATAGAATTTCAATAACAACAATGATTGAAAGCCGCATCAAGCATCTTAATCAGGTTTTTCATTCTTCTCGCCAAAACGTGGTTGAAGAAACAATGGAAATTTGCGGTCTTGTGCAAAGATAAATTTGGCCCTTATTTCACACTCTTGATATCTGATTTTTTTCTAAATTCAAATTCCTTAGCCTGGCATTCCAAGTCAGGCGTAGTCAGCAGTGGGGTCGGTCATGGCGAAATATAATTGTTGATAACGAGATTTAGGTACTTAACCGACCGCTCCGCTCAACACACTGACCGGCCCAAGCATTTGGTTCCAACCTTTCATCGCTTCAAATGCGAGCCAGGTCTGTTAAGCCGAGCTTCACAGCTATTTAATTTAATGGAATATTGTCGCCATATGATGAACACGAGAGACGCAGACCTTTGGTGTAGCCACAGTTTATATCGGAGCAAAATTCAGGTCCGCAGTTGCAGACAGCCGCTGTTGCAACATGTAGTGCAAACAGAATCATGCCTGGACCACGACCACGAGGTCCTGATGCGAATGATGTTCGTCCCACCACGACCATCTTCAAGCTCTCTGCAAAGTGCAAAAGCATTCATCTGCAGCTGCGGACAGCAATTCGATTCCGATATAGACAGTAAAAATGGGAATCAGCTCTAAAGACCTGGCTGGTTCATGGAGCGAATAAAGGTTGGAACCCACTTCGTTGCAGAATTTTGCGTGGATTTCAAAACAACTTTCCCCACGCATCCGTCTTCAGCGGTGTAAAGGTACAAGCAAAAAACTGGTATTTTGTGAATTCAAATCTGCTGACGAATCGGGAAAATTGTGGTGAGCGCGAAGCGCTCACCAGATTTGGCTTTGATTCGCCATCGCGCAACCCCCTGATCTCAGTATCAGGGTCCAGAGTAAACGTAAGAAGACCGTTCTTTTTGCATTTAATATACTTTAGAAAGGCGAATAACTGTTCAAAAAATGGTCCGGAATGGTTTCCTGAGATTCGAGAAAAAGTGTCAAAACCACGTCATTTTGGTCGAAAAAATGTTCATCTCCTTTTTTTTCAGTTGGCGTTCACGATCTTGTTGGAACACTTATCGTTGAGCTAGAGAGCTCATATTCGGCCAGGGAGCTGGTTTTGTGTGCACCTAGCTCCTGTCAAAATTTGAAGTTGGTTGCTCAATTTTTGCGGAACCTCAAAATTGAGGGTCGAGAAAGACAAAAACACGTAAACATGTTATTATAAACCATCCGACGTTTACTTATTCGTAAAAATGAACTAGTGAAATAAACACTGTTACTGATAGGCTTTTGCTCAGGTTTTGACGGGGCAACGCTTCAATCAATACGGCGGGATCTCGGAAGTACTTTTTGGAACGCCGCACGGTGTGACTAAGAAGTGCCCCACAGAACGCCGTAGATAGTTTGCGGGACCCCAGCAGGAGTGCGAAAGATGCCGTAGAAAGTGTGCGGGACCCCAATGGGTGTGCGCAGAATGCCGTAGAAAGTGTGCGAGACCCAAATGGGAGTGCGCCGGACGCCGTAGAAAGTTTGCGTGACCCAAATGGGTGTGCGCAGAACGCCCTAGAAAGTGTGTGGGACCCAAATGGGTGTGCGCAGAACGCCGTATAAAGTGTGCGGGACCCAAATGGGTGTGCGCAGAACGCCGTAGTAAGTGTGTGGGACCCAAATGAGAGTGTGCCGGACGCCGTAGTAAGTGTGTGGGACCCAAATGGGTGTGCGCAGTAAGTCGTAGTAAGTGTGTGGGACCCAAATGAGAGTGTGACGGACGCCGTACAAAGTGTGCGGGACCCAAATGAGAGTGCGCCGGACGCCGTAGAAAGTGTGCGGAACCCAAATGGGTGTGCGCAGAACGCCGTAAGTAGTGTGCGGGACCCCAATGGGTGTGCGCAGAATGCCGTAGAAAGTGTGCAGCGGACCCAAATGGGAGTGCGCCGGACGCCGTAGAAAGTATGCGTGACCCAAATGGGTGTGCGCAGAACGCCCTAGAAAGTGTGGGACCCAAATGGGTGTGCGCAGAACGCCGTATAAAGTGTGCGGGACCCAAATGGGTGTGCGCAGAACGCCGTAGTAAGTGTGTGGGACCCAAATGAGAGTGTGCCGGACGCCGTAGTAGAGGTGTGTGGGACCCAAATGGGTGTGCGCAGTAAGTCGTAGTAAGTGTGTGGGACCCAAATGAGAGTGTGACGGACGCCGTACAAAGTGTGCGGGACCCAAATGAGAGTGCGCCGGACGCCGTAGAAAGTGTGCGGAACCCAAATGGGTGTGCGCAGAACGCCGTAGTAAGTGTGTGGGACCCAAATGAGAGTGTGCCGGACGCCGTAGAAAGTGTGCGAGACCCACGTTGGAGTGCGCCGGACGCCGTATAAAGTGTGCGGGACCCAAATGGCTGTGCGCAGAACGCCGTAGTAAGTGTGTGGGACCCAAATGAGAGTGTGCCGGACGCCGTAGAAAGTGTGCGAGACCCACGTGGGAGTGCGCCGGACGCCGTATAAAGTGTGCGGGACCCAAATGGGTGTGCGCAGAATGCCGTAGTAAGTGTGTGGGACCCAAACGAAAGTGTGCCGGACGCCGTAGAAAGTGTGCGGGACTCAAATGGGTGTGCGCAGTAAGCCGTGGAAAGTGTGTGAGACCCAAACGAAAGTACGTTCGACGCCGTAGAATCTGTGAGTTAACCAAGTGGAAGTGCGCAAGACGCCGTAAAAAGTTTGCGGGACCCAAATACAAGCACGCCAATGTCGATCGTTTTTTCCGCAGGGCTACCGTAACCATTCTTGAACAAAACATGATAACGAACGATAACACACGCTCATAACATGCGAGGTATAAAAGGGCGGAAGAGCGGGATGCATTCATTCACACACCGCTCTCTGCGAGAAGCCACTGGAAAATGGCAAAGGAGGTCGAAATGGTGCAAACATGATTGTTGGCTATTACGATGTGCTCCTATCCAGGCTGATACTTGGAAAATTTTCGAAGGAGGGTTAAGGTAGCCCTGCGGAAAACGTGATCGGCATGAGCGTGCTTGTGACCCTAATGGGTGTGCGCAGAACGCCGAAGAAAGTGTGCAGGACATCAGTGGGAGCGCGCAGGACGTCATAGAAGGGGGGGGGGGCAGGGCATCAGTGGGTTTTCTTTGAATTAACACCACCAGGCATAAACCATGTTAGAAAGGAAACCTTTAGGAAAAATAAATGAAATTCCTGAAAGTTTAGGTTCCTGGCAAAAGTAAAGATTTGGCATGGCCGTTTTTTCAAAATTTTAGAAATATACTCAGTTAAAAGGGGAAGGTGAAGAAAAATGGGAAAAGTTTTGAAATATTCCTGAGAACGATTTGGCGTAGAATAATTTGATTTTTAGGAAATGTAATGAAATAGTTGAAAGTATGATTTGGCAGTCGAGTTTGAACCAACTATTTAGAGTGCGCGCAATCATTTTAGTCTGATGAATGGACGGGGCTGCGACGGTAGATCACCCCGCGCGAATCGAAACTCCATTCTTCAGTGAGGCCGCCAACTCCGCGCGGCCAGCGGCCTGGTCCATAGGTCAGACTAGAACGAAAACGTGAACCATACAAGATTTGTGCGAAACGAGAGATCGCATTGTATGAGCTTATCCGTAGAACATATCAAAGCAAAATCACGCGTGATATGGACCAAAAAATTGATATTACTTCACTTAAGGCCCCGGTCATAGTTGGATGAGCCGACGCCTCCAGCCCGGTCGATACACACAGAATGCATTGGAAATGGGATGCAAAAATCACTCGGTGTATCCCCCGCACCCCCGCACCCCCAACACCCCCAACACCCACCCGGTCGATACGTATGAACAACATGGTGAGGTGAAGCTGAGAAAAATCACTCGGTGTATCCCCGCTCCCCCGCACCCCCGCACCCCCAACACCCCCTCGCACCCCCGGTCGATACGTATGTTTAAAATGATGGAGTGAGGTTGAGAAAATCACTCAATGTATCCGACGCGGTCGATATCCATGCAATACGTGGATGACGGCGGATGAGAAAATCACCGGGTGGGCGGGTCGAAGATAAAACATTGCGTATCACTAGAAAGCTAACCTTACTGCTACCTCCGTGACTTCACCATACTCGCCTTCACTATTTCTCTGAACAGGTGCAATCCTGTTGGCCACGTAATCATCGTCATATCTAGTTGGATGCATCGAAAGATTTTCTCAACCTCACTCCATCATTTTAAACATACGTATCGACCGGGGTGGTGTTGGGGGGTGTTGGGGGGTGCGGGGAGATGCAAATAGCACCAACTATGACCGGGGCCTAATACGTGAAGATCGCGGCATTCCAGCTCACAAACGAGCTTTTACTGCTTGCCTTATCACGCGTGATTTTGCTTTGATATGTTCTACGGATAAGCTCATACAATGCGATCTCTCGTTTCGCACAAATCTTGTAAATAGTTGGTTCAAACTCGACTGCCAAATCATACTTTCAACTATTTCATTACATTTCCTAAAAATCAAATTATTCTACGCCAAATCGTTCTCAGGAATATTTCAAAACTTTTCCCATTTTTCTTCACCTTCCCCTTTTAACTGAGTATATTTCTAAAATTTTGAAAAAACGGCCATGCCAAATCTTTACTTTTGCCAGGAACCTAAACTTTCAGGAATATTTTTCTGATTTTAAAACAGTATTCGACGACGAATTTTACGGGAACTCCCAAAATAACCTTTGATAGATGCCTATCTCCAGAGGCTACGAGAGGGAAAGTGGTAATTTCAAAACTCGGTCTGAACCATTTCAAATAAAAAATATGGCTGCAGAGTCACCGACCTTTTCAAAAAGGTTTCCAAATGTATTTTTTTCAAATGGAGATGTTAAGCAAATTCCAATTGCAAAAGAAATTGTTCATTTTTGAATGAGAACTTTGGAGAAGCAAACAAACTTATGCTTATAGCAAGGAACGCTCCATTCAGAGCAACACTTCACAAATATAGAGGGCAGACTCGATTTCTGCTTCAAAAAGTTGGTTCGTGAATGTATCCCCCTCGGGGATGGCCACCTTATCCAAGCATTCAAGGCATCGTACGCGCAGAAAACCATATATTATTTTTCATGTTTTTCTATAGCTTGGCCTCTTTAGTGAACGAGAATGTCAAAAGGGCTCTTGAAAATCTTCCATTCGCAACAAAGAAAAACGGGTTTGAATACTCTGTAAGAATGAGTTTGAACTTTGCGCTAAATTCGTTTTCGAAGTTTTTCTGCATTCAGAGGGGTCTAGTCATTGCTATTTTCAAAATTTCCTTCATGTGGAGTTTGTACCATATTTGTTTTCCATATTATTTGACAGTCGCATCAACCCTGCTGTCTGCATATCGATTAACTCTCGTCCACTTTCGAGAACGCCGCTCTACTTCGGCTGAATTTTTGAAATTGAGGATTTCATCGGAGGACAAACATGTTATTTTCAGGTGAATCGAGCTGTTTCTCTCGTGCACTCCCATTTGATAGTGCTATCACTCTAACTTATCACATGTTTTCTCAAGTTTCATTTCTCATTCTCGTACTCGAATGGGTGGGAAAATACAGGCGTGGAAGGCAAGATCGCTAAAACATTGCCAAATATTGTCATCCTGGATGGGTTTTGGCGCTTCAAATGTCTTTGACGACATCGTAGGGGCCGTGCAGGCTTATTTATGCGGTTATCTCGACCACATTTGGGAGCGTGTATGCTGCCCTTAAGCTCAGAGATTTCATTTTATCCACTGAAGTCGTGTCTATCCCACGTACCTATGTGGACTGAATATTCATTAAAGTACTACTAAAAAAGGTGTCATTTCTAAACCCAGCCTCCAACCTTCTTCGATAAGGAAACACCTCATCACTGGATTGCTAAGGTGCTTCAAAGGCAGTGGTCACGATGAAAAACGCTACCGAAAAAATCTACGAATATCAGGTTAATTCGAAAACAGCTGAAAAACTATGCAGGTAGAGCGGTGAAAAACGGGCTAGAATTAGAGTTTCTAGGGCCCAAAGATATCAGTTCATGCACACGTGCACAGCGCCGCCCAACAAGATCGCGGTCTCATGCCGAGCAGTCAAAAATCATCGACATTCAGAGAACGAAATAAATGCAAATTTAACTAATAAAACAATGAAAGCAAACACTTCTGTCAATGTGTTTGACTAGATGAGCCAATCCTCATTGCCAATCATTCAATTTCAAGCCTGCTTATGTTCTTGATATTAGGGATCATCGATGCCGATGATGTGGAGTGGGCTCGTCTACCATCAAAAGACAAGAAAGTTCAGGCTTCACGCGATTTTTTCTCATAGGTCCTACTACTCGAAACACTGAAAAGGGTCTAGAGAGGAAAAAAGACAAGTATGTTAGCTCGCGACCACTGCCTTTAACATCGGACGGGAATTGGACTATGTGTGGGCTTATTACTCATTATCAGTTACGAATTACGAGGAATTTGAAAGATTACGATTTACGAAATTCAAAAATTCAGTTACGCACAGCCCTGGTATGAAGACTATGCCCATTTTCATCTCGTTATTTTGTGCTCGTTTCTGTTTCGTTTTTGTGTTCGTCACATTGCGGCGAATTTTGAAGCATTACATGAAGCATCAGTTAGTCACGTTCTTTTGTTGCTACATTAGAACAAAGGATAGGATTTCTTTGTGCAAGCAAGGGGCTGATATTCAGAAAGAAAGGAAGTCGAACACTGGTCAAGTTGAACTTTTAAAAGTGTTTCGGTTAGAAACCGATAATGTTTCGAGCCACATTTGAGAATTGCTGTTCGGTATTTTAGTGGGAGTTCATTTTTGGTCCGAATCAACAATTGAGAAAGTCACGGATAACTTCCGAGAATGTTTTCGATCATCTTACTAGGGATTACCCTGAACCCAAACTGAATTTTCAAAAAATGAGCTATTGAGTGTTGTGGGGGAGGGGGGGGGGAGACAAAAAGAAAGAACCAAAGAATTTGAATTAGCACTCAACCTTCATGGGTGGATCAAAAACGACCAAAAAAGGAAAGAAGCCGGAACGCTGTATTAGAACTCTGACAGTCGTGGGGTAGTACGTCGGCACAATAGGGGCTGTATCCCAGAGCAAACATCGGATGCAACCCCTCGCTGTCAGCAGGAGCTGCTGCCAACAACACCATATGCTGCCAACGTATGCTGAGGTTCAACCCATCGTTATCAAATGTCTGTTCTGCGAACGGAGAAAGAATTCGGACTGCCATCCTCTTTAGTGGTGTTGGGTTTAATCCTTGTCACGGCCAGCAGCAGGGAGGCCAACCTCGCCAAGCATTCAAGCTTATTTATTCATAGTATTATGAAATTTGTTCCTTTGCGCGTAGTGTGCTATATGACATTGTAGCTTAATGGAGCTAAAAGAGGTCCCGTGCTCTTTGCACACCATCACATTAATGGAATCCTTCATTGAAATGTCCTTGATGGAGCACAAAACGGATCTTTCGAAGAAGGGCCCGTTTTCGTCTAGCTGCTGATTTTCAATGGCAATACAACGATCTGAGGAAGGAGCTTTAAATTTTCACTTTTACCTCCACATTTTTATATTGACACTTTTTTTAACCATCAGAAGTGTCAAACCTAATTGACCATTGGTGGAGTCCCCATCTAGCATTTCACACTTTCGGTGAGATTCAGAGTTCCCTTTCCGAATTGTGAGGTACAATTTACCGCAATGTTAAAAGGCCTGGCAGTTGCGGCTGCGGTCGGCACGCTAAAACAACGTCGGAAAACCTGGGGTGGTAGTAAACCAGGCGAGAGCGGGACATAGTGGTGAGCTTAAGGTGCCACTTAAGTGGCACCTAAAGTTTTTAACACAATTTTGTAGAATTGCTAATTATGGTGCCAGAAGCTCAAAAATCGAAAAATTACACGAGAGGTCGACATTACGTCGACCTCATGAGCAGATTTCGTCCCCCTTTCCGGGTGGTCCTCTCCTATCGATGATGGGAACGAGAGCGCCGTCTCGTTCTTTGTTCGAGACGACGAAGAAATAGCGTGTATGAGAGGAGGGAGAGACGGCGGGGTCGCCATCTGCGAAAATCTACTCCCGAGTAGATTTTGGTCACCCTCAGAGCCCATGATCGATGATTGACACAAACGAAGTTCGCACGCCAGCCGTCGCCAGTTGTCTTCGCTCAATAATTTGTGTCGCTGTGTCTCTGTTCATTAGCTCCTCTTCCCCCTTTCTTTCTTAGCCCACAACGTCAATTCCTTGCTGTTTCATTTTCATAGGATTTTGCTGGTACCTAGTATTCACTCAGTTATCGAATTGTTTCCGAACTGTCAGTAATTACTGAATTTTGTAGAAAATGCACCTGCAGTACTCTTTTCAGGTACTATCACCACCATCAGCGAAATGCGGCATTCAGAATTGTTGTCGGAAGCACACATGTGAGATTATCGCTGTTTTTTCACTTTCAAATAACTATTCAAGGTTTCTATTATTGCTCACTTTTGTGTCACCAATATTTTACTCAAACTGCACCCGAACCTTTCACATGAGGTTCTGAGTCTTGAACCTCAAATCGGTTTCGCCCACGTGGTTGAAAAAATTATCCAATTTGGAGAAATTTTGGTTAAAAGGTACAGCCCACTGATTTAAACCTATTAAAAATGTAGGGTTTGAACTAAAGTTGTACACGAACGAAATTTTCGAAAAATTTTGAAAAGATTTTTCGAAATTTTTTTTCGTTCGTTCGAAAATTCGTCGAACGAATTTTTTTCAAATTTCGTTCGTTCGAAACTTTCTCGAAATTCATTCGTTCGGCTTTTTTTTAATTCATTCGTTTGGAATACTTTCGAACAAATTTCGAAATTTCCGACAAATTTTGAAAAAAAGTTCGATGTTTCGAAAAATATACGAAATTTCGAAAAAAAATTGAAATTTCGATTAGTTTCGAATTTCGTTCGTTCGACCTCCGAAATTTCGAAAGTTTTTCGAAATTCGTTCGTTCGAAATTTCTTTGAACGAAATTTTTTCAATTTTCGTTCGTTGAACTACTACTTTTTTGGGGTTTATCAGTATTTTTCTGGAGATGGCCTGTTTTCCGATTCTTGCCCCACCGATTTCTGAAAAACGCCTCAAAATGCCTAAGCAAATTACTGTGAATACCCACCCATAATTTCGGTACGAATGTTTTTGTTCGCATAAGCGGAGCAAGAGGAGAGACAGATAGAGAGGAAAATCGGAAAACACGCGTACACGCACTATACTTAGTATCCGAATCACTCCATTTCGGATATCCGACCGGATATCCGAGATTCGGATAATCCGATATCCGAAAATTTGAAAACACGCATTATCTGAATCGAACCAATATCCGGGAAATTTAAAATCGGCATTATCTGAATCGAACCATTATCCGAAGCGTCGAAAATTCGGATAAAATCGGATAAAAACGGATAAAACGGATAAAAATCGGATAAAATCGGATAAAAACGGATAAAAACGGATAAAAACGGATAAAAATCGGATAAAATCGGATAAAAACGGATAAAACCGGATAAAATTTGCGTAAAATCGGATAAAACGGTAAAAATTTGCGTAAAATCGGATAAAACGGATAAAAATCGGATAAAAACGGATAAAACGGATAAAAATCGGATAAAAACCGGATAAAACGGATAAAATTTGCGTAAAATCGGATTAAACCGGATAAATCGGTTCATTTTAGGTTGAATGTAGTAAACCGGTCAATTTGAATGTAGTAAACCGGTCCATTTTGAGAAAACCTAAACAGGCAGCAGCGACTGTTTATCCATACGTGTTCATCTCACTGTTTTGCGAGTGGAAATGCTCTACGAGTTTCAACAAGTTTCAACTTGCCAACTTCCTGCGTATTCAGTGCTATAAACGATGTGGATAAACGGTCGCTGCTGCCTGTTTAGGGGGCCCCGTCCATTTTTTATATCAACTATTTGACTCTTTTTGTTTCCTCATTCGTGTAATTTATGTATTAGGGTGAGTCATAAGTTCTTGGAATTTTTCAAAAATTCGCGAATAGATCACATGCCACTCGTGCGCGGTTGTTTGCTAGGTATATCAAACCTCATTAATCAATACCTGCCAGCCCTCGAAACGCCATTTGTGGCTTAGTAAAATGTCGGAAAAAGAGCACGCTCGCGTACTGATTCTTCACTACTTCGAAAGAGGTTTCACAGCTGCTCAAACTGTTAAGGAAATAAGGGCCAACGAAGCAAGGTATCGAATTGCTGCCAGTACTGTGTACAACTGGTATCAAAAGTTTCGCTCCGGCAGCTGCTCTCTAAAGGACAAGCCGAGATGTGGAAGGCCACGATTTCACGACCCCACGTTGGCGGCGAATGAGCTGGAGAAAAACCCGCACCTTCACAGCAGAGGTCTCGCCCAGCTTACAGGGAGTTCGCAGTCGACCGCAGTTCGCCAGCTACACAATATTGGACTGAGACCGAAAAAGCCGTCCGTGATTCCTCACACTTTATCCGACACCGACAAGAATCGCAGGATGGCCATTTGTCAAAAACTACTGAAACGGCACCACAAAGGAAGTTTTTGGTCGCATCATTACATGTGATGAGAAGTGGTGCTACTATAACAATCCTGACCTGTCTGTGCAATGGGTTAAGCCCTTTGAGTCGCCAGACTCTGTGCAACGTCGGGATATCCACGGAAAAAAGAGTCTACTGACCGTTTTTTGGTCCACTGATGGAGTTGTGTTCTGGAAATTACTTCCGCCAGGAAAGACTATAGATGCTGACTACGTCTGCCAAGAACTAGAGGAAATGGTCACCAACGCGGAGAAAAATGGACGAAAACGTGACCAGATCCTACTGCTCTGGGACAACTGCCGCCCACACATAGCGAAAAAAACTCAAGAAAAATTGAAGGAGCTGCAGTTGGAAACTCTCCCTCATCCAGCCTACAGTCCAGATATTGCTCCATCGGACTACCATTTATTCAGAAGCCTCGAACACTGGTTGAGGGGAAAGCAGCTTAAGACCGAAGAGCACTTGAGGACCGAGTTGGACGCTTTTTTTGCATCGAAGCAGCGCTCATTCTACGACTACGGTATTCGAAGTCTCGCTCGTCGTTGGCAGAAAGTTGTTCGTTGTAATGGCTCTTACTTTGAATAAATTTGTTACCTTGTGTTTAAGAAAAAAAAAATTCCAAGAACTTATGACTCATCCTAATATATGTCCATTTCTCGTAGCTACTATTCTACTCATTTTGTGTGTGTGTGTGTGTGTGTGTGTGTGTGTGTGTGTGTGATGTGTGTGTGTGTGTGTGTGTGTGTGTGTGTGTGTGTGTGTGTGTGTGTGTGTGTGTGTGTGTGTGTGTGTGTGTGTGTGTGTGTGTGTGTGTGTGTGTGTGTGTGTGTGTGTGTGATGTGTGTGTGATGTGTGTGTGTGGTGTGTGTATGGTGTATGTGTGTGTGTGTGTGTGTGTGTGTGTGTGTGTGTGTGTGTGTGTGTGTGTGTGTGTGTGTGTGTGTGTGTTGCCTGAGATTTGTTCCGATAATATCCGAAATTTATCCGAAATTATCCGACGGATATCCGTATCCGAATCATTGGAAAAATGGTATTATCTGAATCGATCCAATATTCGAAAATTTGAAAAAACGCATTATCTGAATCGAACCAATATCCGGTAAATTTAAAATGGCTTTATCCGAATCGATCCATTATCCGAGGAATTACCTTCGGATAACAAGTATAACACGCACGCCATAGACACGAGTAAATTTTCCTCCGAAATAGAAAATACAAGGTTGCAGTCTTCGCGAATTTCAATTTTCCTTTCTGCGATGGCCCGTTTTTCTGTGTTTCGGGCTTTGAATCGCAATGCAACTCGCCAAAGTTGCCTACATGGCTTAAGTTTCACACTTTTTTCAGGAGTGTGCTTCGCTTGTTGCTTCCTTGCTATTGTGCGAGTGCGGGTTCGATTTCTTATACTGAGAATGCGTCACCGGGTAGTAGCAGATTTTCGATTTTTACGTGGTCGGTGTTTTCCTTAAAGTAATTTCTTTTTTTTTCGAGTTTCTTCATCGTGTCTTTGATGCACACCTAGTGGGTGGAGACGGTCAGGATTCTGTGGAGGCTCCACTCGTGTGGAAGCTTCCAAGTGTTTTGTGCATGTGCCTGAATGTGAATTGTTTCATTGTATATGGGTGAAAGGCCTTCCACACATCTCTCCACAGCTTCCCCTGTAAGCCCCTGCAGCCCACGCCGAACTGTTTATGGCAGGAATCATATTTACCGCGACGAGCGAAGCGACGCAGTGTTTACCATCGATATTGATTGAAAATCGATATGCCTGATATGCATTGTCGCTGTCGCTGATCGCGGCCAGTATGATCTCGGCCTATAACAACCCACCCCACCCTCCTCCACTGGAATCTGCTCAAAGATTGAAACACGCAAGGAATGTTCCAAGATTTATTAACTTCGAAAGAGGAGCCAAAATTCTGTGGGTCCTAAGAGAAAATAAGGCATTGCAAAGTTTTTGTTCTGATTGTATGAGATGACTAAAACTCCCAGCTGGTGAAACTTGACGTTATATCTCCTAGAATCAGTTATATTATTGTTTTTTTTAGAGTAACAAATATGTTCATGTTCCAAAGAAAGTGGCAGAGAGAAGGTGCGCTTGCAGCGCTCATGAGTCTCATATGTCTTAATGGGAAAAGGTACAATATCCGCGCTAAGTTGTGTAAAAACGGGGAGCATCTAGCAAACTTGGCAAAAACGTCCGATGCAAGTAACTTTTTTGAATAAAGACTTTTCGAATTCTGAAAACGCTATCATATCCACAGATGAAATTGCTACCTATTTATGTAGAGTGTGAGCCAAATTTCCTTAAAACCGCTTTGTTTTCGAAGGAAATAGTATTTACAATCGGATTCCAAAAACGTCGCGCGCGGCGAAGTGCGGCGGAACTTTGAGCAGTAATTGTACAAGTAATGGAAGAACAATCTGCATGCTTTCTTCACAAATTAGGTGCAAGTGAGAGAATCTCAAGAATCTTGTTTGTTGAATTCTCGAAATCCTTCATTAAACACGCCTGAGAGCTACCTGAAAAGTCGGAGTTCCGTTGCGAAAGCCCCGGATTCTTAAATGAAGGATTTCGAAAACTCTACCTAAGCCAACTTTGAGATGCTCTTACCTGCAACTAATTTCTGAAGAAAGCATACAATTTGCTCTTCCATTAATTGTACAATTACTGTTCAAAGTTTAGCCGCACTTCGCTGCGCGCGACGTTTTTGAAAACCGATTGCAAAAACTATTTCCTTCGAAAACAAAGCAATTTTGGGGAACTTGGGCAAACAAGTCACATAGTTAGGTAGCAATTTGATCTGTGAATATGATAGCGCTTTCAGAATTTGAAAATTTCTTCATTCAAAAAAGTTACATACATCGGACGCTTTTTTGCCAAGTTTGCCAGATGCTCCCCGTTTTTACAAAACTTAGCGCGGGTATTGTACTTTCCACTGTTTCTATTTTTGAACGTTTTATTCAGTCATTGAATTTATTATGTTCTTTTTAATATGTTCACAAAGCTTTATCTCAAATTTTCATTTTTCCACGACATATTTGCCATTTTGACTGCAAGAACCTTGTGTAGTCAGTGGCCTTGGAACACCATATAGTAGTAGTGGGCATCAAAGTCGCCCGTCGGCAGACCACCTACTCCGCTGGATAACTAGCTGCGGCAGCTTATGTACCGTCCATAGTGCACTGAAATTGTAAAATTTCGCTCCGCGATTGCAGACAGCCGCAGTTGCCGCCGCTCAATATCAGACATATTTCAAGGGCCATAACTCCGCTCTCATTGGGCTTTGTACGAATTCAGATATATAATTGGAACCAACGTGGGTCAGTCTCTAACTAGGGCATACCTTACCTTTGCTGAGTGCTTTTAAAAAACCATGTTTTGATAGCTTTAAGTATGGGACACAGCATTGATAGGTCATTTTCCAAATCTCCTAAAGGCCTCAGAGACTTGCGGGAGATTTCCTAAAGAGGTAATTTCCAAAGCTTTGCGAAGAGAAGAGGGGTACACGAATGGCAATTTTTAGGGTGTTAAAAAATTGTCTCGGATTGAGCTTGAGAATTTTCTTTAGGGAATGTTTTGGGTGCTGATCACGAATCGGGGGGACATTTGTCAACATGAAACGTTGACATCTCATACAGGCCATAAAACGGCCAATGTCTCACCGTCGACTGCGTACCACGCGCTGCGCGACCGCACGCGCGTCGGAAGCGAACGAGTTTTGGCCGCCGCGCGGCGGCCGAAACGTCGCGCGGCGGCCAAAACTCGTCGCGCGGCGGCTAAAACTCGTTCGCTTCCGACGCGCGTGCGGTCGCGCAGCGCGTGGTATTGCAGTCGACGGTGAGACATTGGCCGTTTTATGGCCTGTATCTGTTAGCCCGAGCCAAATTCCGGTCCGCAATTACGAACTATGGCTGTTGCACTATGACCAAGTGGTCCCAGCACGATTAACACGTGTCGCATGATGCGATAGCCGTAGTGTGCAAATGCGGACCGGAATTCGGCCGAGAGAACGACAGTATTTGGGCTGTCTAACACAAATCTGTGGTCGGTTTATCGATTTTCCTTGGATTACGGTATGTAACTGTGGGTATACGATGGCTTGGTCGAAGTCTCAGATTTGGTTGAAAATTTCTGTAGGTGTTAATTGGGATGCCGAAGACGAATTTGATGCCCGTTGTTCGCTTTTCAAAATATTAAGGAGATAACGGCGGTTAGAAGGCGTTATGCCTACCGTAATCTACACTAACCATATATCTCGCGACAAATTGACAGCAGATCCGGGTTCAACGCCCTAAATAACCCTCCGTTGAATGTTCTGAGCCGAATCCGAAAATTGTTTTCTGAACACCCCGAAAATTCCCTGATGGGTATTACCCTCACCTTTTTGCCATACAATTAAAAGCCCACTTTTGTAATCCCCGGAGGCATTTAGGAAATTTCAAGCACGAGCCATTTATGCACTGTCACAGTCCTTCAGCAACGAAAACATGGTTTTTCAAATCGTCGCGGTGCGGGTAAAGCAGTCCCTAGTAAGATGAACAGAAAATTTCGAAAGACACTTTAAGGGTGTACTATGTCTTGAAAAGTAATGATGTAGTCCACTTAATTTGTCTTCTTGTTACAGGATGTTGTTCATCACGTACGTCACTGCATGGTCGACTTTGCTAGAAGGCAGAATGTGAATCCCTCACAGAAGTGTTCTTGTGTTATTACGGTTTTCGTTGTTATTAATTGATAAATGTATATTGACTCGAACTATGAATAGTGCATGTCGTTGTCTTGAAGGCAGAGTCCGGGCAGAATTTTGATTTCGATATTTGAAGCTGAATCGGAGCGTATGCTACGGGTAGTTTTAAGGAACGTGCGAAAACTGAGGAAAAAAATGGTCTTTTCAAAGCTATTCAAACCATTTCCTTCAACCACAGTGTCAGAAAAGTGTGTCCATCTTCCTTGTTTAAGCAATCGCCCACGCTTTCTTCAAAACTGCCTAGTAATTATCGGCATTTCGGTCCTGATTATCATGCTGTGATCAGCGTATTCCCTAACTTCAAAGCGGTTAAAATTTGAACTGCATCCGTTAACGGGGTGAAAAAGGGAGCGTCCCTTCGGTTCTGGGCATGCATTGGACTTCTGGGATTTCTATAAATTCTAGCTTGGGTGCCAAAACATTTTCCTACTTTCTTAAGGGATTGGAACTCCGGGATGAGCAGAATTTCGACGGGCTTGCGAGTTTTTTCACGCCCCAATGTCGGAAAGAGCTCCAAAGAGTTATGTAGAAGGAGGGTCGTACTATAATGTATTGGTTGCTTTACGCGTCTGAAAAACTGATATTGTTCGTACCTGTATTCTATATTCTCCAATGGGCTGCTTAAGGAAGACTTTAACAGAGCGCGACCCATTCATTGCGTGCATAGTAGGCAGATATATGGTGAAGGCTGTAAGAAAAGCTGAATATTCACACTTCCATGGGCTACAGGCAGCGAGAGGAGCGCACGCGCACACGCAATGAGTGTTGGGAACTTCGTTTTTTTGGAGAGTATACACGCAAGATCGACGGTTGAGAAAAATTCGCCACTCGCAGGCCATGTGTAAAGTCTTTCTAATAAGTCAAGTCTGTACAAAACATGATTCGATTTTCTTCACAAGTAAGGGTTGCAAATTAGGGTAATGATGTAGGTAGGGAATGTCAATTGAAAATTTTAAATTGAATTTCGAAGAGCAGTAGGAGGAGCGAACAGTTTAGAGAAAAACCGCAACAAATCAGCAGTATCAGGTCCAAAATTCTATGCAGCCAGTAAAAAAAACGTTGAATTTTCACGCAATGGTTCCTCCGTGACGATTTCCATAACTTTTTGCTCGTTTCTAGCGAAATACCAGCAATTCTTCGCAATGAGTGGAAGTAATAAGCACTACTTCGACGGCTATGAAGTGCATTTTAACTGATGAGAAAATTCAAAACAAACTTTGGGCGGAATGCGTTTCGACAATCATCAGTGGTGTGTTGGCCATAATCGATCTCATCAAGTGACAGGTGGCTGCACAACCTCCTACATAGACAGCTATGCGCATTCCACACACTGGTGAAGATTCGATAGCTCAGTGGCAGTGCTCTCTGTGCTGAGTGGAGCCACCGCTGGTTCGATATCGAGCGAAGGAGAGTTTTTGAATGCAGTGCGATAGCGCAGCTCGTCATCTTCTGTCCATCCTATCACCCTCCGATAATCAAAGTTGCACTCAAGTATGACTTTAACGTCTCTGTTAAGTGGCGCTTTTGAGTAGTTTACTACCACCCCTGGCATTTCGTCTTCGATCGACAGCACAGCTGATTTTCTGGGTGAGTTATTATTTTTCTTTATTTTTTCTTTTTTTTCTGTTTCTGCTTTATTTTGGTTTCTGACTCTTTTGATAGAACGAATAGAGGCTTTTCTTGGTGCGTGTGGGGAATTCGCTGTTTTTTCCGATTTCAAAGTAGAATTTTCGAAAAAACACTTCTAAGTCCAAACAAACGTAGAATTTCCCTCACGCAACAAGAAAATCCCCTATTAGCAATATTCAAAGAGTCAGAAACAAAAATAAAGCAGGAGCAAACGACAAAAAATAACAAAAATCACAGTTCAGCCAGAAAACTGCTGTGGTGTTGTTGCTGTGCATCGATGACGAAATCAGGCAAAGTGCCAGGTTTTCCATCGTAATTTCAGTGTGTCTACCGCAACCGCACCGTAGCCTTTTAACATTGCGGTAAACTGTACAAGAGATAGATTCGGTCTAGCGTTGTGTATTTTAACATGGAGGGAAAGTGTGCATGGACTCCTCACAAAATTTTCTCCATGCCATGTATAGAACACAGAGAAAAAAAAAGCTCCCGATTTTTCTGAGGTTATTTGAGGAATCACGTGGACAGGTGGTTTAAGATGTTTATTGGGAGAGTCATCTCTCCAAACCAACCAGATATGACAATGAATGTACACAACCAAACGCCTCGCCTTAAAGGCATCGTACGCGCTGAAATCCACTTTCCATTTTTTATGCTCAATCCCTTCCTCGGGCCCCAGTGAGAACGTACAACGAGCTTTTCTGCTCAAAAACGTACCATTGAGAGCATAGAGGAAGTGGAAAGTAAGGAATTCCGTCAAAAGGGGCCGGCCCTTCCGTCAGTAATTTGGCACTTTCGCAATATTTGAGCAGAACGTCGTGTCGCTAAATACAGGGCATGCC
This sequence comes from Aplectana chamaeleonis, assembly GCA_029168955.1. Taxonomy (NCBI): domain Eukaryota; kingdom Metazoa; phylum Nematoda; class Chromadorea; order Rhabditida; family Cosmocercidae; genus Aplectana; species Aplectana chamaeleonis. Next base: position 1,111,145 of record JAPDOI010000231.1, read on the forward strand.
AGTGTACGCTGACGCACCGTCGGACGAAAGTGGCATTATCGACTGAAAATTTCTCGTCACACAACGAGCGATTGCTTCTAACGCTACGCCAATGAACGAATTGTAGAACTGTTCCTTGCGCCCTCCGTGTAACTATCCCGAGTCGATGCCGACGCGAATTTCAAATGATTTTCAGAAGTTTTTTTAAAACGTTTTTTCTTGAAAAGTTAACGTTTTTGAGCGGGCTTTTCGCTACCTTTAGTCACTATGGGGGCCAACAACTCAAAGACGCTTAAAAACGAAACATGGTTTTCAGCGCGTACGATGCCTTTAAGAAGGGTGAAGGCGGGGCCATTCGATAGCAGCATGCGCTGCGACGGGATAGCACAGCGACAGGCATAGGGCGGCGAGGGAGGCGAGAGTGATTTCCTCGCCTCCCTGCCTCTCCGCCGATTGATCGACCAAACAACAACTAACCGAATGAAAGGGAGGAAATAGGCTAGAAAGAACTAAACAGAGAAACACTAATAACTGCCTACATTACAAATGTTAACTAACATTAGCAGTAGTAGTGAAGCCTAAGGAAGCATTCTAATCTACAGTAGCCGGATCTCAGCACAATGTAACCTACAATACTTAACAGAGGAGCTTTAACTGAATTTGGAGTCCGTTTTGAACTTTTTGGAAGGCTACTGCAGATTGCGTAGGTATTTTTCTACCGTTTCAAGCTTATAACTCCTTAGGATTTAAGGCGGATTGCTCTCATGAAATAGTATGTCCTGTTTTCCGCTTAAACTAAAAATCAGCTAGCGAAAATCACAACGGCGCCTCTAAAACATCTGGCAACCTCCTACGAACAGAAGTACAAACCTCCAAAATTGGCCGAAATCGAGAGGCAAAACCCCGATGACTCTCATGCCTCTGTCTCTCTTTATTCGCATTTTTCAAAGAAGCAGACTGAAGAAAAACGGCAAATCGAGGAGTTGAACTGAAAATGATCACGCGACTAGCCTCTATCGATCTCGAAAAAGTTTCCAAGGGGCGTGTACAAGTGGCTTATGATTGGTCGTGGGGGGGGAGGAGATGAGCTATCGGAGTGGTCTTCTTCTGTATCTGACATATTCGGTGGAGCCAAATATTAACTCCTAGCCGACATTATACGTGTGGTTTCTGATTAACAATTAGAAGAAAACTCCGAAATTCTAGCCTCTGGGTATATGTATTGTGCCTCTAAGGACTTTGCGCGGTACTCTTCCTACTACAAATCACGTAGATATCCTTGCCAAGTACTTCAATTTGCTGAAGCCTACGTACGCTTAGCAGGCATGTTCCGCTGCTACTTCCGCATTTTCCTCTTCTCCGTGAACGTGGCTGCCTTGCTAAATTCTGAACGTGCCCCAAGTTTCGCTTCTCAAATCTGATTCATGCCAAGAAATATTTTTTTTGTGAGTCAGGGAGGGTCCCGATGTGAGGTTAGGATTGGCTGCCCATCGCAGTCTCTCAGAAAATAACGGCGAAGCTACCGCATCCGGAGCAGGGATGAGCGGAAATCTTTTTCGAAATTTCGAAAATCGGAACGCCAAAAATCATCGGAAATCGGAAATAAGTTCACCTGTATAATTTCTAACCACCCATGATGACTGTATGTACGTACCCTACTGCTAATCTATTTAGCCTTCAAAACTGTTTTAAATCTCTAGTTGGGAGGAAATCTCCTAGCAATAAAAAGACTTAAAGGCAGCGTTCACGATGATCATCCTCTATAGTGCGTCTACACCGCACCATGAAAACAGCCTACTTAAAGTGAAGAAGTTCGACTGCATGATCTCATGATAAATGATCTCATTTGTTTACAGCCACAGTCACGGCTATATAAGTGAATTGTTTGGTTGAGTAAAGTTACTTCTAACCTAACCGCGTGGGAGCACATACGAACCACCTTATTGGTGCATCGGCTCCAGACAAGACAATCAGAGCCGCCAGTCGACGCCAGAACCAGCGGAGGACCAGATCAAGACCAAGCACGAGTCTACGGCCGCACGTCAACTATCGACGCCATCGCTGACAGAAGGCGTAGCACCACGGTCAAGCACACTCAGACGGAGTCCGTAAGTGAATCCGTTTCAATCAATTTCACAGATTCAACTGTCGTCGCAGCGATTCAAGGATCTTCCGGGTCGATCAGTTTCGATCACACTTCGCAACCCTAAACTCAAGTTTCAGTGATTCGCAAATCAGGCTTTTCGGCATTCGGCACTGCTCACTCGGCAAACCTACCCCATGTCTTCGTCACTGTCTACAAGACAAGGTCTGCTGACAAGAGCAGTGAATCGCCTTTCTAAGCTCCTCGACGAGAACGCCAGAATTTCGGAAATCTCAGTCCAATTTCCACTTGAAGATTTGCAGAGAAAATCATATGTAAACGAAAACCACACGAGGGTCCGAAAGGCAAAGGTCACAATCGAAATGGAAGTTAACAACCTCGAAAATGCGCTCGACAAGTATATCACCGCAGCTGATAGCCTCGACGCAACTGGTCTACCACCAGAAAATGAAGTTCATCAAAGAATCCAGACAAACGTGAACGCTGCTGAAGATCTGCTCGACAAAGCCCGATCGACACTCACCAAACTGGTCGGTTTGCAAGAGGAGCTACAAGAATGCATAACACCCACCGACACAGAAATGGAGGCACCTAAGATAACGCTACCACCAATACCGATACCAAAGTTTAGCGGTCGGTCATGGGAATGGGAATCATTCTGGAGCGTTTTTGAACACACCGTCCACACACGAAACATCGATAACATGCAAAAGATGAACTACTTGATGGATGCTCTTCAGGGTGCAGCAAAAGAGATCATGAAACACTACGAGATATCCAGAAACACATAGCCAATAGTCGTGGAACATCTGCGAGAAAAATACGGAAACACAGAAGCACTCGTAGATATTCTTCTCCGTAAACTACAGACGGCACAAGCGCAAAGCAGTCGATTCGAGGATCAGGAGAAGCTATGCGAACAGCTATACTCAATCGTCGATCAACTTGAACTCAAAGGAGAGCACATAAACAATACGTTTTTGCAGAAGCAACTTCTAGGAAAATTCACGGAGAAGATTCAGAGACACGTACTACGACAGAAACAGCAAACTTCCACATCGGGAAACGCATGGAACACGAAAACTCTACTCTCATCAGCGAAAGCTTTCATCCAAGCCGAGCTGCAAATTGTACGTGAAGTAGAAAGGTACAATATTAACTCCAACCGCATGACAAGCAGACGTCAAATGTTCATGAACAGGACGCCATCTGAAGAAAGTCTCCGCTCTCCGAAATCACAACATGCAATAAGAAGGACACCTACCTGTTTCTACTGCAGCAAACCAGGTCACTCTCCAAGAAATTGCCAAGAATCCGTCACACGAGAGCAGCGGCTCGAAGTAATGAAAACTCGGAAATTATGCCTCAATTGGATCCAGTGATCACATATCGACTCAGTGTAAAGGCGGGACATGCCGTTTGTGTCATGATGCTGGACACCACACTTCAATATGCAGGACAATCTAGCTTCCATTACAACAAGATTCCAGTTCGCGAAATGAAACACCGAAAACAAGAACGAAAACACAAACACCAAACAAACCTACTGCTGTAATCCATACGTCATTCTCCGACGAGAACAAATCCAATGGAACAGTTGCCGACACATTAGCGTTTACCGAAGAACGGACGCATCAACAGAATGTTCAAGTTCTAGTTGGACAAGCTTTAGTCCTGAACCCCACGACTCGAGCTTTGGAACCCGTACACGTCATGCTCGACACAGGAGCGGATAGATCATTCGTTAGCAACAAGCTCGCAGATAGTCTCCAACTGAAAAATGTTGACACAGCCCAGCTGACGATCAACACATTTGCCTCAAAGCGACCGATACAGAAAACCTGCAGTATAACCACCTTACAGATTTGGGATGCTAAAGGATCTCCGCATTCATTCACAGTAACCCGTATCGACGCCATTACCGATCCCCTCGTGAGGACACGTCTCAACGATGAGGACAAACATTTTCTGTCTGAGAAAAACATTCAACTATCCATCAGTCCTGCGATAGAAAACGTTCAACCAGACATTCTTCTGGGATGCTCAGATCTTTTTACAATACTGGATAACGGCCTAGGAGATCAACAAACGCTTCCGTCAGGACTGAAAATAATTCCTTCGAAGCTCGGATACTTAGTATCTGGAAAAAGTGATACAGAACAATCCAGAACGAAAGAAACTTCGGACCACACGAAAAACCAACTACACTCGGATAGCTCTTTCGAGCAAACGTGGGAAACGTTCTGCGAATTCGAAGGATCAGGAGTCTACGAATTTAGCGGTCCGAAATCCTAAGAACGGAAACAAACAAATGCAGCCGTCCTCAGAGCCTTCGAGGAAACCATCGAGAAAAGAGAAGACGGATATTATGTGAGGCTACCATGGAAAAGCAACTGCGCTCAACTTCCGAATAACAAAACAATAGCCTTCCAACGACTGAAATCGAACCAGTCTTATCTCAAGAAAAACTCAGCTATCCTGCAGCAGTACCATGACACTGTTATGAATCAATTGCAACTAGGAATCATTGAAGAAGTAAAAGAAGATTCCCCACCCACCAAAGGACAAATCGTGCACTATTTACCACATCACGCCGTCCCAACCCCACACAAGCTCAGGCAAACCATCGCTCCGAGCGGGACCGGCTCCTCCTAATTATGACGTCATCGCCCGGACAGCGGCCGAGGGGCCAACTGGCACCGCGGTCCCTGTCCGGTGCCAGTTCGCCCCTCGGTCGCTCTCCGGTAGCTCTCAGGGCCACATCGGTGCCATCGCCAGAGATAGAGAGACGCGGGATTGGTTGTTCTTTGAGTGATAACGTGCGAGCCACGTTATCACTCAAAGAACAACCAATCCTGCGGGTATAAAAGGCGGCTCGCCTCGTGTAGACGGGTAGTTGGCCTTTCGAGGCCACTCTTGAGAGGTGACCTCGGATCACTCTCAGGATGACAATTTTTGGCGGCCGGGGGGATCCCCATGGCCCGCGCAGTGGGAAGGCTTCCTCATTGCGGATCATGCTGGGATGGTATCCTTGTTGCGGCCTGTGGCAGGATTAACCTCCTGACCCACAGGCTGTAACAGGTACCTTATCCTCTTAACTGGCTTGATCCTCTCCAGAAGAGGCGGAAATAAAGAAAAAATAGCAATTAGGAAATTTTTGAAAATCGCCCGAACAGAGACCGCAGTGCCAGTTGGGACCGAAGATCGCTCCGAGCGATACTGCTGTGGCCCGGAGGGCGGCTGCTGTGGCCCGGAGTAGATGGCTAATTTTCGCTCGGAGCGGAGAGGCAGCGCCGCTCGAGTAGCTCTCCGGTACCGCTCGGAGCGATGGTTTGCCTGAGAGGATACCACTAAAATACGAGTGGTCTCCGACGCCTCAGCGCACATGAAGGGTTTTCCATCGCTGAATGAAGTTCTCCATCAAGGTCCAGTCATACTTCCGAAGATTTGCGAAATTTTACTACGCTTCCGAATCGGAGAGACAGCGATCACAAGTGACGTTGAGAAAGCTTTTCTTTAAGTCCGCCTACACTCAGAAGATCGGAACGCTACGAGAATCCTGTGGATTCGGAACATTCATCAACCACCTACCCAAGAGAACATTGCCACATTCCGATTTACGCGAGTAACGTTCGGACTCAACTGCTCACCATTTCTCCTTGCGGGAACAATAACGCATCACTTGAGAATGCAAGTGGGCAAGCAAGAACTCGCTAAGGAAATAGAAGAGAACACATACGTCGATAATGTCATCATAACAACGCCTTCTACTGAAGAGGGACTGAATTTCTACAAGGAATCGAAAAACATATTCAGAAACCTCAACATGAACTTGAGACAATTCCAATCCAACGACAAAGACCTGAAAGCAAAAATATCCGAAGAGGACACAGACCACAACAAAAACGTGAAGGTACTCGGAATCACATGGAAGACTGAGACCGATGACATTGTGATTTCGTGCAAATTTCCTGAAAAGACGCTCACCACCAAGCGAACCGTGTCAGAACAAGTGGCTGGTATCTACGATCCTTTCGGATGGCTTACTCCACTTACCCTCACTGGAAAACGTTTCCTTCAACAGCTATGGAAATTTGACTACGAATGGGACACAACGCTTTCGGCTGACCATCAAAAGCAATGGAAAGAAATAACAACGGCTACCAGTATCTTCAATTATGTGGTGCCAAGAAAAGTGGCTCAAATTGGCAACAAATCTCGACTCGTACTGTTTTCAGATGCCAACAAAGAAGTCATGGCAGCCTGTGCATACCTCGTGTCGGACAACGAAGCAAACCTGCTCATGGGAAAATCCGAACTGCCTTCGATGAAAGAAAGCCCAACAATCCCGAAACTTGAACTAAACGCATTGACGATGGCAGTTCGACTAGCGCACATGATCTTCAACGCCATACAACACCGCACAATGATAACCGATGTGTTAATCCTTTCGGATTCAGAGATTGCGCTCAAGTGGATTACATCTCACCCTTCCAACGAAAAAGCAGGAGTGCTTGTGAAAAACAGAGTACGAGAAATACAGAAAATCGTGGCTGAATTAGCAACAACAACTCGTTTTGGCTACGTGAACACTTCCATCAACCCAGCAGATATTGCTACAAGAGGAATCAGCAAAGAGGATTTCAACAATCACATCTGGTGGAAAGGACCATCCTTCATCAGAACCCCTATCGAACAATGGCCTAAGGAATGTCGCTTAGGCACTCTACCATCTGATTCTCCAAAGCAAGAGGTATTCACCTTGACGGCAGCAACAAGCACAAACCCGTCTGAACTACTCGACTGGAGAAGACATAACAAACTCCTACCCACTCAAAGGGTAATAGCATATGTTCTGCGCTTCACACACATTAGTCTCGAGGTCAAACGACATGCACCGGAAACGCGTCGACCGAACTATTCCTGAGCTCCAAACAATGGAAACACATCCATACATAACTGCTACAGAACTAGAGATGGCACTGCAAGTTTTACTCCGGAATCATCAACAAGTTCACCTTCCACTGTCGCAACAAAGGATCCTGAAACAACTGAAACTCCGAAAAGATGATCACGGAATTCTGCGATGTCAAGGACGACTAGAAAACTCAAACCTTCCATTCGATAGCCGACAGCCCTATATTATTGCGTCAAAATCCAGTCTTGCTCACGCAATCGTAAAACATGCACACACACCTCTACTCTGTGGAACAGCACAAACAATGTCAAACGTGAGGAAAAGATTTTGGATTCCAAAGCTAAGGCAAATGGTTCGAAGTGTTATCAGTCGCTGCTCACCCTGTCAAAAGATGAACAACCTTCCATTCAAGTATCCAGAAATGGATGATCTTCCTGAAAGGAGAGTACGAAGAACGCGACCGTTTGAAAACATTGGAATTGATTACTTTGGACCAATTTCTGCCAAGTGTAACAACGACACAACGAAAGTGTACGGAATAATAATAACATGTACCTCAACAAGACTGCTTCATCTCGAGCTCGTACCGGATATGACCACAAATCATCTACTGCTGGCACTACGCCGATTTTTTGCGAGACGAGGAGTACTGGCTACCATCACATCAGACAACGCACCAAATTTCATGCTTGGAGAAGAAATTCTTCGTGATGCAGTGCTTCCGGCAGTCAATGACATTTCGTTCGCTCAATTCATATCCACGAAAGGAATTGTTTGGAAAACAATTACCCCGTACGCTCCCTGGCAGGGCGCGTTTTACGAACGGCTCATTAAATCCGTCAAACACAGCCTCTACAAAGTGTTACAAAGAACTGTTCCAACACAGAAAGCAATTGAAACACTGCTTGTGGAAATCGAAGGCAGCCTAAACAACCGACCTCTCACCTACCAGGAGGAAAAATGGGAAGAAACCCCAGCGCTACGTCCAATCGACTTCATTCAACGTGACATGATTATTTCTTACCCATTCGAGAACATCGGAAACAACAAGGACGACGACTCAACATACCTACCGCCTGAACAAGCGGCTTTGCTTCGAACACGTCAACAAGCAGAAGAAGCTCTTAAAACAAGCCATCATCTGACAGAACGATTCTGGAACAATTGGACACGCCACTACCTAACAAGCCTGCGAGAATCACACAAATTGCAGATCAACAACAAACGCAGCTCCAGCAAATACCCAACAGTTGGAAATGTAGTCCTCATAATGGAAGTGGTGATGCCTCGAAACACGAGGAGAATTGGAAGAATCATCAAGCTTCTCTACTCACACAACGACGTTATCCGCGAAGCAGAACTAAAGATGCCCAACGGGCGAACAATTCATCGACCTGTGAATCTCCTCATCCCACTGGAGCTAGCAGATTCGAACACACAGGAATCAGAAGAACACGATCTTCCGCGAAATTCGTCCCAGAGAACAGAGATCGCTCACGAAAATGTTGACCAATTAGCAGAGCCACGGTACAATCTCCGCTCTCGCACCCGACCCAACAAAGGTACAACAGATAAGCAAATAGTCACACGAAGTCCACTGAACACTCGGCACTCACCATCATCCCACCTCAATTCACTCGACACTCTGTTCAGTCGACGCCGTCCACGCCTCCACCTATCCCACTCCCTCAACCCATCCTACCATTCCTCATCGACACTTCCTCTTCAACTCACTCCTGCATCACAACTGCGGCTTCCGTCACTCTGGGCCGCGGAATATAGTGCGTCTACACCGCACCATGAAAACAGCCTACTTAAAGTGAAGAAGTTCGACTGCATGATCTCATGATAAATGATCTCATTTGTTTACAGCCACAGTCACGGCTATATAAGTGAATTGTTTGGTTGAGTAAAGTTACTTCTAACCTAACCGCGTGGCAGCACATACGAACCACCTTATCCTCGTTGACTTTCCACAGTGAAACGATAGGCGAGAAGGATCCTAGGCTCCCAGTGTCGAAAGAACGGTAAAAAACGAGCCAGGAGTGGCAAAATAACGGCTGCAAACAAGCGTTTTGATGCCCCAGATCCTCCCCCTCGGAATGAACAAATGAAGACTCAGATTACAGGAATGACCAAGTCAAGGAAGTGCAGATAAGCGAGCTGATCGCTTCATTGCACTGATAGGTATCATCCTTCCAGCGGTCGATTCCTCCACGCTCAAAAATCAACGTAAGCAAGCGAGGGCCTATTTTGGCTCAAAAACGAGTCTTTCGTGTCCTTTTCATGCATGCCTTGCTATATAGGGCACCAGACCTTCCGTAAACCGTGGAGATATCGGAAGTGAAATTTATCGTGAACACTGCCTTTAATGAAGCTCAATCGTCTTACTAATTTCTCACGAAATTCGAATGCACGACAAAAACCGAGTATCCAGACTAATGCAGCTCAAAATCCGCTTCAATTAAGTACTTTCAGGTAGCAGACTATAGATATCATGACTTCGAAACACACACTCACTTATTAACTGTAGCCCAATAAGATATCATTTTATTTACTGTAACTTGAATAAAGAGTGTAACCCTTCTATAACAAGAAATACATAGACCATTGGAATCGCAACAAGTACACCGAAGTACAGATGGGCAAAAATACTCTAGTAGGTTGCTCTTGCTAATGGGCGAGGCGCGCTCATTGCGGCGGCCGTGCGGAGTTTGCGACACCAACGGTTTACAGAGTTTTGATCGCGCGTCTACCGTCGCAGTCACGTCCATCCACTACACTACATTCTGAGAAGAGATCATACTCTGTTCAGAATGTAAGCTTAACTTTAACATAAACATGGGCAGAGGCGCCTATTAGATCCAATAAAAGCATAAAGAAACAGAAATTTCCCTGAAAAAAAGAGCCCAGTTTGAGAGTGGTCTAACCTGAACAGCTCATTGATAGTGGGTTTTCGTTTTATTTGAAAGAAAATACAGTTCCTGTCGATATGTGGATCTCATTCCATGCTCTTTTTCAAGCATAAAAACAAACCTTCGGTTCAGGTTTAGCTCTTGAAGAACTTCCTAAAGGTCTGGCAGAAAACAATGTGTAAGCTCCTAAAATTGTAATTTTTTCATCATTTCCGATTTTTGCCGCATTCTGGGGCTTTTTTTCGGAAATTGGAATTCGAAAATCGGAAGGCCCAAAACCATAGGAAATCGGTAAATCGGAAATCGGAACTCCGCTCATCCCTGATCCGGAGCGGCCGATCCACAAACACTAGGGACCCAGGGTGTTGGTAAGAAGAATACTAGTGATTGAAATGGAGGACAAGTGGTGACGTCGAAGGAGGAGTTGAGGATTGGAGCGTCAAACGTGCGTACGGGACACTGTGTCGGACAAAAAGAAATAGTTGCCGGAGAGCTGTCGAGGTCCAAATCATGAGCGGACTTGGCGCGGTGACGATTCAGGTGCCAGAGAGTAAAAACTGAGTTGTATAATGGACATCGTCAAAGCGTAGGATTCATGCCAGGCAGACGGGCACCTGAAACCGTTGTTGCATTCGAGCCGATTTCCGGCTGGATCGATGTTCTTGTATCGAGCGGAACAATCAAGGCCCATGTCGTGTCCATCTATGCACCAACTGAGGAAAGCTTCCCTACCTATCTTGAAGACGGTCCCATGCTGATTCCAATGATGTTTTTGGATGCGTACAAGACCTTCTAGGAACGGAGTTATGGTCGCTCAAAGATTGAGCTAGGGAAGCATGGTGGACGAAATGTCCGAGGCTTGTAACTTCCGTCTTTTGCAGCCGATGTATGCGAGCTGATCTGAGTAAAGAGGTAAGTTGGGGATAAAGGGAAGCACGGGGCTATTGATCGGAAACCATCGCTCATCTCACAATTTCGAGCATTCATTTGTTCACGTCGGTGGGCGTGGAAAGTGCATCTGGGGTGTGACTAGCTGACGGATGTCCAACTTTGGGGCCGTAGGGGACCGTTCCGAGCTCATTTTTCTTAGTTGTTTCAACGTTAGGGTTGCGCTAGGCCCCGCAGCTGCCGATCTCCACCGAAAAAACAAATATGGTTTTTATCGTGGACACTGCCTTTAATATGATCCCAAAAACTGATGTCACAATGGTAGCTGTTGGAGCTGCGTTGGCGAAATGTGTGACAATGGACAATGCCTATTTTCGTTTGCTGCGTTCAACGAGCTCACCGTCAGGAGCAGTAAGTTTCTGCACCCTAGGGAGCGTCGATTAACGTGGAGAAATCAAAGTGGACGAGATGTAGCTAGACTCTGTTTCAGTTCAAGTGAACTCCTGCTTTCCATTATCACAGCGCGGAGCGGTGGCTTTTTCGTCGGAACCTCTTTATCACTAGTTATACTTCACCGCTCTGCTGCTGGTGATACTCAAAATCGAAAGGTCACTACGGATGTACCTTGGACTACGCGCCGATAAACTCACGTTTCAGACCTACACTCAAGGGTGTGCGGGCCATGAGAGAACCTGATTGGGAATCCGGCCACTATCTCTTGTCTCTCGCAAGCAGTTATGCAGCTTCGTTTACGGCGACCTAGGCGTATGGAGCCTCCTAAGAAGAAACCTGACTGGTTACATTTTATGACACCAGGAACAAGAGTAATTTTCCAAATTCCGCTGCCGAATCGCTTTGGAATACTGAAGGATGCATTGTCTGTCAACGAAGAAGAGAAGCAGACAGTTGATGTCATTCCAGGATGCGCAGACTCTCTCTGCCCTGTTATTCACCGCTGAACACAGGTTAGGATATCGGTGAAGTCTCTCCGTCTTGTGGATGGCGGAAGCGAGTGAAAATAGCCGACTCTGGAAGTTATCAGCAGTTGTGTCAGGAGCTTCGTCGAATGTTAAAAGAGAAGCGGGAGTCGTGCTGGAATAAGGTAGCCGATGAGCTGTAGGAAGCAGTTGGAAGGAATGACTATCGCACACTCAACCGTTTCAGAAAGAAGACCAAACACCCGAGCGATTAAATCGGGAATACAGGTTGGTCTTCTGTTTGCGAATGAGCGTATGGTGCGATGGAGGCAGTTCTCCAGCAAACTTTGCAATCACGATGCCCCCAAAGGTCCGCTAGTCGAGCCGCCACTAGCTGATGTGCCACAAAAGACAGCGCTCAACTTTGAGTTCTCTGCGAATGCAGTGAATTAGGTCGCTTTAAAGGCACAGGATCCCCAGAAAATTATTTTTTTAGGTTTCATCCTTATCTTGGAGAGGGTCACTCTCTAATCACAATGGTATTTCTGAAATTGTCCAAGACCCCCCGCGAACGGAAATATTGCTCCTTGAATATGCCTGTTTTTTGAGGGCAAAAATTTGGTGGACGAGTTGTCTCAGGCCTGTATTTCTCTTGACTCGCAGTCAAGGCAGGAGAGCAAAACAGGATCAGGAGATAGATCGGAAAGGGAGTGAAAGACAACGGCTTGGTTGAAAATCATCCATCCATCTAGCCGCTATTGAGATCGAAATTCAGGAAGGGGGCCGGACCTGTGGTGGTGGCTGGAGGGGGTAGGGCCCGTGGTGGTCGCTTATATCTCGCTTATTTGGAGGAATTGAGATCTCGCATTTGGCATGTGTTATACAGGAGGAGTCTTCTACACAATTACGCGAAAATCTCGAAATTCGTATCTGAGGGTGCACTGTGCCTTTAAAGGCACAATACACCCTCAGAATCGTTTTTCTGTTTTTCTGCCTATCTGGAGAACGGTCCCCTACCGATTCCAATGATGTCTCTGGATTCGTACAAGACCCCTGGGAACGCGCTTGTGGCGGGAAGTATGATCCCTGCCTCGTGCTGTATGTATTTATTGCTGCGAACCGTGCTGAATGGAAGCGTATAGCTCAGGCCGAACGAGCTCCTATGGCACCCACAGCAAAGTACTGTCTGAGCGGGGATCCCGCTCCGGCAGCCGCCAGTAAAGGGGATCTGTGAGTGGGTGAGTGCCCATTGCATGAAGAGAGGTGAACATAGTTAGAAAAAAGTAACATAACTGTAGTGTGTTGACCGCCGGGCAATCGCAAGCGTTTTCTGTTATCTATCGCCCGTGAATCTCAAGCGCACCGACTTCTAGAGAAGTCTTGCCTCAATAATCAGCGGACACGGCAAGTGGGACTTCACACAGTTCCATCATTTGATCAGAAAGTCACATTTGCGCAAGAATGTTGAGTTCGAATATTTTCACTGGTTTCGCCCTCCCCTCCCTTGTTAGTACATAATCGTCTGAGAAGGTATATTTAAAGGCAGTGTCCACGATAAATTTCGTCCTCGGTTTTTGGCCGGAAATCGAAAGTTCAGGGTCTCAATGTAGCACTGGGGTCGAAAGAATGGACGAAAACGAGCCCGAAAGAGCTCCATACGGCTCCGAAGTCCGCTCGCGCTAGCCCTTCCGCTCGCGGTCGAGTTTTCCGAGGATCAGTTTGGTCCGCTTCTACATTATCATTGGAGCGCGAGCGCGGCTGAGTTTTAGCATTGGGGCGGATTTGCACGCTGTCTACTTCAGGCCCATGTCCGCGCAACTGATCCACCGTTGAAATGTGGCTTTCAAGAAGAAGAGCTGATTTTGGATGCTTCGAAGCATTTTTCATGATTCTTTCCACACTGATGAAACAGCCAGACTCTGAACTTTCGTTTTCTGGTGAAAACTCGAAAGCGATTTTTATCGTGGACAGTGCCTTTGATTTATAGCTACACACTAGTACATAGAACAACAATGCACACAAATAGGCCAGCATATTTCCCAAAATTTTTGAATGTCGACGGTGTACATCATAAAGGCTAATTTTTTCATGGACTGTGTTCCGAACCGATAAGGATAGCTGATGCAGTGGAGGATTTCCTTTTCACATAACCAGTTCTATTTCAAACATGACTGGGGAATAGTATAATGGCTGAGCTTTTTTGAACATAGAAGTATCAAAATAATGCGAAGTAAAGAACAACGACAGAAAAACCGAATTGGAACATAAAACTATGTCAAAGACCTGAAGACATCACGCATGCAAGAAACCACATTCGACTCTTTGTGTTCAGTCAAACATTTGAAAAACTGGGCCTGGGTGATTCAATTTACAAATTTCAGGCCCCTACATTTGTGCCTCATGATGTTACCGGCTGAAATCGACTATATGGCCTAGCAAGGCACAGCATAGGGTTGGTTATCAAACAACTCGAAGTAAAATTTCAAGACACAGCTGAGACCCTTGAAAACAAATAATTTAATATCTGGTAATAATATTTAATATCTGGATTGCGTATATACTCGGAATAACTACTCAAGCACGCTTTTCAGGCGTGTTGAGCTGGGTTATTCCCAGATAAAGGTTTTCGCAGGTCCATTTTGCCCATTTCGTTCGTTAGACATGCCTAAAGCCTAGTTTTGACTGCAGGTGGTCGCTGCGGCCATGCGAGGGACAACTGTTCCTTTTTCCTTGCGCGTAATGGAAAGCCGCTCCAGTTGTGATCGCTTCGTGGCAAACGTCCTACATCGCTGGGTTGCGGCGACGAAATCCTATGTTTTACTGCATCGCTGCTTGAAGAGCGATTCTCAAAGGTCGCTGACCATCGCTCCATCGCGGCTAACATGGCAGCGATGGAGCGATTGCCAGCGAATGACACGTTTCGTCTAATGAACGTTGACCCTTTCACATGACAAGATCAGTGTTTTCGAGTCGAAACGCGTTATCGATGAATACCAGCCATTAATTTCACTGATTGATTGAATTTCTTCTATCATCCGTGGGCCTATGCACTATGAACAGAATCGCTGCCGCTGCTACATCGCTGCAGCAGAGGGTGCAAAATCGCTGCGATGAAAAACAGCAGCGATGCAGTTAAAATTAGGCTTCAGGTAGGCTTCAGGCCCCTCTCACAGTTTTTCGGATGACGTCATTCAACACGTTATTAAATGGGGCTGCGGCGTTCAACGTCGCTGCGGAATTTCTCCATTGATATACTTCAACGTGGCGTGGAGATGGGGCAATAGATATTATCAATCGCCCGATCACAGGCATGGAGCGCGCCGTATTTCCACACTCTGCGCGACGTCTGATAGCATTTTCCGACATCAGACGGCGAAAAAATTACGAAGGGGGCTCAACTATAGAAACAAGCATTGAAAGATGGCATATGGTTTTCTGCATGCACAATGTCCCTAATGTTAGCATTAATCTAAATAAAGCCAAGTTCTGTGAAGTCGTGAAAGTATATATGCATCAGTCGCCTTGCAATGTATGGGTCCGATAATTGTCGTTGAAGCTTCTCACGACGAGATGAGTATGCTGTGGTGTGAGACACTTTCTTAACTGAAACGAAGTGAATTATTCAAAGATATGACTCGTTCCTATCGAAGAGTAAGCAGCACCGCAGCTGCGAAGTCGATATCTTACTATTAGAAGCGAAGCAGTGGTTAGGGGTAAATAGAACTGGAGGAAGAACATGAAGAAGTACTTCATATTCAATAGCGATATCACAGCGGCGGCCACCCCTCCGATTGTTGTTGCAATATGGAACAACAGTAGATTATAGAAAGGATGGCAGACTGGGGCGATGAATAGGGCAGCGGAAAGAGGAGACAGTATCACTATCACGAACATGGTCGGGTGATCGACTCTCGCCCAAGGTCCGCACAGCCCACTGTCCCTTCGGCGTCGGTAAATTGGTATCGGACTTGTCTGAGAGAACAAGAAACTGACTGAAGATCGGTTGGTTTTCGCGATTAACTGCATAGGCGCTTAGTAAACATTCAGGAGCCTCTACGATTTGGAGTGGTAGTCAAATGTGGATCGCATCTTCAGGGGGATTGGTAAACAGCGAGAACTTAATGCTTTTATTTTATGGCAGGTCAGAGGATGGGGAGTTGGATAGGACCACAACTCGACCCATCCGTATTCCATAGGACAAGCTTCAATTCCCAGTCTGGCTCGCTGGGAAGTTCGTCGCAAAGTGCCATACTTTTTGAGACGAACAAACTATCTTTAACACTTAAGAGACAGCGTGTCCACACTGCGCACCCACGGCTGTTTTGCCCCTCGGACCGCGTGTCCACACTGCGCACCCACGCCAGAAAACTTTTAATATTTTTTATACTTCTCTGGCGTGGAGTCTTTCTCAATTACGGATAGGTTCCTTATGATGTAACCTATTTACACTCACAGTGGTCAAGCATTTTCAGTGTTCCTAGTAATTTTACAAGCATCTCCGGAATGGCAATTTTCGATTTTTCGAGCTTCTTTGGCTGGAAATATTTCGTTCCAAACTTGGCTAAGGAGGGGTATCAATGGTGCTTATCACGGAACTGATGTTCTACAGTTGATTGTCGAAATAGTAGTGCCACCTATTTGAGATAACTGTAGCAGGTCATCGTTCAAAATTTTGCTGCATTGACCTCGAGGGTCAATTTCCAACGAAATTTCCTTCGACTGCGGTATATTAGCCATCGGTCAACTTTGTTTAAATTTTCGCTAAATTTCGAGTGGAGGGTAACTTTGGGGGGAAAGGGGTGGAAACCTAGAAATAGTTCAGTGCTTAAAATTCTACTGAAATTAAACTACGGGGTATGTTTGGAGGCGCTGAACAATGAATTGGTGTATATTTCACAGTTTTCTGAAGCTTCGCTGGTGTCTGTCGTTCGTTATCCGTTTGTAAACGTTTCACGTTTTGGTGCGACTTCGCTCACGTGGCCATTGGGGAGGAGGGGGTGCTGATCATGAATCTGATACCCGTTTTGAGATTTCTGATAAAATTTATGTCGGACGCATCAGACAACTTGGTAGATCAAAGTATTTGAGTCCGCCGAAAGTTCTACATGAGGTTTATAAGGGCATCACAAAGGAGAAGTTTCTTCATTTTTTAAATTTTCAATACTCCGCGTCGGCCTAGCACGGCTCAATCCTAACCATTAGCTGTAACCTGAAGAAAATTCCAGAAGTCGGCAAACGAACGCTTATTTCGTTACCAGCCTTGTGCATGTAAAGCTGGAATAACTTCCAAAATAAAAAAAAACAGGCCCGCGAAAAAGCGGTGGATCGTTTCTTCAGCATGGTCTCACTCCAGATCTCTGTGGAGCGACATACTCTCAGGTGGAGTAGAAACGGAATACTGGTTGTCTAAGTAAGAAAGAATGCTCCGATCAAAATGGTTTCCAGCGGACCGCGTGTCCACACTGCGCACCCACGGAAACGATGAGCCGTGGAGCGCACCGGTCCGCTGTGGAAATTCGCCGTGGAGCAGGCGGTCTCTTAAGTGTTAACGTCACACATAGTAACTTACGCAATATTTCGCTCCGTATAAACCTTCGTAATTCAGCTGGCACTTGCACTCTTCGGAGAATATCGTCAAAGTCGTCCATCATCCTCTGGGTGCTACTTCGTCCATCACGATAATTGATAAAAAGGTAGTCATTTTTATGCTGCTCCAATGCACAAAACCTGCAATGGCAGCTTCGAGATTTAAAGAAGCTTTGGTCTATGTACGTACATTTGCATGTAAAGTCTATTCAAATGAGACTGTCCGTCCAGGTGTTGAACGTGCGTGTCGAACGGCCGTCGTGAAGGCATTTTTTCGCGAGAGCATTCTCACAGCTGCAAATCACTGACTGAAATATTCTCCACTCATATTCTCGCTAATCGATTCTCAAGTCGGACAAATGCGCTCTTGATCGCCGCTTTACGTGCACGATGTGGGCGGGCAGTCTCATTCGGACAAACTTTAGGTTGTCACATACGGAAATAGAGCGGGAATTCCGTAGACCTTAAAACTTTTTCATTTTATAAACTGAACATCAAAAGCTGATGAATCGATTTTACTGCATTCATTCATTCTTTTCAAGTATTTATAGCATTGTAACAGGACGCAGAATTATGTGAACAGTTGCATACATTGGCTATGAAGAAAGATGAACAGCAGTGATAAAATTTGAGGAAGGTAGAGGGAAAATGTTGCTCAGAATCGGTGTTAAATATATGCTATAACATAGGTGCACCAAGTTTTCGCCAACCTCCAATGGGGAACGCAAAGTCTGATTAGGATCCATGTCGATGTTACTTCGAATGTTCTTAAGATTTTCTAAAATTCTATACTAACGGATCTGAGCCTCCGATTCATTTATATAGCGGCTTTGAGCAGGATGAAAGGAGTTTGACAAATCTAATTCCATTTCAATATAGAAGTGAGAGTAACATGAGGTTAAGGACACTAAGGAGTTTCGGTTCCTCGTATAATGATGCTTGGTCGCGAACAAGAACGGTAGTTAAAGGCATCGTTCGCGCTGAAAATCAATTTCCATTTTTTGAGCTCAATTTCATGAATGAGCCCGGTAGACTACACCGGTGAGGTTTGGCGCTTCAAAAGCCTAGGGTTATGAGGTTGGAAGAGATTGAAGGTGAGGATTCGCCACCAGTTCTCACAAGTCATCTAGCACTTTTTCACAGAATATAGATCCGACCGGCAAACAACATGAAAAACAGTTACGGCACAAACTTCTCATGTAGAAAAACTTCGAAAATAACTGTGACGAGGCCCCCAAATGCAGAAAAACCTCAAAAACGATTTTGGCGCGAAATTTAAATTCGTATTTACAATGTGTTCCGAATGAATTTTCTTTATAAATGGAAGTTTTTCATGGGCGCCTTCCACATATTCGTTCACTAGAGAGGCCAAGCTACACAAAAAGATGAAAAAATAATATACGGTTTCCTGCGCGTACGATGCCTTTAAAGGCAGTGTTCACAATAAAAGTTGGTTTTCTGTTTTTCCGTCTGTCTTGAAAACGGTCCCATTCTGATTCCAATGATGCTTCTGGAATCGTGCAAGACCTTCTGGGAATGGAGTTATGGTCCCTCAAAAATTGAGCTAGGGAAAATGGTGGACGAGTTGTCCAAGGCTTGTAACTTCCGTTTTTTGCAGCCAATGTGTGCGAGCTGACCTGAGTGAAAAGAGAAGTTGAGAATGAAGGGAAAAACGGGGCTTTTGATCGGAAACCATCTCTCAAATCACGATTTTGGATGTTCCTTTGTTCACGTCGAGGGGCGGGAAGAGGCGGGACTTGCCCACAATGGCGGGGTTTTCCCACTTTTCTAAGCCGTTTTGCGGCTCCTGGGTAGCTTTTCGTCCCGTTTTTTCGACGCTGTTCTGCTTCTGAGAGCCACGAGAAGCGTTTGTCATGAAAAATTCGAGGATGAAGTTTATCGCGAACAGTGCCTTTGAGTGCTCATGAACGGGGCTACCGTAATCTTCACTCGAGTTGGCTCTAAATTTTTCTAAGTTTAGACTCCACTTCCGCTACATCTTGACAACCGTTGGTGCTGTTTTCCTGCTTTGTAGTCCAGGCAGATCATCAACTGCTGACCCCTTGGAGAAGGACGGTGTGCGAATGAAGGCACACCGCTCTCCACTTCTTTTATATTCTACCCTTTATCTATTGGGTATCATCAATTTTGTTTACGAGAGCCGAGTGGGGGCTGTATAACATCATTCCTGACATTACGGTAGCCCCGTTCTGGCGCACTTAATTTACGTCCTTGTTGATCGCGATCCACAGGGACTTCGCTGAATAGTCGAGCGAAAGTGCGAGACGCTATCATTATGGCGCGCCATGCGGCACTCGCGACACTACCTGTCAGCGCGACTCTGATCGCGAACAGCGATTTACCGCGCAGCCCCGGCCATTCACCAGACTAAATTTGAAGAAGAGACCAACACCGCATTTTAACGAGACATTGACATCGGTGTCTTCATTCATACACTTTTGACGACTTCATTAGGCACATCCGCATTTTTATTTGTTGCCCATTCCTTTTGAGCCTCGAAGTGTATGGGCACTTTCGTAGTACCGTGTATTCTTTTTAGTAGTGGGCATAATTTTCTTGGGCTGGAATACAAACTCGTTGTTCCTACACCCACCAAGTCTGAGGAGCGAAACGTTGGATGTTGTGCCAAGTCATTTGCTTCTTATTACCAGAGTTGGGAAATTGGAGGAGTGCGTCGTAAAGCTTGTCGACGAAACATCGCATATCGTGTTCACATTGAAGGCATCGTTCGTTGACATCGGCTCTGAAATTTCGTCGGGTCATGAAAAAAATCGTGCTGAAAGAAGTAGAACGATATCGAATAAATATTTGTAATAACATCTGCTGCTGTTTCTGTGAGTTGAAAGGGAGTATTCACTATTGACAGAGCTGAGTAGCGAAGAAGCTTCTCTGAAGTGTGGCTTCCGTCGGAGCAATAATTCCAAAAAAAAAAATTGGCAAGCGTCTTTTGACAGAATCATGTGGAACCGATGTGGAAAACGTTGGTGAGGTTCAAGTATACGGTGTGAGTTTTAGCCGAATTTTGGTAAAAACAAAAGCTTTACAAGCCAGCAGCGCATCATCGCTTGGTTTGGTTATCGCTGGGCAGCGCTTAAAGGCACAGTCCAAGCTCAGGGGCGAAATCCGAGATTCAAACATAATTGTGAAGTAGACCCACCCCATAGAACACCTGCCAAGTGCGAGTTCTCAATTCCTCCGAATAAGCAAGATATAGGGGGAAGCCACCCTGGGGCGCCCATACCAGGAAGCCACTTTGGCACGCCCCTTTTACGATCTTTCGAGCTCAACAGTGGCGAGATGAGCGATGATTTCCGATAAAAAGCCGCGTTCTTCCCTTCATTCTCAGCCTCTCTATCCATTCAGGTCGGCTCGCATACATCGGTTGCAAATGACGGAAGTTACAAGCCACGGACACGTCGTCCACGATGCTTCCGTAGCTCAATCTTTGAGGGGCCATAAATTCGTTCCCCGAGGGTCTTGTACTAATTCAGAGACATTGTTGGAATCAGTGTGGGGCCGTTTTCAATATAGACCGAAAGACAGAAGAACGATTTTGAGGTTGGACTGCGCCTTTAAGTCCCACGAGACCGCACTAACGAGGTACTGGCTGCGGCTTGCTTGAAGGCAGCGTTCACGATGATCATCCTCGTTGACTTTCCACAGTGAAATGATAGGCGAGAGGGATCCTAGGCCCCCAGTGTCAAAAGAACGGTAGAAAACGAGCCAGGAGCGCCAGAACAACGGCTGCAAACAAGCGTTTTGGTGTCCCAGACACGCCCCGTGCCCCAGATCCGCCCCTTGAAAGGAACAAATAAAGACTCAGATTATAGGAATGATCAAGTGGAGGAAGTGCTGATAAGTGAGCTGTTTGCTTCATTGCACTGATAGGTATCATCCTTCTAGCGGTCAATTCCTCCACGCTCAAAAATCAACGCAAACAATGGAGAGCCTATTTTGGCTCAAAAACGCGTCTTTCGTGTCCTTTTTAAGCATGCCTTGCTATATAGGGCATCAGACCTTCCTTAAACCGTGGAGATATTGGAAGTGAAATTTATCGTGAACACTGCCGTTAAAGGCAGTGTTCACGATAAAAGTCGTTTTTCTGTTTTTTCGCCTATCGTGAAAACGGTCCCATGCTGATTCCAATGATGTCCCTGGAATAGTATAAGACCCCCTGGAAACGGAGTTATGGCCCCTCAAAATTTAACAAGAGAAAATTGTGGACGAGTTGTCCGAGGCTTGTAACTCCCGTTTTTTGCAGCCGATGTGTACGAGCTAACCAGAGTAAAGAGAGACGTTGAGAGTGAAGGGAAGAACGGGGCTTTTGATCGGAAACCATCTCTCATTTAACCACAAATTCAGGGGAACTGTTATATGACGTGGGTGGAGTGAACCAATGGGTCGGCTGGCCCACGAGATTTTCACCCACTTACCGGCCGTTTTTTGTCGCACTTCCGTTCCTAATCTTCTTATAGGGACCCAAAGCTTACGTTCCAGCCAAAAAAAGGGAACTTTTTCTTCGTGAACACTGCCTTTAAGGGCTCGGAGTCGTATGTTTAAATGCTATCAATTTCTTGGCATAAATTGAAGGATTGGGGCTGTCAATTTTGAGATTTGAAAATAAACAACCGAAAAATAAAGAAATAACGGGTCGTTCTATGGTTTAAAAGCTGGCGACGGACTCGCAAACTTACACGCTTGCAAATGTGATTGACATATCGACGTTGACCCACTAAAAGGCCTATACCAGAACACTTTAGCCATTGGAAGCGTCAAAAACGAGCCCAAATTCCCATATTGTAGCCAAACGCTAATCAAACCAGTCGGTGTCATGCTGACTTGTAAAGTTATTTCCAACGTACCCAAAAGTCACAAATGTCTAAGGGACTGTTCCCGAACGGTTGAAAGTTCTGTGAAGCGTACGTGTAGCAATCGTCGATGTAGTTGTTCAGAAATCGATCGATCGGATGACGAAGGACCATGAGGAGAGTCGAATTTTCAGCAATCGTCTCTATTCCGCTCACGCTCATCTGATCGCCATCACAGACACTAGAACGAAAGCATCATTTGAGTCAGTAGGGCCATGATCCGAGCGGAGCTGTTCTCTGAAAAGTACACTCTGGGAGTGTCTGGTGAGCTCTCGATTTTCATTATCACCAGCACCGGAGTTGTGAGTCACGGCGAAATATAAATGATGATAAGGATGCTTTGACGGAAAAGCGACAGCTCACCGCTGGTGGTGGGAGAAGTCGAGATCACAATGATTTTCGATTCCGAGTTTTCGTAGATTGCAACGGGTGTTGCATCAGGTATTCCATCTTTGTATAGTTGGGTCCGTCGCTTGTTTCCTTCAGGAAAAAACATTTAAATCTCACTCGCGGCTGGCACGGTCCGCTAATCGTTTCAGGCCGAGAGAAGAGTGCAGCTGATCAGCTTACCATACCGTCAGCCGTCGGTGAGATTTGAATGTTTTTTCTTGGGGAAACAAGCCACGGACCTAACTGTATATATGTACTCAAATGTTTATTGCAAGAGGCTGCAAAAAGTTCAGAAATTTCTGAACTTTTTGCAGCCTATTGCAATAAACATTTGAATTTTTTATGAGGCTGAGGGACAGGAGTATTTTATGATATGTATATATGTACGTCGCGGAAAGTCGTCAAAAAATGACCGAAAACCGGATATTCAGGGTTGTTTGTCAAATTCACATCGCGTGTGGGGCAAAGGAGCAGTCATGATATATTCTAACGCTGCAGGCAACTCCATGATGGAACCTAGAGATACGCAGCAATAGTAGCGTGACGTCGGAGACTCGGACGCAAACTGAGTGGATGATATGTATGGATGTCTCTGGGGCGCTTCTAATGAGCTCTCGATTTCGATTATCGCCAACAGCGGAGCGGTGGGCCTTGGTTAAGGATAGCATCGTGCTAAAGATGTTTAAACAAAAAAAAAGTATCGCTTGATACTGGTAATAATCGAAAATGAGAGCTCTTTAGGAACGTCCCAATCCTTACCTGTCGTCCAAGGGCATTTCACTTAATGACCTTTTCACGGCGAAGGAATTCGTAATGTTCGTCAAGTAACACAATATCGATCTTTGGATGTCGGCCGTACTCCTTTCAATTTCGCATGATGCCAAGGTGTACGAAGGCAGTAACTGCAAGTACCCATTGTTCATCCAAGTGCATGGGAGCACTTCGTTGGTTCATTACTACATATAAATGAAAGGTTTTCATCGATTGAAAATCCTCTTAGTAGTTTGATCAAAACGACGCTGGGTCTTCTTATACACCAACTCACTCTGTAACGCGCCATTAGGCCGTAGTTATAGGCGGCGTCTATAGTTCATTCGCGGCGCGACGCGACGTTATGATTAGCCTATGTATCGATCAATCGACGTCGCGTCGCGTCGTCGCTAGGTGTTCACAGTGAAGAGGCGCGATACATCGAATTTGACGCGCAAGTTATAATCGCTCCGCGACCATCGCGTCGCGTTGCAATGCAACGCGACGGTCGCGGAGCGATTGTCATCATTTTTTCTTCCATCATCGGGGACTCAAGGGGCGTTTTTCATTTTCTCAAGCATTTTCAAAGACTAGGATGATTGAAATTGTCATGGGTTATTGCATTGTTCTCAGATGATACTGCAAACAATTTTATCTGCATATTTAAGGACAGTGTGATGAGGGTGATGGTTTCAAAGAGTTGACGAGCTATAAAGTTTTTTTTACGGTTTACAAGCGACACAAGCATAATTCGGTCTCATTTCACCGAAACATCCCTATTCTGTACTATCAACTGCAAAAAAAAATTCTAAGCGTCATTTGCTCCCGATGTCTTTTTGATTGTTTCGTCATTAAAGAAGCAAGTTGTCGCAACCAAAACAAAAATGTGCCATAATAATACAGATAAAAGATAAAAAAAAGGTACATCACACTAAAATAAATAGAGTAAGACCGAATGTTGATTAGTTTTGCCTGGGTACGGAAAATTGCGGAAATTACGCAATCTTTTGGCAATCGATTGAATTCACAATGAAACCACATTTGGAGAGAAATTCAAGTTCCAGAGAAGCCAGAATTGAAAAGCATCTCGTAGATTGCTGAACTTTCACGTGTTTTTGGAAAAACTTCTTCATTTAAAAAAAATGAAGGATACGCTCTCAGAAGCGGAAAACATAAAATCGTGTGGTTACGTTAAATAGGAAATTCTCGTGAGAATCGATATTATCTCACAAAATAAAATAAATCTGTAATGAAATCATTTACATCAGCAATGATTTGAAATAGATCACATAAAAAGCCAGGGATGAATGGAAAAGTGTTCAAGCTTTCATGGAAAGGTCCGATCATTGCCTCGAATCGAAGCGAAAATAGAAAAAAATTGCATGGATGACTAAACAATGAAAAAACATTGAAAGAATTGATGCGGCTCCCCTCGTCGACGAGAGAAATGATCCAGACCATTCTTCGTCGCTGCGGGAGCTGCTGCTGTCGCTGCGACGAAACACTCTGTGAGATACCCGCATCGCCGCCCTCGCGCGGCACGTCGCCGCCCTCGCCCGCTGCGTGGCGCCCCCCCCACTCTCCATCATTGGCCCGCCGCAGCGAGACTCGCCACGGCGCAACTCTGCAGACCTCTTTAAGGCCCATGCATAGTCTGGCGGCAAAAGACGCGCCGCAATTATGAAGGATGGAGAGTGGTTACGCAGCTTCGTGGCTGTCCTTTATTCTCCAACATTGCGGCGCGACTTTTGCCGCCAGACTATGCAGAGGCCTTTAGACAACTCGGCGGGAACAGTTGAAGGGAGCGTTAATACAGCGCTGGGTTTTCGCCGTTTTGAAATTCATTGCAGAAAGGGCCCAGAACTTTTTTCGACTAAATATTACTCCGGCAGCAAACAGGGTGTCCCTACGACTACTTGAGAGGTAGTCGATCACAGAAGCAAGGTTTTGTGGGTAGTTCTAGCAGTCTGGGCTTGTCAATCCCTTGCAAGATGTTTATATTTCTTGTAAGTCGTTTCCGATGCGAAATCATCGCTGGTGCTTTGATTTCAAAACGCGTACAATGCATTCCCTACCGCACTCCGGTTTCATTTTTGTCTTTGTTGAATGTATTTTTTGTTTTCCGGAAAAACTTTCTGAGCTAAATGAGTTGCTAATGTGTAATAATAGTTTTTTGATACGTTGGTTGTTGGATATAATAGTGCAATAAATACGCATTAGTAAATATGTGATTTTTGAGGCGTTTATAGAACCTGAATTCTATAGTCGCCATAGTGATTGGCCAAAGATTGGCCAATAGGTGGAAATTCAGGGTAAAAAGAGTGAAAGACGAGGGCGATCTTCGCCAGCGGAGGGGCGGGGCATCAATTTTGGCCAGATTCGCCCTCATTCCTCACCAGCTCGGGCAACGGAAATGGCTAGAAGTTGACCAGTACGCGAAGGATTAGGGCGATTCTAGAATTAGGGGAGGTGACTTTTGCCAGAGTCGACCCTCGACGAGTGTTTTGGCGGCAATCGTCCCCAACTTTCACCAGCTGAGGCTAAACCATCACGCATGGGACAGGGGCTGTCTACACACCGAGGGAGAAGCTGTCCCGTTTTCTCAGTTCGAAACGTCATGCCACTCAACGCAAGAGGAGTGGTCACGAGTGGAATTAGAGCCGCAAAAGGCGGGACAACTCCTCTCTCGGTGTGTAGAGAACCCCTGTCCCATCACGCATATGGTGAAGGTTTAGTTCACATTTTGCCCGAATCGCAGACTTGTTCGTCGGTGATTCCCACTTTTGTCTCGAGGCTAATCGCCAACGATTGTTGGAGGGTTCACTAAGAAGATGCGAAATGAGGATAGCCTCAAAAGAAGCAATGATCTTGGGGATCCGCTCTTGTTTTCTAAAACAGAAGAGTTGATCCTTGAGGTGGAGGAATCGTTTTCTAAAACAATTACGAACAACGAAGTAAAAGTGCAGCCACGAACGGATTGCCCAGAACTGAACATTTGGTTGAGTCAACTTTCTTTCCTGACAGAACAATAATTGAAATCTTTCATGACTTTACAAGGTGAACCTCTCAGCTGCTTCTCTTACCCTGAAGTTGCTTTCGAACTGGTAATAATACGGGGGAATAATTTGTTGCTGTCCAATCCGCTGTTCGTTTCCAAATGTTTCCGTCTCGGAATCGATTCCTATACTTTTCGCTTCTGCAAATAAACTTTCCGCAATATAGGAGCACACAATCTCATCAGAAGTAAAACTCTACGCTTAGAAGGCACACGCAATGTCCCCTCGATCTGAACTGCCAGGTCATGGGTTTCGCAGTTCGACAAGATTTGGGGCAGTGTTGGGGACAATTCCGAAAGATCATCTAAGAGAACATCACTGATACACGGCCTGAATTCGAAAATGATTCACGGAGGATAGGGCGATCCACGCTGCCGTGATAGAACGATCCGCCGTGGATCGCCCTGAGTACCGTGATAGAACGATGCGCCGTGGATCGCCCTGCGTGCCGTGATAGAACGATCCGCCGTGGATCGCCCTGAGTACCGTGATAGAACGATCCGCCGTGGATCGCCCTGAGTACCGTGATAGAACGATGCGCCGTGGATCGCCCTGCGTGCCGTGATAGAACGATCCGCCGTGGATCGCCCTGAGTACCGTGATAGAACGATGCGCCGTGGATCGCCCTGCGTGCCGTGATAGAACGATCCGCCGTGGATCGCCCTGAGTACCGTGATAGAACGATCCGCCGTGGATCGCCCTGAGTACCGTGATAGAACGATGCGCCGTGGATCGCCCTGCGTGCCGTGATAGAACGATCCGCCGTGGATCGCCCTGAGTACCGTGATAGAACGATCCGCTGTGGATAACCCTGCGTGCCGTGATAAAAGGATCGGCCGTGGATCGCCCTGAGTACCGTGATAGAACGATGCGCCGTGGATCGCCCTGCGTGCCGTGATAGAACGATGCGCCGTGGATCGCCCTGCGTGCCGTGATAAAACGATCCGCCGTGGATCGCCCTGAGTACCGTGATAGAACGATCCGCCGTGGATCGCCCTGAGTACCGTGATAGAACGATGCGCCGTGGATCGCCCTGCGTGCCGTGATAGAACGATCCGCCGTGGATCGCCCTGAGTACCGTGATAGAACGATGCGCCGTGGATCGCCCTGCGTGCCGTGATAGAACGATCCGCCGTGGATCGCCCTGAGTACCGTGATAGAACGATCCGCCGTGGATCGCCCTGAGTACCGTGATAGAACGATGCGCCGTGGATCGCCCTGCGTGCCGTGATAGAACGATCCGCCGTGGATCGCCCTGAGTACCGTGATAGAACGATCCGCCGTGGATCGCCCTGAGTACCGTGATAGAACGATCCGCTGTGGATAACCCTGCGTGCCGTGATAAAAGGATCGGCCGTGGATCGCCCTGCGTGCCGTGATAGAACGATCCGCCGTGGATCGCCCTGCGTGCCGTGATAGAACGATCCGCCGTGGATCGCCCTGCGTGCCGTGATAGAACGATCCGCCGTGGATCGCCCTGAGTACCGTGATAGAACGATCCGCCGTGGATCGCCCTGAGTACCGTGATAGAACGATGCGCCGTGGATCGCCCTGCGTGCCGTGATAGAACGATCCGCCGTGGATCGCCCTGAGTACCGTGATAGAACGATCCGCCGTGGATCGCCCTGAGTACCGTGATAGAACGATCCGCGGTGGATCGCCCTGCGTGCCGTGATAGAACGATCGGCCGTGGATCGCCCTGAGTACCGTGATAGAACGATCCGCCGTGGATCGCCCTGAGTACCGTGATAGAACGATCGGCCGTGGATCGCCCTGAGTACCGTGATAGAACAATCCGCCGTGGATCGCCCTGAGTACCGTGATAGAACGATCCGCCGTGGATCGCCCTGAGTACCGTGATAGAACGATCCGCCGTGGATCGCCCTGAGTACCGTGATAGAACGATCCGCCGTGGATCGCCCTGCGTGCCGTGATAGAACGATCGGCCGTGGATCGCCCTGAGTACCGTGATAGAACGATCGGCCGTGGATCGCCCTGAGTACCGTGGTAGAACGATCGGCCGTGGATCGCCCTGAGTACCGTGGTAGAACGATCCGCCGTGGATCGCCCTGAGTACCGTGGTAGAACGATCCGCCGTGGAGTGCCCTGAGTACCGTGATAGAACGATCCTCCGTGGATCGCCCTGCGTGCCGTGATAAAACGATCGGCCGTGGATCGCCCTGAGTACCGTGATAAAACGATCGGCCGTGGATCGCCCTGAGTACCGTGATAGAACGATCCGCCTTGGATCGCCCTGAGTACCGTGATAGAACGATCGGCCGTGGATCGCCCTGAGTACCGTGGTAGAACGATCCGCCGTGGAGTGCCCTGAGTACCGTGATAGAACGATCCGCCGTGGATCGCCCTGCGTGCCGTGATAGAACGATCCGCCGTGGATCGCCCTGAGTACCGTGATAGAACGATCCGCCGTGGATCGCCCTGCGTGCCGTGATAGAACGATCCGCCGTGGATCGCCCTGAGTACCGTGATAGAACGATCGGCCGTGGATCGCCCTGAGTACCGTGGTAGAACGATCGGCCGTGGATCGCCCTGAGTACCGTGGTAGAACGATCCGCCGTGGAGTGCCCTGAGTACCGTGATAGAACGATCCTCCGTGGATCGCCCTGCGTGCCGTGATAAAACGATCGGCCGTGGATCGCCCTGAGTACCGTAGTAAAACGATCGACCGTGGATCGCCCTGAGTACCGTGATAGAACGATCCGCCTTGGATCGCCCTGAGTACCGTGATAGAACGATCGGCCGTGGATCGCCCTGAGTACCGTGATAGAACGATCGGCCGTGGATCGCCCTGAGTACCGTGGTAGAACGATCCGCCGTGGAGTGCCCTGAGTACCGTGATAGAACGATCCTCCGTGGATCGCCCTGAGTACCGTGGTAGAACGATCCGCCGTGGAGTGCCCTGAGTACCGTGATAGAACGATCCGCCGTGGATCGCCCTGCGTGCCGTGATAGAACGATCCGCCGTGGATCGCCCTGAGTACCGTGATAGAACGATCCGCCGTGGATCGCCCTGCGTGCCGTGATAGAACGATCCGCCGTGGATCGCCCTGAGTACCGTGATAGAACGATCCGCCGTGGATCGCCCTGAGTACCGTGATAGAACGATCCGCCGTGGATCGCCCTGAGTACCGTGATAGAACGATCGGCCGTGGATCGCCCTGAGTACCGTGATAGAACGATCCGCCGTGGATCGCCCTGAGTACCGTGATAGAACGATCCGCCGTGGATCGCCCTGAGTACCGTGATAGAACGATCCGCCGTGGATCGCCCTGAGTACCGTGATAGAACGATCCGCCGTGGATCGCCCTGAGTACCGTGATAGAACGATCCGCCGTGGATCGCCCTGAGTACCGTGATAGAACGATCCGCCGTGGATCGCCCTGAGTACCGTGATAGAACGATCCGCCGTGGATCGCCCTGCGTGCCGTGATAGAACGATCCGCCGTGGATCGCCCTGAGTACCGTGATAGAACGATCCGCCGTGGATCGCCCTGAGTACCGTGATAGAACGATCCGCCGTGGATCGCCCTGCGTGCCGTGATAGAACGATCCGCCGTGGATCGCCCTGAGTACCGTGATAGAACGATCCGCCGTGGATCGCCCTGAGTACCGTGATAGAACGATCCGCCGTGGATCGCCCTGAGTACCGTGATAGAACGATCCGCCGTGGATCGCCCTGAGTACCGTGATAGAACGATCCGCCGTGGATCGCCCTGAGTACCGTGATAGAACGATCCGCCGTGGATCGCCCTGAGTACCGTGATAGAACGATCCGCCGTGGATCGCCCTGAGTACCGTGATAGAACGATCCGCCGTGGATCGCCCTGAGTACCGTGATAGAACGATCGGCCGTGGATCGCCCTGAGTACCGTGATAGAACGATCCGCCGTGGATCGCCCTGAGTACCGTGATAGAACGATCGGTCGTGGATCGCCCTGAGTACCGTGATAGAACTATCCGCCGTGGATCGCCCTGAGTACCGTGATAGAACGATCGGCCGTGGATCGCCCTGAGTACCGTGATAGAACGATCGGCCGTGGATCGCCCTGAGTACCGTGATAGAACGATCCGCCGTGGATCGCCCTGAGTACCGTGATAGAACGATCCGCCGTGGATCGCCCTGAGTACCGTGATAGAACGATCGGCCGTGGATCGCCCTGAGTACCGTGATAGAACGATCGGCCGTGGATCGCCCTGAGTACCGTGATAGAACGATCGGCCATGGATCGCAGTGAGTACCGTGATAGAACGATCCGCCGTGGATCGCCCTGAGTACCGTGATAGAACGATCCGCCGTGGATCGCCCTGAGTACCGTGATAGAACGATCCGCCGTGGATCGCCCTGAGTACCGTGATAGAACGATCCGCCGTGGATCGCCCTGAGTACCGTGATAGAACGATCGGCCGTGGATCGCCCTGAGTACCGTGGTAGAACGATCGGCCGTGGATCGCCCTGAGTACCGTGGTAGAACGATCCGCCGCGGATCGCCCTGCGTGCCGTGATAGAACGATCGGCCGTGGATCGCCCTGAGTACCGTGATAGAACGATCCGCCGTGGATCGCCCTGAGTACCGTGATAGAACGATCGACCGTGGATCGCCCTGAGTACCGTGGTAGAACGATCCGCCGTGGATCGCCCTGAGTACCGTGGTAGAACGATCCGCCGTGGATCGCCCTGAGTACCGTGGTAGAACGATCCGCCGTGGATCGCCCTGAGTACCGTGGTTGAACGATCCGCCGTGGATCGCCCTGAGTACCGTGATAGAACGATCCGCCGTGGATCGCCCTGAGTACAGTGATAGAACGATCCGCCGTGGATCGCCCTGAGTACCGTGATAGAACGATCGACCGTGGATCGCAGTGAGTACCGTGATAAAACGATCCGCCGTGGATCGCCCTGAGTACCGTGATAGAACGATCCGCCGTGGATCGCCCTGCGTGCCGTGATAGAACGATCCGCCGTGGATCGCCCTGAGTACCGTGATAGAACGATCGGCCGTGGATCGCCCTGAGTACCGTGATAGAACGATCCGCCGTGGATCGCCCTGAGTACCGTGATAGAACGATCCGCCGTGGATCGCCCTGAGTACCGTGATAGAACGATCGGCCGTGGATCGCCCTGAGTACCGTGATAGAACGATCGGCCGTGGATCGCCCTGAGTACCGTGATAGAACGATCCGCCGTGGATCGCCCTGAGTACCGTGATAGAACGATCCGCCGTGGATCGCCCTGAGTACCGTGATAGAACGATCCGCCGTGGATCGCCCTGCGTGCCGTGATAGAACGATCCGCCGTGGATCGCCCTGAGTACCGTGATAGAACGATCCGCCGTGGATCGCCCTGAGTACCGTGATAGAACGATCCGCCGTGGATCGCCCTGAGTACCGTGATAGAACGATCGGCCGTGGATCGCCCTGAGTACCGTGATAGAACGATCCGCCGTGGATCGCCCTGAGTACCGTGATAGAACGATCGGCCGTGGATCGCCCTGAGTACCGTGATAGAACGATCCGCCGTGGATCGCCCTGAGTACCGTGATAGAACGATCCGCCGTGGATCGCCCTGAGTACCGTGATAGAACGATCCGCCGTGGATCGCCCTGAGTACCGTGATAGAACGATCCGCCGTGGATCGCCCTGAGTACCGTGATAGAACGATCCGCCGTGGATCGCCCTGCGTGCCGTGATAGAACGATCGGCCGTGGATCGCCCTGAGTACCGTGATAGAACGATCCGCCGTGGATCGCCCTGAGTACCGTGATAGAACGATCGGCCGTGGATCGCCCTGAGTACCGTGATAGAACGATCCGCCGTGGATCGCCCTGAGTACCGTGATAGAACGATTCGCCTTGGATCGCCCTGAGTACCGTGATAGAACGATCGGCCGTGGATCGCCCTGAGTACCGTGGTAGAACGATCCGCCGTGGATCGCCCTTAGTACCGTGATAGAACGATCCGCCGTGGATCGCCCTGAGTACCGTGATAGAACGATCCGCCGTGGATCGCCCTGAGTACCGTGATAGAACGATCCGCCGTGGATCGCCCTGAGGACCCTGATAGAACGATCCGCCGTGGATCGCCCTGAGTACCGTGATAGAACGATCCGCCGTGGATCGCCCTGAGTACCGTGATAGAACGATCCGCCGTGGATCGCCCTGAGTACCGTGATAGAACGATCCGCCGTGGATCGCCCTGAGTACCGTGATAGAACGATCCGCCGTGGATCGCCCTGAGTACCGTGATAGAACGATCCGCCGTGGATCGCCCTGAGTACCGTGATAGAACGATCCGCCGTGGATCGCCCTGAGTACCGTGATAGAACGATCCGCCGTGGATCGCTCTGAGTACCGTGATAGAACGGTCCGCCGTGGATCGCCCTGAGTACCGTGATAGAACGATCCGCCGTGGATCGCCCTGAGTACCGTGGTAGAACGATCCGCCGCGGATCGCCCTGCGTGCCGTGATAGAACGATCCGCCGTGGATCGCCCTGAGTACCGTGATAGAACGATCCCTCGTGGATCGCCCTGAGTACCGTGGTAGAACGATCCTCCGTGGATCGCCCTGAGTACCGTGATAGAAACGCGATCCGGCGTGGATCGCCCTGAGTACCGTGATAGAACGATCCGCCGTGGATCGCCCTGAGTACCGTGATAGAACGATCCGCCGTGGATCGCCCTGAGTACCGTGGTAGAACGATCCTCCGTGGATCGCCCTGAGTACCGTGGTAGAACGATCCGCCGTGGAGTGCCCTGAGTACCGTGATAGAACGATCCGCCGTGGATCGCCCTGAGTACCGTGATAGAACGATCCGCCGTGGATCGCCCTGAGTACCGTGATAGAACGATCCGCCGTGGATCGCCCTGCGTGCCGTGATAGAACGATCGGCCGTGGATCGCCCTTAGTACCGTGATAGAACGATCCGCCGTGGATCGCCCTGAGTACCGTGATAGAACGATCCGCCGTGGATCGCCCTGAGTACCGTGATAGAACGATCCGCCGTGGATCGCCCTGAGTACCGTGATAGAACGATCGGCCGTGGATCGCCCTGAGTACCGTGATAGAACGATCCGCCGTGGATCGCCCTGAGTACCGTGATAGAACGGTCCGCCGTGGATCGCCCTGAGTACCGTGATAGAACGATCGCCGTGGATCGCCCTGAGTACCGTGATAGAACGATCCGCCGTGGATCGCCCTGAGTACCGTGATAGAACGATCGGCCATGAATCGCAGTGAGTACCGTGATAGAACGATCCGCCGTGGATCGCCCTGAGTACCGTGGTAGAACGATCGGCCGTGGATCGCCCTGAGTACCGTGGTAGAACGATCCGCCGCGGATCGCCCTGCGTGCCGTGATAGAACGATCGGCCGTGGATCGCCCTGAGTACCGTGATAGAACGATCGACCGTGGATCGCAGTGAGTACCGTGATAAAACGATCCGCCGTGGATCGCCCTGCGTGCCGTGATAGAACGATCGGCCGTGGATCGCCCTGAGTACCGTGATAGAACGATCGGCCGTGGATCGCCCTGAGTACCGTGATAAAACGATCCGCCGTGGATCGCCCTGAGTACCGTGATAAAACGATCGGCCGTGGATCGCCCTGAGTACCATGATAGAACGATCCGCCGTGGATCGCCCTGAGTACCGTGATAGAACGATCCGCCGCGGATCGCCCTGAGTACCGTGATAGAACGATCCGCCGTGGATCGCCCTGAGTACCGTGATAGAACGATCCGCCGTGGATCGCCCTGAGTACCGTGATAGAACGATCGGCCGTGGATCGCAGTGAGTACCGTGATAAAACGATCCGCCGTGGATCGCCCTGAGTACTGTGATAGAACGATCGGCCGTGGATCGCCCTGAGTACCGTGATAGAACAATCCGCCGTGGATCGCCCTGAGTACCGTGATAGAACGATCCGCCGTGGATCGCCCTGAGTACCGTGATAGAACGATCGGCCGTGGATCGCCCTGAGTACCGTGATAGAACGATCCGCCGTGGATCGCCCTGAGTACCGTGATAGAACGATCGACCGTGGATCGCCCTGAGTACCGTGATAGAACGATCGGCCGTGGATCGCCCTGAGTACCGTGATAGAACGATCCGCCGTGGATCGCCCTGAGTACCGTGATAGAACGATCCGCCGTGGATCGCCCTGAGTACCGTGATAGAACGATCCGCCGTGGATCGCCCTGAGCACCGTGATAGAACGATCCGCCGTGGATCGCCCTGAGTACCGTGATAGAACGATCCGCCGTGGATCGCCCTGAGTACCGTGATAGAACGATCCGCCGTGGATCGCCCTGCGTGCCGTGATAGAACGATCGGCCGTGGATCGCCCTGAGTACCGTGATAGAACGATCCGCCGTGGATCGCCCTGAGTACCGTGATAGAACGATCCGCCGTGGATCGCCCTGAGTACCGTGATAGAACGATCGGCCGTGGATCGCCCTGAGTACCGTGATAGAACGATCCGCCGTGGATCGCCCTGCGTGCCGTGATAGAACGATCGGCCGTGGATCGCCCTTAGTACCGTGATAGAACGATCCGCCGTGGATCGCCCTGAGTACCGTGATAGAACGATCCGCCGTCGATCGCCCTGAGTACCGTGATAGAACGATCCGCCGCGGATCGCCCTGAGTACCGTGATAGAACGATCCGCCGTGGATCGCCCTGAGTACCGTGATAGAACGATCCGCCGTGGATCGCCCTGAGTACCGTGATAGAACGATCGGCCGTGGATCGCCCTGAGTACCGTGGTAGAACGATCCGCCGTGGATCGCCCTGAGTACCGTGATAGAACGATCCGCCGTCGATCGCCCTGAGTACCGTGATAGAACGATCCGCCGCGGATCGCCCTGAGTACCGTGATAGAACGATCCGCCGTGGATCGCCCTGAGTACCGTGATAGAACGATCCGCCGTGGATCGCCCTGAGTACCGTGATAGAACGATCGGCCGTGGATCGCCCTGAGTACCGTGATAGAACGATCCGCCGTGGATCGCCCTGAGTACCGTGATAGAACGATCCGCCGTGGATCGCCCTGAGTACCGTGATAGAACGATCCGCCGTGGATCGCCCTGAGTACCGTGATAGAACGATCCGCCGTGGATCGCCCTGAGTACCGTGATAGAACGATCCGCCGTGGATCGCCCTGAGTACCGTGATAGAACGATCCGCCGTGGATCGCCCTGAGTACCGTGATAGAACGATCCGCCGTGGATCGCCCTGCGTGCCGTGATAGAACGATCCGCCGTGGATCGCCCTGAGTACCGTGATAGAACGATCCGCCGTGGATCGCCCTGAGTACCGTGATAGAACGATCCGCCGTGGATCGCCCTGAGTACCATGATAGAACGATCCGCCGTGTATCGCCCTGCGTGCCGTGATAGAACGATCGGCCGTGGATCGCCCTGAGTACCGTGATAGAACGATCGGCCGTGGATCGCCCTGAGTACCGTGATAGAACGATCGGCCGTGGATCGCCCTGAGTACCGTGATAGAACGATCCGCCATGGATC
Source organism: Aplectana chamaeleonis (assembly GCA_029168955.1). Taxonomy (NCBI): domain Eukaryota; kingdom Metazoa; phylum Nematoda; class Chromadorea; order Rhabditida; family Cosmocercidae; genus Aplectana; species Aplectana chamaeleonis. The sequence continues at coordinate 1,147,079 of JAPDOI010000231.1, forward strand.
GCCCTGAGTACCGTGATAGAACGATCCGCCGTGGATCGCCCTGAGTACCGTGATAGAACGATCCGCCGTGGATCGCCCTGAGTACCGTGATAAAACGATCGGCCGTGGATCGCCCTGAGCACCGTGATAGAACGATCCGCCGTGGATCGCCCTGAGTACCGTGATAGAACGATCCGCCGTGGATCGCCCTGAGTACCGTGATAGAACGATCCGCCGTGGATCGCCCTGCGTGCCGTGATAGAACGATCGGCCGTGGATCGCCCTTAGTACCGTGATAGAACGATCCGCCGTGGATCGCCCTGAGTACCGTGATAGAACGATCCGCCGTGGATCGCCCTGAGTACCGTGATAGAACGATCCGCCGCGGATCGCCCTGCGTGCCGTGATAGAACGATCGGCCGTGGATCGCCCTGAGTACCGTGATAGAACGATCCGCCGTGGATCGCCCTGAGTACCGTGATAGAACGATCGGCCGTGGATCGCCCTGAGTACCGTGATAGAACGATCCGCCATGGATCGCCCTGAGTACCGTGATAGAACGATCCGCCGTGGATCGCCCTGAGTACCGTGATAGAACGATCCGCCGTGGATCGCCCTGAGTACCGTGATAGAACGATCCGCCGTGGATCGCCCTGCGTGCCGTGATAGAACGATCGGCCGTGGATCGCCCTGAGTACCGTGATAGAACGATCGGCCGTGGATCGCCCTGGGTACCGTGATAGAACGATCCGCCATGGATCGCCCTGAGTACCGTGATAGAACGATCCGCCGTGGATCGCCCTGAGTACCGTGATAGAACGATCCGCCGTGGATCGCCCTGCGTGCCGTGGTAGAACGATCCGCCGTGGATCGCCCTGAGTACCGTGATAGAACGATCCACCGATCTGAGTACCGTGATAGAACGATCGGCCATGGATCGCAGTGAGTACCGTGATAAAACGATCCGCCGTGGATCGCCCTGAGTACCGTGATAGAACGATCCGCCGTGGATCGCCCTGCGTGCCGTGATAGAACGATCCGCCGTGGATCGCCCTGAGTACCGTGATAGAACGATCCGCCGTGGATCGCCCTGAGTACCGTGATAGAACGATCGGCCGTGGATCGCCCTGAGTACCGTGATAGAACGATCGGCCATGGATCGCCCTGAGTCCCGTGATAGAACGATCCGCCGTGGATCGCCCTGAGTACCGTGATAAAATGATCGGCCGTGGATCGCCCTGAGTACCGTGATAAAACGATCGGCCGTGGATCGCCCTGAGCACCGTGATAGAACGATCCGCCGTGGATCGCCCTGAGTACCGTGATAGAACAATGCGCCGTGGATCGCCCTGAGTACCGTGATAGAACGATCCGCCGTGGATCGCCCTGAGTACCGTGATAGAACGATCGACCGTGGATCGATCTGAGTACCGTGATAAAACGATCGGCCGTGGATCGCCCTGAGTACCGTGATAAAGCGATCCGCCGTGGATCGCCCTGCGTGCCGTGATAAAACGATCGGCCGTGTATCGCGTGATAGAACGATCGGCCGTGGATCGCCCTTAGTACCGTGATAGAACGATCGGCCGTGGATCGCCCTGAGTACCGTGATAGAACGATCGGCCGTGTATCGCCCTGAGTACCGTGATAGAACGATCCGCCGTGGATCGCTCTGAGTACCGTGATAGAACGATCCGCCGTGGATCGCCCTGAGTACCGTGATAGAACGATCCGCCGTGGATCGCCCTGAGTACCGTGATAGAACGATCCGCCGTGGATCGCCCTGAGTACCGTGATAGAACGATCCGCCGCGGATCGCCCTGAGTACCGTGATAGAACGATCCGCCGTGGATCGCCCTGAGTACCGTGATAGAACGATCCGCCGTGGATCGCCCTGAGTACCGTGATAGAACGATCGGCCGTGGATCGCCCTGAGTACCGTGGTAGAACGATCCGCCGTGGATCGCCCTGAGTACCGTGATAGAACGATCGGCCGTGGATCGCCCTGAGTACCGTGATAGAACGATCCGCCGTGGATCGCCCTGAGTACCGTGATAGAACGATCCGCCGTGGATCGCCCTGAGTACCGTGATAGAACGATCCGCCGTGGATCGCCCTGCGTGCCGTGATAGAACGATCGGCCGTGGATCGCCCTGAGTACCGTGATAGAACGATCGGCCGTGGATCGCCCTGAGTACCGTGGTAGAACGATCGGCCGTGGATCGCCCTGAGTACCGTGGTAGAACGATCCGCCGCGGATCGCCCTGCGTGCCGTGATAGAACGATCGGCCGTGGATCGCCCTGAGTACCGTGATAGAACGATCCGCCGTGGATCGCCCTGAGTACCGTGATAGAACGATCGACCGTGGATCGCAGTGAGTACCGTGATAAAACGATCCGCCGTGGATCGCCCTGAGTACCGTGGTAGAACGATCGGCCGTGGATCGCCCTGAGTACCGTGATAGAACGATCCGCCGTGGATCGCCCTGAGTACCGTGATAGAACGATCCGCCGTGGATCGCCCTGAGTACCGTGATAAAACGATCGGTCGTGGATCGCCCTGAGTACCGTGATAGAACGATCCGCCGTGGATCGCCCTGAGTACCGTGATAGAACGATCGGCCGTGGATCGCCCTGAGTACCGTGATAGAACGATCGGCCGTGGATCGCCCTGAGTACCGTGATAGAACGATCCGCCGTGGATCGCCCTGAGTACCGTGATAGAACGATCGGCCGTGGATCGCCCTGAGTACCGTGATAGAACGATCCGCCGTGGATCGCCCTGAGTACCGTGATAGAACGATCGGCCGTGGATCGCCCTGAGTACCGTGATAGAACGATCCGCCGTGGATCGCCCTGCGTGCCGTGATAGAACGATCGGCCGTGGATCGCCCTTAGTACCGTGATAGAATGATCCGCCGTGGATCGCCCTGAGTACCGTGATAGAACGATCCGCCGTGGATCGCCCTGAGTACCGTGATAGAACGATCCGCCGTGGATCGCCCTGAGTACCGTGATAGAACGATCCGCCGTGGATCGCCCTGCGTGCCGTGATAGAACGATCGGCCGTGGATCGCCCTGAGTACCGTGATAGAACGATCGGCCGTGGATCGCCCTGAGTACCGTGATAGAACGATCCGCCGTGGATCGCCCTGAGTACCGTGATAGAACGATCCGCCGTGGATCGCCCTGCGTGCCGTGATAGAACGATCGGCCGTGGATCGCCCTGAGTACCGTGATAGAACGATCGGCCGTGGATCGCCCTGAGTACCGTGATAGAACGATCCGCCATGGATCGCCCTGAGTACCGTGATAAAACGATCCGCCGTGGATCGCCCTGAGTACCGTGGTAGAACGATCCGCCGTGGATCGCCCTGAGTACCGTGGTAGAACGATCCGCCGTGGATCGCCCTGAGTACCGTGGTAGAACGATCCGCCGTGGATCGCCCTGAGTACCGTGGTAGAACGATCCGCCGTGGATCGCCCTGAGTACCGTGGTTGAACGATCCGCCGTGGATCGCCCTGAGTACCGTGATAGAACGATCCGCCGTGGATCGCCCTGCGTGCCGTGATAAAACGATCGGCCGTGGATCGCCCTGAGTACCGTGATAAAACGATCGGCCGTGGATCGCCCTGAGCACCGTGATAGAACGATCCGCCGTGGATCGCCCTGAGTACCGTGGTAGAACGATCCGCCGTGGATCGCCCTGCGTGCCGTGATAGAACGATCGGTCGTGGATCGCCCTGAGTAAGGTGATAGAACGATCCGCCGTGGATCGCCCTGAGTACCGTGATAGAACGATCGGCCGTGGATCGCCCTGAGTACCGTGATAGAACGATCGGCCATGAATCGCAGTGAGTACCGTGATAGAACGATCCGCCGTGGATCGCCCTGAGTACCGTGATAGAACGATCCGCCGTGGATCGCCCTGCGTGCCGTGATAGAACGATCGGCCGTGGATCGCCCTGAGTACCGTGATAGAACGATCCGCCGTGGATCGCCCTGAGTACCGTGATAGAACGATCGGCCGTGGATCGCCCTGAGTACCGTGATAGAACGATCCGCCGTGGATCGCCCTGCGTGCCGTGATAGAACGATCGGCCGTGGATCGCCCTTAGTACCGTGATAGAATGATCCGCCGTGGATCGCCCTGAGTACCGTGATAGAACGATCCGCCGTGGATCGCCCTGAGTACCGTGATAGAACGATCCGCCGTGGATCGCCCTGCGTGCCGTGATAGAACGATCGGCCGTGGATCGCCCTGAGTACCGTGATAGAACGATCGGCCGTGGATCGCCCTGAGTACCGTGATAGAACGATCCGCCGTGGATCGCCCTGAGTACCGTGATAGAACGATCCGCCGTGGATCGTCCTGCGTGCCGTGATAGAACGATCGGCCGTGGATCGCCCTGCGTGCCGTGATAGAACGATCGGCCGTGGATCGCCCTGAGTACCGTGATAGAACGATCGGCCGTGGATCGCCCTGAGTACCGTGATAGAACGATCCGCCGTGGATCGCCCTGCGTGCCGTGATAGAACGATCGGCCGTGGATCGCCCTGAGTACCGTGATAGAACGATCCGCCGTGGATCGCCCTGAGTACCGTGATAGAACGATCCGCCGTGGATCGCCCTGAGTACCGTGATAGAACGATCCGCCGTGGATCGCCCTGAGTACCGTGATAGAACGATCCGCCGTGGATCGCCCTGAGTACCGTGATAAAACGATCAGCCGTGGATCGCCCTCAGTACCGTGATAGAACGATCCGCCGTGGATCGCCCTGAGTACCGTGATAAAACGATCCGCCGTGGATCGCCCTGAGTACCGTGATAGAACGATCCGCCGTGGATCGCCCTGAGTACCGTGATAGAACGATCCGCCGTGATC